>OX578274.1:82888903-83341158 GCA_951217065.1 Baccha elongata
GCTAGTTTCCTCCTATCACTTCCCTATCGATATACCTTTGACGAGAATTTGATATAGGTACCTCCCTCAAAAAGAAAGATACATGTGTTTATACTATCTATCCATAAAGACAGGTGTCCATTATTACCTCTGACTGTTCTTACTCATAGTTATGTTGTTGCTGTAATACCGCAACAAAGAACGACCCCGGTTACCATCAGGATGATCCCAGCCACGACTCCATCTCCATAAGATCTTTACATCTCCATCCTACTCTGTAAATTTTCAGACATGAAAGAAAATCTTCCCAGAAGATTACCAATTAATCTCATGTTCTAAAAGTAGAAAACTCAATTTAACTCAATAAAGAAAAGCATAAGATTTCAAAATCCATATACTAAACAATTTTATTATATAATCATAAATCTAACAAAGTTATGTAAATTATTAAGCTCCTGAATATAAACTAAGCATATATATCTACTAAAAACTTCTTTAATCAATTTAACTTTTTCTTAAAAAAAATTTATTTTTAATCTTTACTTTAAAAATTCTTTAGTTGAAACTCTCAGTTTAACTAATTCAAAAAAATTAATTCTTTATTAATTAAAATTTACGTAATTAAAACTCTCAGTTAGCTAATCAAACAAAGTTTATTAATGCTTGCTCAAAAAAAAAAAATTTAAATCATCATTAAAACATCCGACAAAGAGAACCCCTACTGTAATTATTCGACTATAGTAAAATTCGGATTTGTCTTTATCGAAAAGTTCAAAAATAACAAAATTGAAGATTGAAAATTGACCTTGTTCAGGTCAAAGAAAAAGATTTGAGGTCGAAAGATTTCTCTTCCCCTCGATACACGTTGTGGAATAATATTTCGGTAAATATTTTCCTTAGTTACTTTATTACGTAAAAACAACAACGAAATAAATGAACTTATTTTCTTTTGAATTTTTATGTCGGCTGCTTAACTCTGCTTAAGATACAAGTCCAAGCCAGTTAAGGACGACGCATTGATTTGCCTTAAATTCAACCGAATTAAGTTCTTGACCGATGATCGAAGATCATTAATTTACTAATTAATGCGTACAAAAAGACAAAGGTTTTAGCGCGAGTGATTATTGAACAAAGATTGAGAACAGAGTACAAACAGATTATTTCTATAATCATCCAAAAAAGTAATTATAAAAAAAATCAGACGCTTGGCGTCGAGTTACCACAAGTCCCATTCCCCAAAACAAAAGAAAATATAAATTTGACACAAAGTCCAGAAAGTTGGAAACTTTGGTTATTTAAAAGCAATCAAAAAATATCAATATATAAGTTCAATATAAATTCAATATGATTTCAATATAAATTCAATATAATTGCAATATAGTAAAAATGCTAGAAAGGTTCGTAGTTGGAGAAAGTGCACTCTACCCAAGACGTAACAGATGAACAGGGATAATAACTACAGGTAATTGTTTAAATTAGTTTACAAAAAAAAAAAATTTCTTTGTTTCAGGTAGTAAACACAAGTGTTGACAAATTGGTCAAAAACTCGTATCTAGTTATCTTTTTATCACGTAGATCGAGAATGTAATGTAGGTATTCTCACTGTAGGTACATTATAGTTGGCTAAATTATCTCTCTGTAATAGTCGTGAAGTACAATATAACTTGAATCAAAAAATTTAAACCGAAATGAAACACGATGTGGTGAAATTCTTCTTCTCATATAATAGGTATACAAACATATAAGTTACAAGAACTTGGATTATATATTTGTCCTTTTCATATGGATTAGGACTAGTAGGTAATCCGAAATCATTTTTGCACTCAACCGAAACAATTATATTGTTATTTCTAACTTTGCTTTATTTTCAGCAAAAACAAACGGATGGATGTGTGAAATCTATCTAAATGTTTGTAAGCAACTGGAAGTTAAGTAAAAATGACCATGACCGAGTGAAAATTTATCGAAACAGTAAGTATCTGGTAGGTATAATTCTTTACTTTTATCTTAAGGACCGAATCGTAATTTTGTAAAACAAGGTTCTCTTTGTGTAGAAAAGTGATTACTTCCACTGGTAGGTATTGTTGACTGTAGTTAATTTCAGAAAAATTCAAGAATTTTATCTTTGAGAGACTATTTTCCAAAGTTAATATAATTTTTACGTTTTAATTTTATCAATATGTTACTTTATGACGATAAATTATCTTTATGTTTACTTTAGTTGGTTTTCATTTACATAGCCATATAATTAAATGACAAAAAATTCGATTTTTTATAGAAACAAATAGTTTCAAAATCATATGTGACGATATGTTTTTATAAATTAAATTTTTTTTTATATTATAGGACATAAATTCTTATTGCGTTTATACCTATAGGTATTCATATGTATATAAAATTTTCAAGGATAATTGAAGTTTTAAAATTGGTTTGCACTTGAGTAGATTATATAGGGATGATACAAATTTTGTTCCCTTTTTCTTTCTTTTATTATTTTTAGAATCTGATATAATTTAATATCAAAAAAAAAACAAATTAATCATTAAAAAAAGTACCATACCTCAATTACTTATAATTGAATAAATATTTTGTTGACGGTACTTAAATTTGCTGCTTCATATTATGTGTAGCTCCTTTAGTTGCGCTTTTGTTGCGTGACGCCGTTAGATAACTGGGTCCCTCGATGTAATTCACAGCTAGCCGCATAGCTGGGTATTCCATCGTTGAATCCAATTCCAAAGGAAAAATGTTACTGTACAAGTTGAAGTGATTAGCATCCTTCTTATTGGAATATGATGTATTTCTTTATAGTTGGTTACTGATGTAGCTTTTCCATGATTTTTGTATACATATTCATTAAAAAGCCAGGCAGTCTGTTCATTGGGGTGCTCTTTAGGTATCTTGGGTGATTGGACGTGACTGGGGTACTTCTGGTCGTCAATAGGTATGTACCTCTTTTCACTCCAAGTCACCAAATATTCGTTGTCACACCCTTTTGTGAAGGCTGCCTGCATGTAGGGAAACAAAGTGTATATTAGTATCATGTATTTTCAATCATTTTAGATAGTGTTCTACAAAAATATATTTATTCCTCAAAGCCATTAAATCCTATCAAATTTTTAAGCCTTTCTACTACTGTCTTTTTGCTACGTAAAATTGAAACTACAAGATCTACCTGTTTGGACTGTTTAATATTGAAATTCCACCATGTGGTGTACGTGACGTTGGTACACGTTGTACCTACGTTGGATACAATTTGTGTACTCGTGTTTTTAAGTTTTTTCTTTTCTTTTCACACAACAAAATTAGGATTATACACAATAATTTACCTGGCTATTTGCAGATGATGCCGTGTTAATTAGGGGTATCAGTTTGGATTCCTCTAGAAGAGTTTATTGCTCCTTTTTTTTCCCACCGCCTCGTGGTACTTTTACCACGTACGTCTTCCTTTGTGGCAATTTTTAGGAAACGTAGTTTTCTGGGAAATCGCCAATTCTTCCCGGAATCACTATGCACTTTTCGTTGATAGTTTTTGCTTTCTTTTAACATTAACTTGTCGCTGCACATTTAACTAAAATTTTCATAAATTTTTTATCTTCTATTAATTTTACATTAACTACAAAAATTTCCGCGTGGCAAAAAAAAAACTTTCAGATACTATTAATCGTATTAGAATGTACGTATTTAATTGTTTGCATGAGATAGATTGCGTTGGACTAATTTTTATAAACTTTTTCTTACCTCCAAATATGGTTTTAATCCTTTTTTTTTGTTCGCTGATTGATTGTCTTTGGATTTTCGAGTTTTTTTTTCTTTCTAACTTTAATTTTTACCACTTTTTTAAGGACTTGAACTTCTTGTTATCAGGGTTAAAACGCAAAAGACTTGTTGGAATTATTTTTACTTTTAAGAAACTTCGGTTTTGTCGATTGTTCTTTTCTTTTTTTCCAATTTGACTTCGATATTTTCATTTGTAATGTGACGTCTTCGATTTCTATGAACTTGGTCATAGTTGTCGATTTCAGAACTACCCTTGATATATTACTGAGGTTCACTTCGCTCGTGTGTTTCTGAACGATTTCGTTGTATGCGTCGCATAGGGTGCCTACCTTTTATGTCGAACCCTTCTTTTCTTTTCAACCGATAATTATTATTTATCAATATATGTAATTGATCTAAATAAGACTAATTCGTGTAATACGTTTAATCTAAGGTGAGTAATCTTTACTTAATTTTTACTTTTATTTTTATTGACCTATTTTTTTTCTTTCAGGAGTATGTGAGGTAAGTTCGCGGTGTGGTGACTTTGGTAAGTATTTTAAACTGCGAATATATTCTTTGTGTGTGGTAAGTATATGAACTAAGAGTAATCGGATAACGAGTTTTTTTTGCAAGTGTGAGCAACAGGTAAGATTTTTTATAATTTCTATTTTTATGTTGTCATTGTCTAAGCTACGTGTAAAGTTTATAGTTAATGATAATATTTTTCTACTACTCTACGAACTGTACTACGTTTCATGCATAAATGTTTAACCTTTTACCTGTTAGTTATTCATTTCTTGATCCGTGGTTCATTTAATTATTGTCTATATATTGTTTGTTTGTTTACTTGCAACTTTCTGTCTCACTTGAAATTTTCTTGAATCGTGTTAGATTAATATTTTTCCCTTTTCTTTTTATGCCTCTAGGGTATAATTCGGTTTTCGGCTTCAGTTATGAGTTCTTCGTGTAAGTTATTATTATCCTATTAGAATTGTACGAGTTAATTATTTACTGATTGATGTACTTTTTCTTCACTACATTGCCTACTGCTACTTTTTTCGACCTTAATCTGTCGGAAATATAATATTTTTAGATTTAACTTGAATTTGCACACTATTTGTACTACTTTACTCATTTTTTCACTATTTATCTAACTTAAGTAATTTGATGGCTTTAAAAAATAAATATATCTTTGTACCAGCTTTTTGATGATGTTGAAAATTCTGTGTGCATCACGTCATTTCTTCTCCTTTAGCACCGCACTGTACCATCCGACATTTTCTGTACTTCGTGTACGAGTTTAGTGTGATGGAGGTAGTACGTATTTTCATCACGCGCCTTTTTTTTCATTCCTTCGCGTCTGATTTGTGTACATACCTGTACCACTCCTTTATGTATCAGTGCTCTCAAATCACAATTTGTATTTTCATGAGTATTTTTAGATGTTTGTTTTCTTGATGGGTTGTATTATAGTTGAGTTGGTTTTGACTCAGCTATGCATTGTTGTATAGGGTACGGTTGGATAAATTTGGTAACGATGTCATACATTTTTAAAATGTACCCTACACAATAATGATGTGAAAATTTTTTTGTTGGTCGATATTTCGACTGGTAATAAGGATTAATGAGTTGATGAATAAGATACCTCTGTCGTGGTGGAAAGGTAGATTTTCCTACAAAACATTTTCGTTGTATGTAGTATAACTGCATACAACGACGATGGAAAAGAAAACTACCATGACTGAATAATAACAAGAAATTTTGAAATGATGTGAGATTTTTGTGTTTCGTACCCACGACCCGTTTGCGTCTCATGTTCAGCTGAACTAGCCGGTTATGATAGGCTGCTATTATCTGACTTGTATTTCATTTACGTAGATCTTTCGTCTGTACCACCATCTCAAAACCTTTATCATCCTTGACTTTATACAAATTATTACTAACTACTTTAATCACTTGGGCTTTCAAAAATTTAGGACATAACTTATCATTAATATGCTTAGCTGCACTACTTAGCGTAAAATTACGACCAAAAACTTTGTCGCCTACCTTGTATGTCACTAATTTGCTTCTTAAATTGTACGTATGCTCGTAATTTTCATGTGTTTGATTCAGGGCTGTTTTTAAATAAGCATGCAGAATACCCATCTTTGCTGCTTTGGGCAACCAATTGATTTCGGATTGGTTTAATCCATCTAATTTGCGCAATAATTGGTAGTCCGAACCATGTTCGATCATCTTTTGACCAAACAACGCCTCATACGGTGATATACCTATAACGCTGTGAATAGAAGTGCGTAAAGCATTACTAATTTCCGACAGGTGTACATCCCAGTTGGTTTGATTAGGGTTTATATAGGCCCGTATGGTGCTTAAAATAGATCTATTGACTCTTTCGCTCGCGTTAGCTTGCGGTGCATATGGAGCTGTTTTTATATGCGTAATGTCCAAATTGTTCAAACAAGTACCGAAGTCTTTACTCACAAATTGTCGGATAGAAGTGTCTCCGGAATATATTTCTTCAGTATGAAATTTAATTAACTCGTAAGAATTAGCTTTTTTCAACGGTTTTATCATAACAAATTTGGTTAATTGATCAAATGCTATGACGATGAATGTGTTATCTCGTTTGGATCTAGGATAAGTTCCTAAAAAATCCACGTTTAGATGTTGGAATGGGCTTTCCCTATTTCTGTACGTAAAGTACTATTTGGTGCTTTTGTAGTTTTACAAATATCGCAATTATTTATATACGTCTTGACTACTCATTGCTGGCCAATAAAATTGCTGTCGGAGGCGATATAAAGTTTTAGCAACCCCCCATGCGCTGATCTAGGTGCTCTATCAATGTTCCAGTCAGCTGCGACGGAACCCAAAGTTTCCAAGTAGAATCTTCCTGAAGAGGATTTCCAGTGGCGTGCTTGACTCTTTTGTATACGAAGTTATCGGATACTTGGAGATCAGGTAATCGCTCCAGATTTTTCTTGATATGTGCTATAATCTGGATATACTCTTCTGACTCAAATGCTTGATTCTATAAATTAATATGTAATACGTTAAGTGTATCTGAAGTGGTAGTTTCAGGCGGGGGTTTCTCAATGTCCATTGCGTCTACTTCATAGACCCTTGACAATGCGTCAGGGACATGGTGTTGAGATCCACGTCTATGAACCACTTCGAAATCAAAACTTTGAAGCTTGAGGCTCCACCGAGCTAACCTTCCCATTGGATCCTTCAAGTTCATCAGCCACCGTAGACTAGCATGGTCGGTTATTACCACGAATTTTTATTCCTCGACGTATGGTCGAAATTTATAAATACCTTGCACAGCAGCTAAGCATTCGCGTTCAGTCACCGTATAGTTTTTTTTTGGGCTGAATTTAATTTTTGCGAATAGAAGTATATAGGTTTTTCATTACCTTCTTCGTCTAACTGACAAAGAACACACCTTATCCCTGTGGATGAGGCGTCACAACAAATGATAAATTGTTTGTTGAAATCTGGGTTGATTAAAACCGGCGCAGAAGTCAATGCTTTTTTAGTTGATTCCAAGGCTGCTACAGCTTCGGGACCGAATTCAAATTTTTGTTTCTTTTTCAGAGTGTCAGAGATTGGAACAGTTAGAGTTGAAAAGTTTTCAATAAATCTTCTGTACCAGCCGGCCATCCCTGAAAATCGACGGACTTATCGTAAGGTGGTTGGTACAGGAAACTCTACTATGGCTGCTACTTTGTTCGGATCTGCTTTTAAACATCCTTGACCAACTATATACCCTAGGTATTGTAATTCTCGAAAACAGAATTGCGATTTCTCTACGTTTATGGTTAAACCTGCATCTGTAAGATGCTTCGCTACTTTATTTAGTGTCGAAATATGATTGTTAAAATCTTTCGAGATGACCAAAAGATCATCTAAGTAAATGAACACTTGTTCCCTTAATTTTATCGCAGAGCTCGAAAAACTTTTCGAATGCTTAAGACTGAATTTGGGTGAGAATTATTATCTTATGGCAGGGGACTTAAACGCCAAACATGTAGATTGGGGAAACCAAATACAAAATCTTAGAGGGAACCATCTTTTTAATTGGATGGGTCGATACGGTGTTGAGTGTAGGATCGACCTTTTGGCTACAGATAGACCGTCATTTCCGAGAAGTGGTAGTTTTCTGGATCTTTTACTGCTTGACTCACGACTTGTTATAACTGACGAAACAAATAAATAGACATGAAATTGTTTACGAACAATTGAATACGACAGTGATCACTGCGGACTTGCCACCTTAATACAGCTTCCGAGCGAACTTGTGGAGTTGGATGAGTATGTGCCTGTGCACTCTTACAATTTCAGTAAGACGCGCTGGCCACGCGTATTTCTATTGCCAAGGAGTTGGAGAACCAACGCCTTGGCAATAGAAATACGTTCCGATGACATTTCTCCACCAAATGTCAGAAACCTGACGAACGTTGAGATCGACGGGTGTCTGACTCAAATGGATACGACTATAAAACGAACAATGGACAGAACAATCCCAAAATATAAGGAACAAGACCCTACCGGTTTATACAAGAACGCGACAATCGACGCACTACACCGACAAAAAAGTGGACTGCTGACTAGGTTGAAGCTTCTTTACAGACGTTTCACGTACACACGTGATCTGGAGATTAGGACATTGAAGTCGTCGATCAAAAACATGAACGTTCTGATTAGACAAAACTATAGATTATCTATCTATTTATATTGGGATAACAGAATTCGGGCTGTTAATTCTAGCGACCCTAGTATGTTTACCCAAATAAGTAAGATATTTAGAAGAAATGATCAAAACGATCTTCCATGTCTTAAAATCCAGAGGACAACAGATAACGAAGACGTACTAACGATTGCGGGAATCGATCCGAAAGGTGCCGTTTTCGATGATAATTATTATATGATAGAAGATCCTCAGGAAAAGGTAGAGGCTGTAGGGGCTGCTTTCCAGCAAGTGTATAAGGTTAATGCTAGCATTCGTCCGAATCATGACCTGGAGAACAGAGCCTTACTGCAAAACTTCTGCCTTGGAAATAACATAACGCAATGGCTATCTGAGAATACTGGTTTCACCGGGTTCAATGACGACAACTTGGCAAACGCCACTATCGCCGAGCGAAATGGACCCAGTTCATTGTTAGTTTCGAAGATACAACTTCAGTTAATTTTTCAACCATTAAAGAAAAAGAAATCTGCGGGGGTCGATGGTATACCCAACATTGTCTTACGACACCTCCCTGAGGAAGCAATAGACATTTATACCACACTGTTCAACAACGCATTGAATAATGCATATTATCCAGTGAGTTGGAAGACACCTGTGGTCCATCCTCTCCCCAAAAAGGGGCAATCTGGCAAATCTTCGGTCAATAAGTCTTCTTCCAAGTATCAGTAAGGTATTCGAAAAGATTCTCAATAGAGCTCTGTTCAAGTGGACTGAGGAGAATAATATTATTCAAGACAATCAGTTTGGCTTTAAGGCGGGACATGACACTATTTATGCCGCGTCTAAGTTAGTTTCTGATGTTCAATGGAACAAAGCGAAAAATCAATGCACGGGTGCCGTTCTTGTTGATTTAGAGAAGGCTTTCGACACCGTATGGTTAGAGGGTCTTTATCTGAAATTAGCTAGATTTGGCATAAGTAAACCACTGTTATATGCATATGCTTCATGACATGCTCAATGATAGAAAGTTTGTTGTAAACCACTGTTTATATGTATATGCTTCATGACATGCTCAATGATAGAAAGATATACTCTTCTGACTCAAATGCTTGATTCTATAAATTAATATGTAATACGTTAAGTGTATCTGAAGTGGTAGTTTCAGGCGGGGGTTTCTCAATGTCCATTGCGTCTACTTCATAGACCCTTGACAATGCGTCAGGGACATGGTGTTGAGATCCACGTCTATGAACCACTTCGAAATCAAAACTTTGAAGCTTGAGGCTCCACCGAGCTAACCTTCCCATTGGATCCTTCAAGTTCATCAGCCACCGTAGACTATCATGGTCGGTTATTACCACGAATTTTTATTCCTCGACGTATGGTCGAAATTTATAAATACCTTGCACAGCAGCTAAGCATTCGCGTTCAGTCACCGTATAGTTTTTTTTTGGGCTGAATTTAATTTTTGCGAATAGAAGTATATAGGTTTTTCATTACCTTCTTCGTCTAACTGACAAAGAACACACCTTATCCCTGTGGATGAGGCGTCACAACAAATGATAAATTGTTTGTTGAAATCTGGGTTGATTAAAACCGGCGCAGAAGTCAATGCTTTTTTAGTTGATTCCAAGGCTGCTAAAGCTTCGGGACCGAATTCAAATTTTTGTTTCTTTTTCAGGGTGTCAGAGATTGGAACAGTTAGAGTTGAAAAGTTTTCAATAAATCTTCTGTACCAGCCGGCCATCCCTGAAAATCGACGGATGGTGGTTGGTACAGGAAACTCTACTATTTCTGCTACTTTGTTCGGATCTGCTTTTAAACATCCTTGACCAACTATATACCCTAGGTATTGTAATTCTCGAAAACAGAATTGCGATTTCTCTACGTTTATGGTTAAACCTGCATCTGTAAGATGCTTCGCTACTTTATTTAGTGTCGAAATATGATTGTTAAAATCTTTCGAGATGACCAAAAGATCATCTAAGTAAATGAACACTTGTTCCCTTAATTTTATCGCAGAGCTCGAAAAACATTTCGAATGCTTAAGACTGAATTTGGGTGAGAATTATTATCTTATGGCAGGGGACTTAAACGCCAAACATGTAGATTGGGGAAACCAAATACAAAATCTTAGAGGGAACCATCTTTTTAATTGGATGGGTCGATACGGTGTTGAGTGTAGGATCGACCTTTTGGCTACAGATAGACCGTCATTTCCGAGAAGTGGTAGTTTTCTGGATCTTTTACTGCTTGACTCACGACTTGTTATAACTGACGAAACAAATAAATAGACAAGAAATTGTTTACGAACAATTGAATACGACAGTGATCACTGCGGACTTGCCACCTTAATACAGCTTCCGAGCGAACTTGTGGAGTTGGATGAGTATGTGCCTGTGCACTCTTACAATTTCAGTAAGACGCGCTGGCCACGCGTATTTCTATTGCCAAGGAGTTGGAGAACCAACGCCTTGGCAATAGAAATACGTTCCGATGACATTTCTCCACCAAATGTCAGAAACCTGACGAACGTTGAGATCGACGGGTGTCTGACTCAAATGGATACGACTATAAAACGAACAATGGACAGAACAATCCCAAAATATAAGGAACAAGACCCTACCGGTTTATACAAGAACGCGACAATCGACGCACTACACCGACAAAAAAGTGGAATGCTGACTAGGTTGAAGCTTCTTTACAGACGTTTCACGTACACACGTGATCTGGAGATTAGGACATTGAAGTCGTCGATCAAAAACATGAACGTTCTGATTAGACAAAACTATAGATTATCTATCTATTTATATTGGGATAACAGAATTCGGGCTGTTAATTCTAGCGACCCTAGTATGTTTACCCAAATAAGTAAGATATTTAGAAGAAATGATCAAAACGATCTTCCATGTCTTAAAATCCAGAGGACAACAGATAACGAAGACGTACTAACGATTGCGGGAATCGATCCGAAAGGTGCCGTTTTCGATGATAATTATTATATGATAGAAGATCCTCAGGAAAAGGTAGAGGCTGTAGGGGCTGCTTTCCAGCAAGTGTATAAGGTTAATGCTAGCATTCGTCCGAATCATGACCTGGAGAACAGAGCCTTACTGCAAAACTTCTGCCTTGGAAATAACATAACGCAATGGCGATCTGAGAATACTGGTTTCACCGGGTTCAATGACGACAACTTGGCAAACGCCACTATCGCCGAGCGAAATGGACCCAGTTAGACCATTGTTAGTTTCGAAGATACAACTTCAGTTAATTTTTCAACCATTAAAGAAAAAGAAATCTGCGGGGGTCGATGGTATACCCAACATTGTCTTACGACATCTCCCTGAGGAAGCAATAGACATTTATACCACACTGTTCAACAACGCATTGAATAATGCATATTATCCAGTGAGTTGGAAGACACCTGTGGTCCATCCTCTCCCCAAAAAGGGGCAATCTGGCAAATCTTCGGTCAATAAGTCTTCTTCCAAGTATCAGTAAGGTATTCGAAAAGATTCTCAATAGAGCTCTGTTCAAGTGGACTGAGGAGAATAATATTATTCAAGACAATCAGTTTGGCTTTAAGGCGGGGCATGACACTATTCATGCCGCGTCTAAGTTAGTTTCTGATGTTCAATGGAACAAAGCGAAAAATCAATGCACGGGTGCCGTTCTTGTTGATTTAGAGAAGGCTTTCGACACCGTATGGTTAGAGGGTCTTTATCTGAAATTAACTAGATTTGGCATAAGTAAACCACTGTTATATGCATA
Source organism: Baccha elongata (assembly GCA_951217065.1). NCBI lineage: Eukaryota > Metazoa > Arthropoda > Insecta > Diptera > Syrphidae > Baccha > Baccha elongata. Next base: position 82,901,112 of record OX578274.1, read on the forward strand.
TGCTTCATGACATGCTCAATGATAGAAAGTTTGTTGTAAGCCACTGTTTATATGTATATGCTTCATGACATGCTCAATGATAGAAAGTTTGTTGTCAAAAGTGGCAATGTAACTTCTATCACAACTTTTAATATTAAAAACGGTCTACAGCAGGGAGCTGTGAACTCGCCGTATTTACACCAGCGATCTGATAGGTAGTCTCAATCATGTGATTGCGTATGCCGATGACCTTGTAGCGTACAGGACGGGTCCAAAAGTTGAAGTCATCAGAATTCTCTTGCAGTGTGACTTCGACAAGAATCAGCGATATTGTGATGACTGGAAGTTAAAAATTAACTTTCAGAAATCAGAAACTATCCTGTTTAGAACCCCTTTGTCTAAGGCTTCTAGGGATACAAGAAAGAACTGGAGAAATCGAGTGATCGTTGGACCAAGTGGACATGCACTGGCGAGTAAAGATGTAGTAAAGTACCTTGGTATCTGGCTAGATCAGTATCTATATTTCAATCGACATAAAAATGCTGCTCTGGCCAGAGCTAGGGGAGCGTTTGCTCTGACAAGACGGTTGTTTTATAGCAGCCGCCTTGAAAACAGGTTAAAGGTGATTTGCTACATGGCCCTCATCCGGCCGATGATTGCCTATAGGTGCCCTGTGTGGTTTAACGTTGCCCCATCTCAAATGGAAAAGATTCGGGTGTTTGAGAGGCAGTGTCTTAGGACCTGTCTTGGATTACACAGAACACCAGAGTCGGAGTACAAACATTATTATGCCAACGAGGTCTTATACAACGGGGCCAATATAAACAGGATAGATATTTTTTTAATTAAGCTGATTCCGGGTCACGTTGCAAGGGCGATGATTGGATAAGCAAGTTAAAAAATACTGGTGGTTGGGTGACCACCTTGATATTGATGGTTAGTCAAAGTTGTTGTCTTGGCCGACCTACGTATTTCTAAGGTAGATTAAGTAGGACAGTGACGGTGGCACCAAAAAAAGATTAAAAAAAAAATACAAAAAGTTGTTTGTTTGTCGATATGTACGTGGGCGCATACATATGTATATGTCTAAAATTATGCATATGTATGCGCGTTGTGTGCATGTGCATAGGCTGATAGCAAAAAAAAAAAAAAAAAGCTGCTGGTGGCTGTTGTAGTTTTAAATTATTTTAAGTATTTTTAAGTAGTTTTAAGTTATTTACGTATATTTACGTATATTTTAATTTTATTTAGGTTAATTTAATTTTATTTAGGTAAAGGGTAGTTTTAAGTTTTTTTGGTTTTTATTAACTCAACAGAGTTTTTGTTGGCACTTGGTGGAATGAATAAGTTGAAAGCATTATGTAAAGTAAAACACTTGTTTAAATTCCACTTATATCATTTATTTAATTAAATTTAATTTTTTACTTATTTTCGACGCGTTTCGTCTTATTAGGACATCATCAGGAGACTAAATATACATGTAATAGAATAATGTGTGCAAGCTACATTTAACAGTGTTTGAAGAGAATTTAGCTTAAGTTTCGTTTAAATACTGTACATAGAAAATAATTTGAAATGTATAAACAATAACAATAAACAAATTAAAAACAAATTAAAAACAAAAAAATTACAAAAAATTAAATTGAAATTATTTTTGTCTATCTTAAACAAAATTGAGCAGAGGGCTTTTGTTGGTTAAGTCTACTTGGCAATTTAAGATGTTCAGATGTTTGTGTCTATTTATCTCGAAGATTTCAAATTTATCCAGAATACGACCTGACGGGAGGCAATGTAGTAGTTGGATGTTGTCAGGAGAGCAAAAATGTCCTGTGTTCTTTATATGCTGAGAAAGTCCAGAAGATGGGTCCGAGTAAGCTGAGGCATTCATATGTTCGGTAAATCTTTTTTGTAAGGTTCTTGAAGTTTTTCCGACACATACGCCATCACAACCTGCGCAGTTAATTTTGTAAACACCACTTTTTTGTAACATTTCAGAAGATCGTTTTATTTTGTTGTTGCAAAGGCAGTTTCTAATAGTATTATTATTGAAAAATGCTGGTTTTATTTTTGCAGTTGAAAGGGGTTCTAGTAAACGCTCGGATACTCCAGGTAAATAAGGTATTTTTCGCCAAACATGATCTTCCTTCTCCACAATTGTTGGAAAAATTGTTTTTAGTGTTTCTCTCTGGGACTTTTTTCTAAAAAGGTTATAAACTGTCTTCTTTTCATAGCCATTTGTAACTGCGATCTGTAAAATTGTATGAAACTCTTTTCTAAAACAAGGCGGGCTAAGTGGAACTCTTATAAGTCTGTCTAACATTGAATGGAATGCAGACATTTTGGTACTCCAAGGAGTACCAAAATGTACATCAGTTTCAGTACATCAGTTTCAGTGGAAGAAGAGATCTCCAAAGAAAGTTTAATTTCAATGAACGAGTGGTGAACAGGTCCAAAGTTCAATTTTCTTCCACTGAAACTGATGTCAACAATAATATAACCGATCGAAGAGATCACCAAATAAAGTTTAATTTCAATGAACGAGTGGTGAACAGGTCCAAAGTTCAATTTTCTTCCACTGAAACTGATGTACTGAAGCTAGGTCTAAACTATGCATATACACCAAATACAAAATTAACAAATCTTATTAATCTCGCTGTACATACAGATGCTGCCTTACCAGATACAAATTTAGAATGCAGAGTCGATTGTGCAAAGGTAATAAAAAAGGCATTAGATGACAACGACAACACAACACAACAATGCTCAAAATCGTTTGATAAGGCAATTAGATCATTGAAAGGCAAGATAAAAGACAATAATTTAATTCTTTGCAAGGCTGATAAGGGAAATGCGATTTCTATTCTCCCAAAAGAAGAATATATGACAAAAATGAGAGAGTGTATAGGTACAATGCAAGTAAGGGAAATGTCTTCTGACCCAACTAAAAGATATAACAAACAAGTGTATGAGGCTATACATTCCTCAAATTTGCTATTTGATGAAGGTGAGAAAAATAGATTAAGGAATAGCAATCCGTCCATTATTCCAGTACTTTATGGTTTACCAAAATTACATAAGAAAGGAGCCCCGGTGCGACCTGTTTCATCTTCTATAAATGCCCCCGCGCAAAAACTGGGGAAGAAACGCCCTTATCTTCTCCCAAACGTTTTAAATTTTGATCCAAAATACTCTATCAAGAATTCGATGGAACTAATAAGAAAAGTCAAAGATTTAGTGTTACCAGCAAACGCCAAACTCATCTCTTTTGACGTAAAAAATCTGTTTCCATCTATACCAACTGAAAAATTAAAATCAATTATTATACAACATCTAGAGAATAAAGTTCTTGATCGTGAAAGATGTGAACAGTTTAAAAATATGCTATCCGTGTGCTTAGATCAAAATTACTTTGAGTTTGACAGTAAGATCTACACTCAACTTTCGGCTTTGGCTATGGGATCTTCTTTCTCTCCATTTGCAGCCAAATACTTCATGAACTATTTTGAAAGCGTTCTTTTCGCATCAAAAAATGTATTGTTACAAAATGTCTTCTTGTGGACTCGATATGTTGATGATGTGTTTTGTATTTGGACAGGAACACAACGCAACCTAGATAAGTTCCTCAACGATGTTTTAAATAAACTAGATCCAAATATACAATTCACGTTGGAGTGTGGTACAGTTTCCCTAAATTTCTTAGATTTGACAATTTCCATATCGGATAACAAAATACATTTTGACATTTTTAGAAAAGGAACTTGTACGGATACAATCATCCCCGCATCTTCAGCCCATCCTTGGAGTACCAAAATGTCTGCATTCTATTCAATGTTAGACAGACTTATAAGAGTTCCACTTAGCCTGCCTTGTTTTAGAAAAGAGTTTCATACCATTTTACAGATCGCAGTTACAAATGGCTATGAAAAGAAGACAGTTTATAACCTTTTTAGAAAAAAGTCCCAGAGAGAAACACTAAAAACAATTTTTCCAACAATTGTGGAGAAGGAAGATCATGTTTGGCGAAAAATACCTTATTTACCTGGAGTATCCGAGCGTTTACTAGAACCCCTTTCAACTGCAAAAATAAAACCAGCATTTTTCAATAATAATACTATTAGAAACTGCCTTTGCAACAACAAAATAAAACGATCTTCTGAAATGTTACAAAAAAGTGGTGTTTACAAAATTAACTGCGCAGGTTGTGATGGCGTATATGTCGGAAAAACTTCAAGAACTTTACAAAAAAGATTTACCGAACATATGAATGCCTCAGCTTACTCGGACCCATCTTCTGGACTTTCTCAGCATATAAAGAACACAGGACATTTTTGCTCTCCTGACAACATCCAACTACTACATTGCCTCCCGTCAGGTCGTATTCTGGATAAATTTGAAATCTTCGAGATAAATAGACACAAACATCTGAACATCTTAAATTGCCAAGTAGACTTAACCAACAAAAGCCCTCTGCTCAATTTTGTTTAAGATAGACAAAAATAATTTCAATTTAATTTTTTGTAATTTTTTTGTTTTTAATTAGTTTTTAATTTGTTTATTGTAATTGTTTATACATTTCAAATTATTTTCTATGTGCAGTATTTAAACGAAACTTAAGCTAAATTCTCTTCAAACACTGTTAAATGTAGCTTGCACACATTATTCTATTACATGTATATTTAGTCTCCTGATGATGTCCTAATAAGACGAAACGCGTCGAAAATAAGTAAAAAATTAAATTTAATTAAATAAATGATATAAGTGGAATTTAAACAAGTGTTTTACTTTACATAATGCTTTTAAGTTTTTTATACAAAATAAATGTTATAGGAAAACGAGTTTTTCAGAATTTTCTCGTTTAGTTTTAAGATATATTGAATTTTAATTTAAGTTAGTTTTTACGCCGAAAGGCATTTTTAATATATAGTTATAGTATAATTTAGAGCGCCCGTATGGGGCCAGTAAGTCAGTTCAGTTATTCTGTAAGCAAGTTTTTAAGGTTTTTATCTAGCATTTAAGTAGTTATAAGATGAATAAAAAATAAAAAATTTAATTTGCAAAAAAAAAAAAAAAAACACTTGTTCCCTCAACTCGCGAGGAATTACTTTATCCATTAAGCTCTCCAAGCTTAACTTTAAATTGATACAGAGGCCTCCCTGGTACTGTAAACGCTGTCTTCTCCCGTGATTCTTTCTCCAGGGGTACTTGCCAGTAAGCTTCTTTCAAATCCACACTAGAGATATAGCGTGTTTCGGAAAGGCGTGCTAGCAGTCCTTCAATGTGCGCAATTGGATTCGCATTTTTCTTGGTTACGGTGTTAACTTTTCGGAAATCAAGGCAAAGTCTATTTTTTTATGGTTCTTTCACCAGTACGACTGGTGAGGACCATGCACTCTCGCTTTCCTCGATAACACCTAACGAGATCCAATTCCGTGTACACAAGGCTTTGTACTGCTGACGATATGGGATAGTGACGTTGTTTTATGGGCTCTGCGTCTCCCGTATCTATGGAATGTTCCATCAAATGAGTCCGTCCGAGACCTCGAACGGCGAATGACGGAAATTGCTTAATTGTATTCTGTAATATTTTAGATTCCTCTACAGATAGGAGACATTCCGGCTTATTTGCCTGACCGGTTGTTATCTCGGTAACAGTATCTAATGAAGATATAATCTGCGGAGCTAATTTAAATGTCTTCCAAAAATCGATGCCTAGATGTAAATCTTGGGCTAAAGATAGCACTATGTACAAGTCGATCGGAAGAACTAGATCTTTGTACGTAATATTTGTAGTGACCACCCCAGCTATACGCTGTTTCGTTCCATCAGCTGTGGATACGCTAGAATCAAATTTTTTTTATGGAATATTAGCATCTTCAAGATGTTAAGCGGCACCGTTACCAAGGCAACTAATGCTCGCTCCGGAGTCGAGTAAACCAAGCCATTTATGTTTAAATAATTCTACTTTTAAGTAGGTACGTGGATCGTCTTTTAGACATTCAACTTCGGCTATGTTTACCGCTCTATGTAGCTTACGTTTATGGGTTAATCTATTTCTTAATTTCTGAATTTTGTTGTTATGAAACGGGTAGGTGTATATGCGTCTACGCGCTTCAGCATAATCAATTTGCCTCTGGTGAAGTGATTTTAGAGGTCTTAAAATGGGAATTCGAGTAATTTTTGAGTTAATATTTTTGATGTTTTGAGTTTCGGGGTTTTTCAAGATAGTAATTTTTTTCTCATTTGCTAATAAAGGTTTTACATCGGACTTCCCGAGTGTCCCGTCATTGTCAGCTCCCTCTCGGATAATCGCTGACTCAATGATTGGTTTCCCTTACATTTTAAGCAATTAGGGGATAAAACATCGGGTTGACCACATCAGTAACAGAAAATTTTGTTTTGGGGTTCGGTACAATCTAAGAAAATGTGACCATTTTTATGGCAATTCCAACAAATGGCTTTTTCAAAACTAATTTTTGTGTCGCGGTTAAGATTACGGTTTCTCTTAAATGCTTCTAAGACTAGTGACATATCTTCTCCAACTGGTTCAGTTTGAATTTCAATCTCACTCACTTGCTTACTTACAGGGTTTTTAAAAATGGGCGGCATTCTTGGACGTATCGGTTCGTGTTGGGTTAAGTATCTTTTCATTTCTCGACAGGTATATACCAAATCAGCCAATCTAGTGGTACGGAAAGTTAGCAGCAATTCACCCATCCGGCGTTTGACATTCTGTTTTATTATCTCGGCCAACTCTTCGTTTGGTCGAGGATTTTTCATTTTCGAATTTAATTTAAAAATTGCGTCATAAAATGCATCAAAACTTTCGCCTGGTACTTGCTTTCTCTCGGCCATCTGTCTTGAAATTTCCGAGTCCGTTTCCAAACTTCCATAGTGGTCGATCAACGCTAGCTTTAAGGCTATCCACGACGTATGAAAATATGTTTGCGGATTATTTTTAAGGTATATCCAATACCATACCTCAGCTGGACCACTTACGAAATGATGGAAGTTGGAAACTATCTCGTCCCAAGATGCGCCGTAGCTATCTTTGACCTTGTCCAATCTGAATAAAAATTCATCTACCTTCATGTTTTTTGAGTTGAATGAAATTCCCCGCTTTTGATAATGTGGTGACCTGTATATCGATGCCGCTGGTGATGGCATCGGAATTCTCGCGTCTCTATTTGCGGAAGTGTTATTGTATTGTATTCGGTTCAGTTGTTCGTAAAAATCCGGTTCTGTAGGACGATTAGCTTCTCTTCGTGTAGTAGATGCTGCTCTGTCGGGCCATATTCTCGGAAAATCGGGAATATTCGGTCCACTATTTGCTGGTGGTTCTCTATGTGTAGTATAATTTGGTAGGTTGGGCGTTGGTTGGTCGCAAAGTGGAATAGTTGGAGGTGCTATTTGTCTGGTAATATTGAACTGGGCTAATGCGTTATGCATTGCTTCATTCATCTTCTCTAACAATATAGTTTGGCTTTGCGCTAGTGAATCCTGCAAAGCTTTCCTATCCTCTGCTCGATTGAGACCAACCGCAGCTAACGCGACTTCCTTTATATGGGCCTCATATTCCTCATTTCTTCTTACTGGAGTTCTTTCCAGGAGTATCTGTCTTTCTGGTGTTGCGAGTGTTTCATCGGCAATAATTCGTACTCTCTCGGCTCCTTGCCTTCCGACATTAGATGGACCTGCTTCTTCCATTTGGCTTTCATCTACTGCCTCGCCAGCTTCCATCGTCATATTATGGAACAAATCCAGGTTTTTACGGAACCTGGTGTTGTGCGGTTCAGGAGTAGCCACTCTGTGAGCCTTAGGTGATTCTGGGTCGGACTGTCTTCTACTTCCTTTTCTATCGGACATCAATCCCTTTTTTCTTCCCATTTGAAACTTTGTTGTTTTAAAGAGTTTTAAAGATGTATATTATAAAGAGTAATTGCTTTCAACAATGAAGTATTTTTATTCGAGAGCCTAACAAAAAAAATATTTATGCTATCTTACTAACTACCTACTATAAAACTTAACTAATCTCTAATATAACCTATATCTAGTCCTACTATATCTTACTATCTAACCTTACAATACTTACTAACTAACCTTAACCTAATTCTTTTAGTGGGTAAACCCCTTAAAATTCACAAATCTAAATCTCAAAAAACTTAATGCTACCAGCATGTATTAAATGAGTGCTACCAGCATGAAATATAAACTAAATTTGTGCTACCAGCATGAATAAATATCTAAATTGTTTGCTACCAGCATTTATTAAATGAGTGCTACCAGCATGAATTAAAAATACTAAATGTTTGCTACCAGCATGGATTAAATGTATAAAAAAAAATGTGCTACCAGCATGAAATAAATTTGCTACCAGCAATAATTAAAGATATAAAAAAAATCTTCAAAAACTTTAATAACTATAAATTCTTAACTGGTCTAAAACTTCTTTAATTTTTGGTTTTCTATTTACATTGTAGGATTAAAGTCGTGACGGGAATCTCCATGTTTCCGAGCATCTCCAACAATAAAACAAAACAAAAATCGATAACTTGAACCACATGTACTTTCACTACTTTACTATTTACTTTAACGTTTCCCTACCTTTCTCTTCTACTATCATATCTCTCTGTCGCTACAGACCTACTGAAAAATAATATCCCTTAGCGGACAACAGACCAGAACAATATGTAGAAAAATATTTCTCAGAAAAAGTTAATTCAATACTCTATCGAGTGTAATAGATGTTGCATAAAAGTGTTTATTTGTGTTGACATTTTCTCTTCCTTATATTTTATCCGTCTGGCTTTCGCAGCTGACAGGATAAAAAGTCGACCATTCACCAGTTGAAAGAACAGACATCTAAAAAGAAAAATACTACATATTGAAACTTGATGAGATTCTTATTAGAAGCTACGGCTACTAGACGAAAAACACATCCAGTACGGACATCCAATTTGAATCATTTCAATTTCATAAATGTTCATTTTTAAAGAGAGTGGAAGAATAATTGAGCAGGTTGTCGCTGTTGACGTATTTAGGACCTAGATCAACCAATCACTGGTCGACACTTAAGTCAACTACCCTCCGACAGTAAATCTCATAAAAAAAATCGACTTAAAAAAAAACTAAACTTGATATCTTTTCCAACTTGACATTGAAAAAAAAAATTTTTGACTCAAAAAATATTTTTACTTATCTTCAAAAATTTTCAAAAATCTTCAACTAATCTTTCTTCGGGCCCCACACGTATGGGCGCCATTTATGTAACGGGCGGTTGGGATGGGTCCCCCGCTAAATAAGGAAAACTAAAATAAATAAAATAGAGACGAAACGAGAAAAAGAGATATATATTTGATCGAATTTGCGCTGTATTATGTAGATAGCAAAACGGACGAACGAAACTTGATCTAGATTGATTCTTAACAGTTGCGACTCAAACCACAAAAAAAATAACTCTTGACTTCTCCATTCCATCATCCTAACTCCTATGTAACGAGAGATATTTTACCCTAATTTTACAAGATAAAGAATTCTTTCAAAAAAATAGCAACCCCACCACCCCTGTTTAAGATTCGATCATTGCGTGAAATTTTGTAACCGGGTATCTCAACGGCAGCATTATCGATTTTAGGCTTTAACCACTATTCAGATATGCGAATGGAATCAACAGTCGAGCTAGAAAACTTATCCCTAATTTCATCGATATGTGCTAGAATGCTTTGATCGTTTATATATACAAATTTGAGTCCAGTACTTTGGGCAGAAAATATTTATTACACCATCATTTTTACCTGACAAACATTATTGAAGGGAATCCTAAATAAATTCGCAAGCTCAGAAAGAGTTTGTATGGTTTGAAATAGGCCGCCAATGTTTGGAATAAAACTCTTCATAATGTTATCGTAAATGAAGGTTTTATTCAAAGCCAAGCTCGATTTGGCTCAAGTGAACATGCATTACTTTTATTCTCGACCACACCAGATCTGCGAAGATTATTTCAAAGAACTTTACTGGAGAGAGACGTATTTGATTAAGAAGCATAATACTGTCATTTTGTGTCTCTGATTGCAGAAGTGGCAAGGTTTCTGTGCACCTTGTACCATGGTACAACTTTATTTTTTACTCTAACTACCTTCAAAGGAACATGTAAGTTGAAAAGATCATTAACTGCATTCTGAAACAAAAGTACCTTATCCTTAACATTTGAAACATCTAAAACATAGTTCCAAGGCCACTGCATCAAATCTTGGATAATTGAAATTTCATTAATACTATTAAAATCTCTGAAAATATTGAACCTTTCAAGTTCAACCAGTTATATTTCAGGGGCTGGCGAATTGAATTGTATACTCAGTGTAACGTATAGTAAGTCGTGGTAACAAGCAATGCAAGGAAAAGAAAATTGATTGAAAAAGTTATTAAATCTATATTAGAAACTTGGCATAAACCAATTAAACTCGGGGTGCAATTAGGTCTTTAGTGAGTTGGAGTAGGCTGATTCACAACATCTAAACCAGTAAAAGAGCATTCATCAAGTAATTTTGTTGAAAGCGAGATATTTTCTAACAGATTAACATTAAAGTCACCACATACCAGAAAAAATATATAGTCACAACAGTATCTTCTCATATTATCAAAAAATTCAACCAAAACAGAACTCTCTGCTTGGGTTATAACCGCTAACAAGGAAGCACTTTTGATAGTAATCGAATATTTCAATAAAAATATACTCAACATCAGAACTAGGAACAGATTTAAAAATTAGTTTACAAGATAATGAATTCTTTCAAAAAAATAGCAACCCCACCACCCCTGTTTAAGATTCGATCATTGCGTAAAATTTTGAAACCAGGTATCTCAACGGCAGCATCATCGATTTCAGGCTTTAACGACGATTCAGATATGCAAATGGAATCAACAGTCGAGTTAGAAAACTTATCCCTAATTTCATCGATATGTGCTAGAATGCTTTGATCGTTTATATATACAAATTTGAGTCCAGTACTTTGGGCAGAAAATATTTATTACACCATCATTTTTACCTGACAAACATTATTGAAGGGAATCCTAAATAAATTCGCAAGCTCAGAAAGAGTTTGTATGGTTTGAAATAGGCAGCCAATGTTTGAAATAAAACTCTTCATAATGTTATTGTAAATGAAGGTTTTATTCAAAGCCAAGCAGATCCATGTCCTTGCGTAAAATGCTCGATTTGGCTCAAGTGAACATGCATTACTTTTATTCTCGACCACACCAGATCTGCGAAGATTATTCCAAAGAACTTTACTGGAGAGAGACGTATTTGATTAAGAGGCATAATACTGTCATTTTGTGTCTCTGATTGCAGAAGTGGCAAGGTTTCTGTGCACCTTGTACCATGGTACAGCTTTATTTTTTACTCTAACTACCTTCAAAGGAACATGTAAGTTGAAAAGATCATTAACTGCATTCTGAAACAAAAGTACCTTATCCTTAACATTTGAAACATCTAAAACATAGTTCCAAGGCCACTGCATCAAATCTTGGATAATTGAAATTTCATTAATACTATTAAAATTTCTGAAAACATTCAACCTTTCAGGTTCAACCAGTTATCTTTCAGGGGCTGGCGAATTGAATTGTATACTCAGTGTAACGTATAGTAAGTCGTGGTAACAAGCAATGCAAGGAAAAGAAAATTGATTGAAAAAGTTATTAAATCTATATTAGAAACTTGGCATAAACCAATTAAACTCGGGGTGCAATTAGGTCTTTAGTGAGTTGGAGTAGGCTGATTCACAACATCTAAACCAGTAAAAGAGCATTCATCAAGTAATTTTGTTGAAAGCGAGATATTTTCTAACAGATTAACATTAAAGTCACCACATACCAGAAAAAATATATAGTCACAACAGAATCTTCTCATATTATCAAAAAATTCAACCAAAACAGAACTCTCTGCTTGGGTTATAACCGCTAACAAGGAAGCACTTTTGATAGTAATCGAATATTTCAATAAAAATATACTCAACATCAGAACTAGGAACAGATTTAAAAATAAGTTTACAAGATAATGAATTCTTTCAAAAAATAGCAACCCCACCACCCCTGTTTAAGATTCGATCATTGCGTAAAATTTTGAAACCAGGTATCTCAACGGCAGCATCATCGATTTCAGGCTTTAACGACGATTCAGATATGCAAATGGAATCAACAGTCGAGTTAGAAAACTTATCCCTAATTTCATCGATATGTGCTAGAATGCTTTGATCGTTTATATATACAAATTTGAGTCCAGTACTTTGGGCAGAAAATATTTATTACACCATCATTTTTACCTGACAAACATTATTGAAGGGAATCCTAAATACGTTCGCAAGCTCAGAAAGAGTTTGTATGGTTTGAAATAGGCAGCCAAAGTTTGGAATAAAACTCTTCATAATGTTATTGTAAATGAAGGTTTTATTCAAAGCCAAGCAGATCCATGTCCTTGCGTAAAATGCTCGATTTGGCTCAAGTGAACATGCATTACTTTTATTCTCGACCACACCAGATCTGCGAAGATTATTCCAAAGAACTTTACTGGGGAGAGACGTATTTGATTAAGAGGCATAATACTGTCATTTTGTGTCTCTGATTGCAGAAGTGGCAAGGTTTCTGTGCACCTTGTACCATGGTACAGCTTTATTTTTTACTCTAACTACCTTCAAGGGAACATGTAAGTTGAAAAGATCATTAACTGCATTCTGAAACAAAAGTACCTTATCCTTAACATTTGAAACATCTAAAACATAGTTCCAAGGCCACTGCATCAAATCTTGGATAATTGAAATTTCATTAATACAATTAAAATCTCTGAAAACATTGAACCTTTCAGGTTCAACCAGTTATCTTTCAGGGGCTGGCGAATTGAATTGTATACTCAGTGTAACGTATAGTAAGTCGTGGTAACAAGCAATGCAAGGAAAAGAAAATTGATTGAAAAAGTTATTAAATCTATATTAGAAACTTGGCATAAACCAATTAAACTCGGGGTGCAATTAGGTCTTTAGTGAGTTGGAGTAGGCTGATTCACAACATTTAAACCAGTACAAGAGCATTCATCAAGTAATTTTGTTGAAAGCGAGATATTTTCTAACAGATTAACATTAAAGTCACCACATACCAGAAAAAATATATAGTCACAACAATATCTTCTCAAATTATCAAAAAATTCAACCAAAACAGAACTCTCTGCTTGGGTTATAACCGCTTACAAGGAAGCACTTTTGATAGTAATCGAATATTTCAATAAAAATATACTCAACATAAGAACTAGGAACAGATTTAAAAATTATTTTACAAGATAATGAATTCTTTCAAAAAAATAGCAACCCCACCACCCCTGTTTAAGATTCGATCATTGCGTAAAATTTTGTAACCAGGTATCTCAACGGCAGCATCATCGATTTCAGGCTTTTACCACGATTCAGATATGCAAATGGAATCAACAGTCGAGTTAGAAAACTTATCCCTAATTTCATCGATATGTGCTAGAATGCTTTGATCGTTTATATATACAAATTTGAGTCCAGTACTTTGGGCAGAAAATATTTATTACACCATCATTTTTACCTGACAAACATTATTGAAGGGAATCCTAAATAAATTCGCAAGCTCAGAAAGAGTTTGTATGGTTTGAAATAGGCAGCCAATGTTTGAAATAAAACTCTTCATAATGTTATCGTAAATGAAGGTTTTATTCAAAGCCAAGCAGATCCATGTCCTTGCGTAAAATGCTCGATTTGGCTCAAGTGAACATGCATTACTTTTATTCTCGACCACACCAGATCTGCGAAGATTATTCCAAAGAACTTTACTGTGGAGAGACGTATTTGATTAAGAGGCATAATACTGTCATTTTGTGTCTCTGATTGCAGAAGTGGCAAGGTTTCTGTGCACCTTGTACCATGACACAACTTTATTTTTTACTCTAACTACCTTCAAAGGAACATGTAAGTTGAAAAGATCATTAACTGCATTCTGAAACAAAAGTACCTTATCCTTAACATTTGAAACATCTAAAACATAGTTCCAAGGCCACTGCATCAAATCTTGGATAATTGAAATTTCATTAATACTATTAAAATCTCTGAAAACATTGAAACTTTCAGGTTCAACCAGTTATCTTTCAGGGGCTGGCGAATTGAATTGTATACTCAGTGTAACGTATAGTAAGTCGTGGTAACAAGCAATGCAAGGAAAAGAAAATTGATTGAAAAAGTTATTAAATCTATATTAGAAACTTGGCATAAACCAATTAAACTCGGGGTGCAATTAGGTCTTTAGTGAGTTGGAGTAGGCTGATTCACAACATCTAAACCAGTAAAAGAGCATTCATCAAGTAATTTTGTTGAAAGCGAGATATTTTCTAACAGATTAACATTAAAGTCACCACATACCAGAAAAAATATATAGTCACAACAGTATCTTCTCAAATTATCAAAAAATTCAACCAAAACAGAACTCTCTGCTTGGGTTATAACCGCTTACAAGGAAGCACTTTTGATAGTAATCGAATATTTCAATAAAAATATACTCAACATCAGAACTAGGAACAGATTTAAAAATTATTTTACAAGATAATGAATTCTTTCAAAAAAATAGCAACCCCACCACCCCTGTTTAAGATTCGATCATTGCGTAAAATTTTGTAACCAGGTATCTCAACGGCAGCATCATCGATTTCAGGCTTTTACCACGATTCAGATATGCAAATGGAATCAACAGTCGAGTTAGAAAACTTATCCCTAATTTCATCGATATGTGCTAGAATGCTTTGATCGTTTATATATACAAATTTGAGTCCAGTACTTTGGGCAGAAAATATTTATTACACCATCATTTTTACCTGACAAACATTATTGAAGGGAATCCTAAATAAATTCGCAAGCTCAGAAAGAGTTTGTATGGTTTGAAATAGGCAGCCAATGTTTGAAATAAAACTCTTCATAATGTTATCGTAAATGAAGGTTTTATTCAAAGCCAAGCAGATCCATGTCCTTGCGTAAAATGCTCGATTTGGCTCAAGTGAACATGCATTACTTTTATTCTCGACCACACCAGATCTGCGAAGATTATTCCAAAGAACTTTACTGTGGAGAGACGTATTTGATTAAGAGGCATAATACTGTCATTTTGTGTCTCTGATTGCAGAAGTGGCAAGGTTTCTGTGCACCTTGTACCATGACACAACTTTATTTTTTACTCTAACTACCTTCAAAGGAACATGTAAGTTGAAAAGATCATTAACTGCATTCTGAAACAAAAGTACCTTATCCTTAACATTTGAAACATCTAAAACATAGTTCCAAGGCCACTGCATCAAATCTTGGATAATTGAAATTTCATTAATACTATTAAAATCTCTGAAAACATTGAAACTTTCAGGTTCAACCAGTTATCTTTCAGGGGCTGGCGAATTGAATTGTATACTCAGTGTAACGTATAGTAAGTCGTGGTAACAAGCAATGCAAGGAAAAGAAAATTGATTGAAAAAGTTATTAAATCTATATTAGAAACTTGGCATAAACCAATTAAACTCGGGGTGCAATTAGGTCTTTAGTGAGTTGGAGTAGGCTGATTCACAACATCTAAACCAGTAAAAGAGCATTCATCAAGTAATTTTGTTGAAAGCGAGATATTTTCTAACAGATTAACATTAAAGTCACCACATACCAGAAAAAATATATAGTCACAACAGTATCTTCTCAAATTATCAAAAAATTCAACCAAAACAGAACTCTCTGCTTGGGTTATAACCGCTTACAAGGAAGCACTTTTGATAGTAATCGAATATTTCAATAAAAATATACTCAACATCAGAACTAGGAACAGATTTAAAAATTATTTTACAAGATAATGAATTCTTTCAAAAAAATAGCAACCCCACCACCCCTGTTTAAGATTCGATCATTGCGTAAAATTTTGAAACCAGGTATCTCAGCGGCAGCATCATCGATTTCAGGCTTTAACCACGATTCAGATATGCAAATGGAATCAACAGTCGAGTTAGAAAACTTATCCCTAATTTCATCGATATGTGCTAGAATGCTTTGATCGTTTATATATACAAATTTGAGTCCAGTACTTTGGGCAGAAAATATTTATTACACCATCATTTTTACCTGACAAACATTATTGAAGGGAATCCTTAATACGTTCGCAAGCTCAGAAAGAGTTTGTATGGTTTGAAATAGGCAGCCAAAGTTTGGAATAAAACTCTTCATAATGTAATTGTAAATGAAGGTTTTATTCAAAGCCAAGCAGATCCATGTCCTTGCGTAAAATGCTCGATTTGGCTCAAGTGAACATGCATTACTTTTATTCTCGACCAATTATTTAATTTGATTATTCCAAAAAACTTTACTGGGGAGAGAAGTATTTGATTAAGAGGCATAATACTGTCATTTTGTGTCTCTGATTGCAGAAGTGGCAAGGTTTCTGTGCACCTTGTACCATGGTACAGCTTTATTTTTTACTCTTACTACCTTCAAGGGAACATGTAAGTTGAAAAGATCATTAACTGCATTCTGAAATAAAAGTACCTTATCCTCAACATTTGAAACATCTAAAACATAGTTCCAAGGCCACTGCATCAAATCTTGGATAATTGAAATTTCATTAATACTATTAAAATCTCTGAAAACATTGAACCTTTCAGGTTCAACCAGTTATCTTTCAGGGGCTGGCGAATTGAATTGTATACTCAGTGTAACGTATAGTAAGTCGTGGTAACAAGCAATGCAAGGAAAAGAAAATTGATTGAAAAAGTTATTAAATCTATATTAGAAACTTGGCATAAACCAATTAAACTCGGGGTGCAATTAGGTCTTTAGTGAGTTGGAGTAGGCTGATTCACAACATTTAAACCAGTACAAGAGCATTCATCAAGTAATTTTGTTGAAAGCGAGATATTTTCTAACAGATTAACATTAAAGTCACCACATACCAGAAAAAATATATAGTCACAACAATATCTTCTCAAATTATCAAAAAATTCAACCAAAACAGAACTCTCTGCTTGGGTTATAACCGCTTACAAGGAAGCACTTTTGATAGTAATCGAATATTTCAATAAAAATATACTCAACATAAGAACTAGGAACAGATTTAAAAATTATTTTACAAGATAATGAATTCTTTCAAAAAAATAGCAACCCCACCACCCCTGTTTAAGATTCGATCATTGCGTAAAATTTTGTAACCAGGTATCTCAACGGCAGCATCATCGATTTCAGGCTTTAACGACGATTCAGATATGCAAATGGAATCAACAGTCGAGTTAGAAAACTTATACCTAATTTCATCGATATGTGCTAGAATGCTTTGATCGTTTATATATACAAATTTGAGTCTAGTACTTTGGGCAGAAAATATTTATTACACCATCATTTTTACCTGACAAACATTATTGAAGGAAATCCTAAATACGTTCGCAAGCTCAGAAAGAGTTTGTATGGTTTGAAATAGGCAGCCAAAGTTTGGAATAAAACTCTTCATAATGTTATCGTAAATGAAGGTTTTATTCAAAGCCAAGCAGATCCATGTCCTTGCGTAAAATGTTCGAACGAGGAAGGGTAAACATTCATTTTAATTTACGTTGATGACATTTTAGTAGCAAGTTCTAGTCAAACCAAAATTGATGAAATTGAGAGTTTACTCAATAGAAAGTTTGAAGTAACCTTGGAAGTGTCCATTACTTTCTAGGCAGGGAAGTTTTTCAAGATCAAAATTTAAATTTTAACATTCGGCAAAGTCAATACATTAAAAATGAGTTACAAGATTTCCGACTTCAAAACTCGAATTTAGATTAGATTTAGATTTATTTGAAAAAATGAAAAATAGTACAAAATTAAATACATCTTATGTAAAGTACTTAATAGAGGGATTAAAATAAAAAAAATAATATCAAAGAATATCCAAAGTATTAGCATCACAATAATAAAACAAAACCAATTAAAGTTTATGGCGGTCAGCCATCAGACGAATAGGGGGAATAACATGTAGTATACAAAAACATGCACGTGCCGTTACTATTCGGGACTGATGGAAGCGTGATCATAGCCTCTTCGCGGCGGCCGCTAGTAACAAGCCTTTAAAAAAAAGGTTTGGCTAATATGATCAGGCTGGTTCCTCAGGGCAACAGGTTAATTCCCTGCTCCGTAAAAATTCGAATTACGTACCCGACAACAAGCCTCGGAAACGGACTGATCTCACGACGACAACCCACGCAATGAAAACGGCAAAACGATTTACGAATTTTCTTATGGAACGTACGATCGCTCTATAGAGCTCGAGCTGCTCAGCAGCTAGATGATGCCTTGTCAAAATATAAAGCTGACATAACAGCACTTCAAGAAATCAGATGGACAGGGAATGGTGTTTTACAGAAGAAAGAATATGACGTATACTACAGCTGTCATACAAAAACCATGTGCTCGGGGTAGGCTTCCTAGTCAGCGAAAAAATGAAGTCTACCATCATCGGCTTTAACGCTATAAGCGAAAGACTATGCACCCTTCGCGTGCGAGGCAAATTTACGAACATCAGCCTCATTAACGTTCACGGACCTACGGAGGAGTCCTCAGACGAAGAAAAAGAGACTTACTACGAACAAGTCAAGAGGGCCCTCAATGCCTGTCCAAGGTATGACGTAAAAATCATCCTTGGGGATTTGAATGCAAAAATAGTTCGGAGCCGGTATTCAGGCATTACGCAGGCACTCATAGTTTGCATGAGAACACTAATGACAAAGGACTTCGAGTCTTAGAATTGGCAGCATCGAAAAACATGGTCGTTGCGAGTACCAGGTTCCCGCGAAAAAAAAACCACCTGGGTATCACCTGATGGAGTCACTCGTTACCAAATAGACCACGTGTTGATAGACCGTCGCCACTACTCGAACTTGATGACGATACGAACGTACCGAGGCGCCAATATCGACTCGGATCACTATCTTGTTGGTATGGTTTTCCGACGGCGGATTGCCTTGCGAAGACGTATTGCATCCGCCGATCAGGTTCGAATCAACACGGCTGCCCTGCACAATGAAAATGCCAGTAACACCTTTGGTAATGCGTTAGGACTCGCCCTAGAATCACTTGATTTATGGAGTAAGTCCTGGAGCCAGTATGCTGGGCGTAGATGACAAGTGGACACGCCATAAGAATACTGTCATTAGTACTGCCAACTCCATCTTAGGCAGCAGTCGTAGAAATCGGAACGACTGGTTTGATGATGAATGCAAGCTAGCGACTGAACGTAAGAATCTCATAGAACGCGGGCACGCGAAGAAGAATATAAAGAGCTCAGAAGAATAAAAAAACGGCTTCACAGACAGAAAAAATCAGCCTGGGAGAAGAACTTAATCTGTGAAATAGAAAAAAGCCGAGAGCGAGGTCCGCACCAGGCGCGGAAGTTCTACCAATCCGTCGGAAACATGACGCAGTACACACCACGCTGCACATACTGCAAGGACTGAGAGGGAAATCTGATCACCGATCCACAAAGCATACTGGAGCGATGGGAAGTGTACTTTAATGAATTGCTACATGGTCAACTCACTACAAAAGTGGAGGCTCCACTGCTTCAAGACGAATACCCTTTGTTGCCGTCACCAAGCAAAGAAGAGGTTGAAAAGGCTATAGACCGGCTAAAGAAAAACAAAGCCCCGGGAGCTGATGGTAAACCAGCCGAATTATTTCAACACGGTGGGCCAGCTCTACGTTAGACAATTCATGATATTATAGTGCACGTGTGGGAGCATGAAGAAGTGCCAGAAGACTGGCGAAAGATATAATATGCCCCATGCATAAGAAAGAAGATGTCACAACGTGCAGCAACTATAGAGGTATCACGTTGTTGAGTACCGCCTATAAGATACTCTCCTCTATCCTACAAGACCGGATAACCCCATACGCTAAAACCATCATCGGACAATATCAGTGTGGTTTCATTCCAGGCAAATCAATAACTGATCAGATCTTTACCCTTAGACAGGCGATGGAAAAATGTCTAGAATTTAACATCCTAACATACCACCTGTTTATAGACTTTAAGGCCGCCTATGATAGCATATAGCCAGGGTAGAACTTTACAAAGCCATGAGAGAATTCGGCATCCCAAATAAATTGACACGACTATGTAGGTTGACCATGACCAACGTAACAAGCCAAGTAAAAATAGCCGGATTGCTATCCAGACCAATCAACATCTTTAATGGACTCCGACAAAGGTATGGTTTGGCCTGCCTCCTCTTCAACCTGGCGTTGGAGAAAGCAATCCGTGACTCTGGCACGGCAACAAGAGGGACCATCGTCAACAGGTCCAGCCAGATACTGGCTTACGCAGACGACATCGACATCATCGGAAGAACCGAGCAAGCTGTACACGATTCCTTCATCCAGATCAAGCAGGCGGCACAAAATCTGGGGCTGCACATAAGTGAAGGTAAAACAAAGTACATGGTGGCGTCGAATGCGGGAGGAAAAGTTGGCCAAACAATCAAGATAGCGGAGCACGAATTTGAAGTGGTGCAATCCTTTAAATACCTTCGGTCAATAGTGATAACAATATAGAAGAAGAAATACGCGGGCGGCTTCTCAAATCCAACAGAGCCTACTGCAGTCAAAGCTCTTCAAATCCAGAAATCTCACCATAACTTCAAAACTACTGCAGTACAGGACCATGCATGGTCCTGCCAGTACTCACATATGGATCCGAGACTTGGGTGCTTAGCAAAAGGCACTCTGACCTCTTAGCCGCGTTCGAGAGCAAAGTCTTAAGGAGAATTGTTGGCCCCATATGTGAGGAAGGACGATTCCGGAGACGGTACAATAATGAATTGTACGCAATCTACCTTGAAGCAGATATCGTGACAAAAATTAGACTCGGTAGACTTCGGTGGGCAGGGCACCTAGCTCGCATGAGCGAAGAGGAACCTGCTCGTTCTTTGTGGTACATTCTATGGCAGACTACAGCGTGGTAGACCATGCTTGCGGTGGAGAGATGGCGTAGACCAGGACGCCCGGAGCCTTGGGGTGCGCAACTGGATGGCGTCGGCTCGAGACCGGGATAGGTGGAGAGACTTGTTGAAGGAGGCCAGGACCGGACACCGGTTGTCGAGCCGATGATGATGATGATGATGAGTTAAAGTTTATATCAAAAATGAAATATTAAAAAATAATTTGTAAGAAAAATTCAATGAACAAATTATACATAAATAATGTTAGTAAATGACATTACATAAAATTGACATTACTTAAAATTGCTGCTGTTCGTGCCCGTTAGGCATGTTAATGAATTCTTCTTGAAGCCACCTATTTGTCTAAGAGAAACTGGAAGTGTATTCCAGAAACTAATTGAATGAATGAAAAATAATTGAAAGAATGCGGCACAATGTTTTGAGCCCTGTTGGAATGCGAAAACGATATCTTGTTATATAAACAGATGGGTTTCTCTGAATAAACAACACTATGCAGTAAAATACTACTTCTACTTTGAATATATGTCTTCAGACTCATACCTAATATTCTATTTTTGTAAAGAGATACTTGTTCGAAGCGCCATAGACCATAAACATATCTTTTAATTGAATTCAAAGCTAGTTCTATTTTTCTAAACGATACTGAGTCTGGATTACAATAAACTACTGAAGAATTGTTTATTAATGGTACTAAAAGTGACTTAACAAGCCTCAATCTAGCGCATATGGGTGAAAACTTTGACGAAACTCTTAACATCCGAAGGCCATTGTTGGGAAAATTTAATCCGTTCTAAAATTCAATATTGCCTACTGTGTATGTTTTGACTTTGTTTTAATTTTTTATATTAATCAGTTTACCCGCTTGGGTTTTTCAAATTTAGTTGGAAAAAATATTTGAAAATCTAGATCATTCTGGAACAAATTGTGATAGCGTTGACTTCATGTGAATAAATTTCTTTAACTTTTAATTATTTTTATTTGTTTTAAATACTTTTTGACGACATTTATATATTCGAAGACATCGTGGTCCTTCAAACCAAAAGAATTATACCTTTGGAAATGACAGAGCTTAGGACAAGCGCAAGAAAATCGAAGGGAATTCCACCAAAACGATTTGGTGAGGAAGACGGATTTCCAATAAGGAAGTCCACATCTTGTATAACATTTCAAGATAATTTAAATGAAGAAATCGGGGCTGAGCGTTCAGAAGACAATTCCATTTTGGGGTTTGAAGATGCAGAAGACCAGAATCCTGAACAATCACCTGATAACGAGGAAGAAAACGGAAGTCCTTTAGAAGACAACGAAAATATATTAGAATTATCCGAAATGGTAAGAAAATTATCGCTGGAGCTTCATAAATTAAAGTCAAAGAAACCAGCTGCCGTGAAAAAGACTGAACGGAAAGAAAATGAGTGTCCACGTGGAGTCAGTGAAGAATTAAAACCACCTTATATGGAGATGATGTCCACCTTTATGGCACGGCAATCCAAAATGGATCTCCCTAAATTTGGAGGAAATCCTGAGGACTGGTTGCTATTCAAAAATGAGTATTATCGAACAACAGACATGTGCAAATTCACCAGCAACGAAAATGTGACTCGACTTCGTGTAGCTTTAAAGGATGAAGCATTGGATGCTGTTCGATCGCTCCTGATTTCCCCAGATAGCGCCGAAAAAATTATGAGACTTTTGGAAAGACGTTTTGGACGACCGGATTACATCATCAATTCGCTGATTCTAAAGACTAAGGATATCTTACCTCCCAAAGAAGACAAGCCAATGACGATAATCAAATTTGCTACAGCAGTAGAAAATCTCACTGGTATGATTGAACTCTTGAACAAAAATGAATATTTGTTCAATCCACAGCTAATTCAAGACCTGGAAAAGAAACTTCCACCAACGTTACACATTATGTGGTCAGATTACATATACGATTATAAATTTTACAATCTGAGGAACTTTGCAGATTGGTTGGACAGAAAGTCACATGCTGCGTCTCTTCGCGGTAAGTGCAATAAAAGGGAACCATTACATGGACGACTATCTTGGTACTGCAAGGAATGAAGCAGAGGCTATCTCACTCATCGGGGATGTAATCAAAATTCATAGCCGTGGTGGCTTTGAACTAAGAAACTGGTCCACTACGTCAGCAAAGGTGTATACAACTATACCTCAACATTTACTACCTGTCAATAAAAATGAAAAAATCAACATCGACAAAAACACACAACTAAGCAGAGTGCTGGGAATAGTATGGGACACAGCTGGAGATGTTTTCAGTTTCAGCAAGAACTTTTCCAAAGTTGACCCAATACTTTTAAGTGGAGAAAGAACACCAACGAAGCGCGAGGCATTGCAAATAATTATGTCAATTTTCGATCCTCTTGGTTTCATAGCACATTTTGTAGTTGTTGGTAAAATTATACTTCAAAAGATTTGGAAGACATCGATTGAATAAGATGACGAATTGAGTCTGACCTTGATACTGAATGGAAGGATTGGTTACAAAATTTGCAACAAATTCACTACGTGAAAATTCCAAGATGCTATTCTCATTCCTATCTTGACGGATCCTTTGTTGAGCTGCACTGTTTTGTGGACGCAAGTGACGAAGCATACTCAGCTGTTGTTTATGTAAGAGTATTGAATAAACTGGTCATTTCAGTTTCTTTTATTGCAGCCAAAGCGAAGGTAAAGCCTTCAAAACCAACCATGACGATTCCAAGACTAGAGCTTCAAGGGGCATTATTGGGTGCAAGACTGACACACTACATAAAAGCCGAGCTTGGACGAAAATTCAACAAAATTGTATATTGGACGGACTCCGCAACTATTTTGGCATTGGATTCAGTCAAGCAGCACACGTCATAAGCAGTTCGTTGCTAATCGCCTTAGTGAAATATCTGAATTGACAGATGCAAAGGAATGGAGATGGCTACCAACGAAACTCAACATTGCTGACGATGCAACTCGAAGTGGCTGGAAAAATCTAAGCCCTACTAATCGATGGTTTACTGGACCCGAGTTTCTTTTTCAAGATGAATCCATGTGGCCCAAGAACAAGCTGTCACCAGTTGATGATGAATTGCTGGAATTTGTTGGGATCATTATTAAGGAGCAACTGTTTGAATTGCCGGACAGTCATCGATTTTCATCATGGCTGAGACTTATCCGTGCTACAGCTTGGATGCTTCGCTTTATACGAGTTTTTGTACACAGACAAAATTTAAAAGGAGAACTTACTGATGACGAAATCTATGATGCCGAACTTCTCTGGATTCGACAATCCCAAAGACGAATGTTTGCAAAAGACCATCAAAGACTTGTGCAGAATCAAACAATCGAAAAAAGTAGTCCATTGTACAAGCTTTCGCCAAAATTAACACCGGAGGTTGTTATCCGACTAAGCGGAAGACTGTGCAAACTTCCTGATGGTGATGAATGGTTCAAATTTCCTGTAATTCTTCACGGAAACGACAACTACGTGAGACTTTTGGTGAGACACTATCATCTACAAGGAAAACACATCGGACATGAATCTGTTTTAAATGAGTTGCATCAACGATACTGGATCATCAAAGTAAGAAAGGATAAGGCGTGAATGTAACTTCTGCAAAATTAAGAAAGTAAAACCAACAACAACCATAATGGGCCAGC
Organism: Baccha elongata; assembly: GCA_951217065.1. Taxonomy (NCBI): domain Eukaryota; kingdom Metazoa; phylum Arthropoda; class Insecta; order Diptera; family Syrphidae; genus Baccha; species Baccha elongata. The sequence goes on from OX578274.1 coordinate 82,925,758, forward strand.
TACCATCCGCTCGTATCACATTAGGAATGCCAGCCTTTTTATTTACTGGTGTGGATTACTTCGGACCGATGACAATCAAAATAGGACGACGCCATGAGAAAAGATATGGAGTTATTTTTACGTGCTTGACAGTGCGTGCAGTCCACATAGAGATAGCCACAAATCTTTCTTCTGACAGTTTTATAATGGCACTAAAACGTTTCATTGCCAGGCGAGGGTGTCCCCAAGAAATGTTTTCTGACAACGACACAAATTTTCGAGGAGCCGAAAATGAAATCCAAAAAAGTCTTGCGGAATTTGATCAGGACGCGATAAGACGGCGTTTAACAACTCACAGAATTAAATGGAATTTCAATCCACCTGCAGCACCCCACATGGGTGGATGTTGGGAGCGTTTAGTCAGATCAGTAAAAATTGCATTTAAAGCTGTTCTTAAAGAATACTATCCGACTGATGAAAGCTTGTATACCTTGATGACAGAAGCTGAACACTTGGTGAACTCAAGACCACTAATTGATGTGCCTACTCATCCAGATGAACAAGAAGCCTTGACCCCAAATCAATTTTTAAAAGGACGTTCTACAGCTTCAGCACCTATCGGTATATTTACTAACAAGGATTTGATTCTTCGTAAGCACTGGAGAGCAACTCAACACTTAAATGATCAGTTTTGGAAACGATGGACTGCGGAATATTTGCCAACACTCAACCGTCGCACTAAGTGGTTGGCAAAAGGCAAAGGTATTAAGGTTGGAGAGGTCGTACTGGTGGTTGAAAGTAATGCCGTTCGTGGTTGTTGGCCAAGAGGAATCATAACGAAAACGTTTCCTGGAGACGACGGAGAAGTTTGAGTGGTTGAAGTTAAAACATCAACTGGCATTTTCAAGAGACCACTTGTTAAAATATGTGTTTTAAATTTTCATAAGAATACTAATGTAGACCATACTGGCTCCAATACTTCGGGGGAGGATGTTGGGAAAATTTAATCCGTTCTAAAATTCAAAATTGCCTACTGTGCATGTTTTGACTTTGTTTTAATTTTTTATATTAATCAGTTTACCCGCTTGGGTTTTTCAAATTTAGTTGGAAAAAATATTTGAAAATCTAGATCATTCTGGAACAAATTGTGAAAGCGTTGACTTCATGTGAATAAATTTATTTAACTTTTAATTGTTTTTATTTGTTTTAAATACTTTTTGACGACATTTATATATTCGAAGTCAGCCATTATATATACGTCTTTCAAGAATATTAATTTGAGACGAACAGTCTAGTTTCCGATTAATTTGAATACCTAGGCTAGAAACAGTTTCAAAAGTTGGTATGATTTTACCCATCATTACGAGTGGTGGAATCCACTATAGTTCAAGACTCCTTTTCGAAATTACTATTTCTTTAGTTTTATCTGGATTCAGTTTTAAGTTGTTGCAAATCACCCAGCAACAAATTGCAATAAGATCTTCATTGATTATAAAGATGCAATCTTTCATATGACCAATGGGACTTGATAAATAGTTTTGACATCGTCAGTGCAAAGGTGTACGGAAACATAACGACAAACTTTAGTTATGTCATTGATAAACAACGAGAAAAGAAGTGGGCCAAGGATTGAGCCTTGAGGAACACCACAAGTAAAAGGTAAAAATTCCGAGTCCCCAGATTCAGTGCAAACTATTTTGGAACCTATCACTTAGAGAACTTTTAATAATTTTAGCTGCGCTTGCACTAAAACCTAACGAGGAACGCAACTTCTTTACAAGTTGTTGCAATATTTTTTTACTTTATTATTACTTTTAACTTTACGATTATTAACGAAACTTTAAAACCGCGGCACTTTGGATTTTCGTATCCAACAAAATAAAACAAAATCAAATTAAGCAAAAAAAAAAATGTGCAACCGGCACCGCGCAAAATATTTTCGATTATGACGAAGTGTCAAAATGAAAATAAGAGAGAAGAAATATACACGAGAGAAAAAAAAAAATGCAACACAACAACAGCAGCTTGTTATGTGCTGTTTCCCAACTAGCTCAAGTGGGTGGGGTGGGTCGATGTAAAAAAAAAGAATACACAAAAAAAGACAAAATCTGTTTTGTCAACAGATAAATAAAGGGTTAATCGATTGAAATCGATTCAACGTTGTTAAAAAAACAAGGTGATATTAACCGAATACCTAATGACTACGTACCTCGTCGTACGCTTCTGCTTAACTTTTAAGGGCGCCAGGAAACTTTTATAGAAAAGTTTGCCTTAAACTAAACACTGGAACTTATCTCCAACACAATAAAAGAATAGTTTATTTTCCCGAATGGGGATTTAAAATGTTTATTAAAAATTACTGCCTGGGAAAACCTTTATAAAATATAGGTGGAAAACCAGGATCTTTTCAAAAAAATATAAAATGGTGTGTTTTAATTGACAAAAGGCCAATTTTAAAAGTAAAAAAAAACAAAACAATTGTTGAATATAAAATAGGTAACTACAATTTTTGTCACAAAAGACACGAAATGAAAATGGCTAAGAGGAACCGTTCCCGAACGGACAATAATTGAAGAACAAAAGGGTCACGAGTCCCGCAATATCGGGATAAATGAAAAACGGAGCGAAGGTCTACCGATATCACAATATTTGCCAATATAGGCCACCAAAAAAAAATCCAAAATCGAAACCGAACCAAAGTAAACACAATAAACTAAAAGGTAGTTATCTATAACGAGAATCCTTTCTGCTGGAGTAATCGCCCGAACTGCGCTCCTCTACACAAAAGATTTCTTTTTATTATTCACCAAAAAAATTTTAGCTCTAACTGCTAAAATTTGTCCACTAAATAATTTGGCTCAAACTGCCAAAATTATTCTCACAATCTCAAAAATATTAACTTTCCCAAAATTAACTACTAAACAAAAATCGTAATAGTTTTTCGATTTCTAATTTTTATCTCTTCACAACCAAAGTCTTCCAAGAAGTGACTAATGGCGGACCTCTCTCGTCCATTTTTTTTCAACGACCATATTGTCGTCTCTTTCGAACCAACTGTGTGGCGGTATTCGGCTACGGTATATTCGCACGACCCCGCTCATTAGCTGAGGCCTGCCCGTTGTTGAATCCAAACCACGATTCGCTCAGAGACAACTCCGAATATCCCAACCATTGGTGATAATTCGATATGGTTAAATGGACGAGTTCAGTCCCTTTCCGTCAATTCCAATTTAATAAAAATGAAAACGAAAAACTATTTACACACGATAAAGTCCCCGTCTAAAACCGACCCAGACTTAAAATAAAAAGCAAAACTTTTGTGTTGGACAAAGTCTCCACCATTTTGAAAATCAAATGGTGAGAAAGGATCCGCCGTCTCGCGATAAACTCTACAAATTAAAACCAGTAGACCTTCGCGCAGACTCAAAAGGATAAGGAAACACCTAGCAAAGCCGTTTTCATTTCGTGTTTAAAAACTAATTTTAGGTCGGACTCTCGGCCATGCTAAAAGAAGACAAGATTTACGAAGACTGACTGACTTGTCAGTTGGGTGTGAACCTCCTGTCACACATTTTGGGTGGCCATGCATATTATCGCATGCCGTCTGCACGAATTCGACTTCTGCCGTCAACTTCCTGTTGGGCGGTATAGTTTTAAAGGCTCAAGCAACTTCGTAAGTGTGGATCGTCTCTCGCACACTGATGGCTTACACCAACCATCTGTTACCAAATATTCAAATTTCTAATTGTAAACCTCCTGGTTTAAACGCAGCAAATATCGACGACGATGAGCTATTAAATATAAAAATTGCAAAATGTTACTTTTCCCAATTACTTGAGAGTAGGCCCTCTGGTTGATGGAACAGGAAACCACTTACTCTACAAGCAATTTTGAGCCGCAACCAAAAAAAAGAAGAAAGAATTAAGAGGAAAGAGAAGAACAGGCAAATGAAACTTGTTGCGGTAAATTATAACGCAACAAATCCCACCCTTACCTCCTAGGAAATGTACTTACATTTCATAAAAATCATAAGTCATTTCCTGAGGCTAACCCAAAAAGAGAAGAAAAGATAAAGGTTTTTCCATCAAAAAAAATTCCAAACTCAAAAATCAAAAAAAATTACAAAATCAAAAATCTATATCAAAAAGTGCTTATTAACAAAATCAAAAAAGAATTTAAACTAAATCATAAAAAAAACAAAAAAACTAAATTAAAAGTTACGTTAATCGGATGCTTCTGAAAACGGCTTTATATCTTTAGCATGCCAAGTACCGCGTTCTTTACCTCTACTATCTTCTAAGACATATGTCCAAGGTGACACACGCTTCTTAATTACAAACGGACCGACAAACTTCGGTGCTAACTTGGCAGCGTAATAATTCGCGGCATCCGACAAGGAAAAGTTTCGACGCCAAACCATCGCACCTTGACGATATTGAACATCTCTACGACGAAGATTATAAGTTTTAGCCGACTTACTACTTGCAGCTTTCAGCTTTTTCTGAATGTCTAATCTGAGTTCCCTAAAACGTTCTCCGATCTCACTCCGATTCTGAACATTTATCGACGAATCTCCTACTATTGGTACTTCTTCACCCGAAGTTACCATGTCCCTCCCAAACTTCACATAATAGGGTGAAACACACAAAACCTCGTGTTGCGACGTACGAATCGCACACGCAACCTTGGCGAGTTGTGAATCCCACAAACGGTGGTTTTCACCGACGTAAGCTCGCAACGTCGTTTTAATAATTTGATTTATCCTTTCCGCAGGGTTTGCCTGCGGATGATAATGGGCCGTAAATTGAAGACGTGACGCGTACGCTTGGCAAAGCGTTTTCAATTCCTTAGATCGGAATTGGGGACCGTTGTCACAGACGATCACCTTTGGGATGCCAAATAAAAGAAAAACGTTATCCTCCAGTTCCCTACAAATTGCTTTCGCAGTAGCAGACCTAAGAGCAAAAAGAAGTGGAAATTTAGTAAAATAATCAACGACGGTAAGAATGTAAATAAAACCCCTACTCGACTTAGGAAGCGGACCTACAAGATCTACACAGATCATTTCCCACGGTGAAGTAACCCCTACTCTCTCAGACAGCAAACCAGCTGGCTTCTCATTCACCGGCTTCACTTGTTGGCAAACTTTACAATTGCGTACATATCTTGTTATATCTGCCCTCATCTTGGGCCAATAAAACTTTGCCCCAATCCTGGCAAAAGTTTTTCTAACACCCATGTGTCCAGCCAATGGACCATCATGGTATTCATTCAAAATAGCTAACCTCTCATTTTTACCTAAAACTTTCTTCCACTCTTGACTATACTCTCATGAACGACAATATGGTTTGACTTGACGAGTTTGAAAAGCTGATCTTGTTCAACTCGCCAAGCCGGATAAGCTAATGGGTTAGAATTAACTACGGACTTCATCTTAATTATCCAAGGGTCAACATCCTCTTCTGAGATCTCGGCTAATACCGGAACTCCACGAGAAAGCATATCAGGAACAACATGCTCTTTGCCTTTCTATGGATAATTTCGAAGTCAAACTGTTGAAGCGGAACTGCCCAACGCGCTAATCTACCCTGTGGATCTTTAAGATTGTTTAACCATACTAAAGAATAATGATCTGTCACGACTGTAAATCGAAAGCCTTCGATATACGGTCGCAACTTCTCAACAGCCCAAAGTACAGCTAAACATTCTTTCTCTGTTGTACTATAATTTCGTTCATTTCTATTTTAACGTCTACTAAGGTAACAGACAACCTTTTCACCCTCATCAAAGTTTTGAGACAAAACTGCACCGATGCCGAAATCTGACGCGTCTGTTTGAACGACAAATGGTCGTTTAAAATCTGGGCAAGTGAGTATGGGTGCTGTCACCAGACACTCCTTTGCCTTCCTAAAACTAACCTCACACTGATCTGTCCAATTAAACTTTCTTTTCTTCTTTAATAAATCTGACAGTGGCTGAAGTAGTTCAGCAAAATTTGGTACAAAACGACGGGACCATGACACTGTCCCTATAAAGCTTCTAACTTCCTTAACATTCCTCGGTGCTGGAATCCTAACCATGCTTTCCACTTTTTCTGGGTCTACATGTAACCCGTTACGATCCACGATATATCCTAAAAATTTTAGAGCTGGCATGCAAAAATTGCATTTTTCCCTACTAACCTTCAATCCTGCTTCACACAACCTTTTCATCACCTCATTAAGGATTTCAAGATGCTTCTCGAAAGAATCCGCAATGATGATGATGTCGTCTAAATAGACGAAGACATATGGCTCCAGGTCGGCACCCAAAACTGTGTCGATAAACCTCTGCCATGTCGCCGGTGAATTGTGAAGACCGAAAGGCATTCTCTTAAACTGAAAAAGACCTCTTCCAGGAACCGTAAAGGCAGTATAGGGCTTAGATTCCTCCTCCATAGGAATCTGCCAGTATGCTGACTTAATGTCTAGCGAAGACAAGAACCTCGCACCTCGAAGTCTGTCCAAAATCGAATTTATATACGGAAGTGGATAAGCATCTCTATCTGTATTCTTGTTTAGCTTCCTATAGTCCACGCAAAATCTATAGGAGCCATCTTTCTTCTTAACCAGGAGTATTGGAGATGACCAAGAACGTTTGGATCTCTCAATTACCCCTGCGTCTAACATCTCTTTAAGTTCTTTATCTATATGGCCCTGCATTGCCGGAGAAACCGGATAATACCGTTGTTTAATCGGTTCCGCCAACGTTCTAATTTTGTGTGCCACCATTGTGGTGCACCCTAATCCTTCTGGCATTTTTCTAAAAGAACTCTCTATTACATCATCTAATAATCTAATTTCCCTATCACCCAAATCTGACCGTTCTGTAATAGAACATATCGAAACCATCCGATCCTGGTTCGAAAAATTCCACATCCGTGATCTCAAATCCGGAACGATGCCCGACAGTGCCCAAAAATCTGCACCTAAGATTACGGTGTGGGGTAGAGTGGGAATGACAAGACAGTCTATGAGAACTGCCTTATCCTCAACTACAATTGGTAACGAAATTACCCCTAAAATCTTGACACTAGTTCCATCTGCTAAACATACAGAGTGAACAGTGTCTTTCTTCAAACTAAGCCCTAATCTTTGGAGAATGCTCCAGCTATCTCTACCTATTATGGTCCTAGAAGCTCCTGAATCTAATAAACCTAAAAATCTAGAACCATAAATACTAATTTTCAAAAATGGTCTGCTATCATCTCCGTTTGCCGCCAAAGTAAAACCTAAATGAATTTGAGTTGTCAGCTGGTTGCCAACAGGCAACCTAACTAATTTCTTCGGTACTCGCGCCCTGCTGGTGCACGAGACCGATGAGCATTTCCCGAACAACGTGGGCAACTGCTCTTGCTGACACCTTCAGCACCACAACCATAACATCTCCTATTAGCCGAACACCTATTTGCATAATGGCCTGATCCATTGCAATTATAACATCTAATACCAGACGTACCAGCTTGGTTGAATCCAGTAGGCTGCGACCTACTAGGTTGAACCACTCTGCTGGGCTGTTCGGTCCTAGCGACAGAAGGGGATTTCGGTCGCACTGCCGAAACTGCAGTGTAACCGACTTCGGGTATCTTAACAGCCGCGATTTTCGGTTGCACTGACGAAACTTCAGTGTAACCGAGTTCGGGCTCTACAAATTTTTTATTTCGAGCAGGCGGCGGCTCGAAATGTTCTACATTGGCCCTAAGCATCTCTAAATCCCTACCTAGGCTAGCCAATTCCTTAACAGACTGTGGTTTCTGAAAACCAATCTGTTTTTGGTAAAAAGGGTCCAAATTTTTCATTAGGATAGCGACTTTCCTCCGTTCAGAAAGTGGCTCTCCTAACCTCTTGAACAAAGTACGCATGGTGGCTAAATATGCACCATACGACTCCTCTTTACCTTGGGTACGACGGTTGATCTGTTCTAATAACAAATCATCATAGTTTGCTGGCAAGAATTCATATTTCAACGCGTCTACAAATTCTTGCCAGTTAGAAATATCTTCTCTGACTGACCTGTACCACAACAAGGCTTGGCCAGTAAGAAGATCTACCACTGACTGATATAAATGGGTTTCTGAAACCCCTCTAGCTAAACTAAGCTCTTCTACTCTTTCTAGGAATGAGTTCACTGATGTGCCACACCGCTCACCAGTGAACTGAACATTCCACCTACAAATTTGTTCTGTACACCGCTCCTGCGATGCACCAGAAAAAGCTTAATTACGCTCTATACTATTCCTTGCACTATTTTGAAAATTATTCTCTAAACTAATCCCTACAGCAGGCCTAACTAAATCGTTGCACATCCTCGCTGATGTGATATCATGCCTCGTTGGTTGACTCGGGCCTTGAGTCAACTGACCTGCTCCTGAGGTCATTGGCATTTCTTCCTCGAAAGCCTTTTCTTCATCATCTTCGCCGTTCAATTTCGATAAAAGTAGTAAAAGATCTAACTTGAGAGACTTTTGCTCTCCTACCTCTTCATCGCCTGCTGCCTGCGCTTTCCCTATTCTATTTAAACCCCATTCGATCTTGGTAAGGATCTTCAAGAACTCCGGTGAATTTGAACTTCTTGGACGATCCTTAAGAAGATCCCTAATCTCACTAATCTTATCTACCACTGCATTTCTATCCTGTATGTAGATGAAAGGGTACTTATCGTACGCTTCTACTGAACCCCTACGTTCTAACATACGAGAAGCTCTTAAGGAACTTCTCATAATGTCTACGGTCCCCTTTTCTAATCCACGACAGAGCATTTCATATGTTAGCTCGTCACTAGAAAGCCGATTTATTTCCTTTTTAATATAAATAAATTAAAATAAGGACTATCAAAAAGATTTAAAAAGTCTCAGAAAAAAACAATGTTGGTAACCCTACACTATTTTTATATTCCACACCAGGAATTAAAAAAAAATTAAAAAAAAATATTAAAAAAAACTGCTTACAAAAAATCAATACAAAAAGTTTATAAAAAAAACTTAAAAAAAGGAATCCAATATAGGACCCTTTACGTTAAAAAAAATCTTTCAGAAAAAAGGTACCAATTAAAAGTAGTAAAAATTCAGTTGACAAATTCTCGTAGCATATTATAAAATATAACACGGTCAAAATCCACTCAAAAATGTATCCACTCAAAAAAGAGAAGGCACTATTAAATTATAATGCCAATAACAAGAAAAACTCAATAGAAAAAGAGAGAAAATACTACCTATAAAATTATATTGTCAAATATACAACTTAATGAAAGAGAAAACAATATAAAATAAAATGGCCGAACAAAATCAAAAAAATAAACAAATTAAATGAAAAATTTAATCGACAAAATTATGTGTACGTAGGTGGGTACCGACGAAAAATTCAAATGAAAAACTTTTAAAATAAAAAGGAACAAAAAAAACTCACTTTTTAATTAGGTAGGTAGGTATCACTTCAAATCCAAATACCTTGTATGTAGAAAAGCACTATTGTAGAAAAAAGCACAATATGTGAAGGTATATAATTTCCTTGTTGGTACCTATGAGAAAAAAAATACACACCAAGTAAATTATTTTTATTAACAATAAATTAAAAAAACTTCCCTAAAACAAAACTATTTAACCACTAGTGCGGATTCAAGCACTTTCTCAGCTAAACAAAATCAAAACACTTGTAGGTAGGTACACTGTATGTATTTAAAAAGGGCCCCGCACGTTGAGCGACAATTTGTTGCAATATTTTTTTACTTTATTATTACTTTTAACTTTACGATTATTAACGAAACTTTAAAACCGCGGCACTTTGGATTTTCGTATCCAACAAAATAAAACAAAATCAAATTAAGCAAAAAAAAAAATGTGCAACCGGCACCGCGCAAAATATTTTCGATTATGACGAAGTGTCAAAATGAAAATAAGAGAGAAGAAATATACACGAGAGAAAAAAAAATGCAACACAACAACAGCAGCTTGTTATGTGCTGTTTCCCAACTAGCTCAAGTGGGTGGGGTGGGTCGATGTAAAAAAAAAGAATACACAAAAAAAGACAAAATCTGTTTTGCCAACAGATAAATAAAGGGTTAATCGATTGAAATCGATTCAACGTTGTTACAAAAAAAAAACAAGATGATATTAACCGAATATCTAATGACTACGTACCTCGTCGTACGTTTCTGTTCAAATTTTAAGGGCGCCAGGAAACTTTTATAGAAAAGTTTGCCTTAAACTTAACACTGAAACTTATCTTCAAAACAATAAAAAAAATAGTTTATTTTCCCGAATGGGGATTTAAAATGTTTATTAAAAATTAAACTGCTTGGGAAAACCTTTCTAGGTATAGGTGAAAAACCAAGATCTTTTCGTTAAACAAAAATAGTATACAATGTATATAATGGCAAAAGGCCAAATTTAAATAGAATGGAAATTATGAAATTAAATTAAATAACAATTGTGTTACAAAGACACAAACTGAAAACGACTTTGCGTATAATTCCCGAACAGACAACGGAAAATTAAAAAGGTCGCGAGTCCCGCAATATCGGGATAAAAGAAAAACGGAGCGAAGGTCTACCGATATCACAATATTTGCCAATATAGGCCACCAAAAAAAAAATCCAAAATCGAAACCGAACCAAAGTAAACACAATAAACTAAAAGGTACTTATCTATAACGAGAATCCTTTCTGCTGGAGTAACCGCCCGAACTGCGCTCCTCTACACAAAAGATTTCTTTTTATTATTCACCAAAAAAATTTTAGCTCTAACTGCTAAAATTTGTCCACTAAATAATTTGGCTCAAACTGCCAAAATTATTCTCACAATCTCAAAAATATTAACTTTCCCAAAATTAACTACTAAACAAAAATCGTAATAGTTTTTCGATTTCTAATTTTTATCTCTTCACAACCAAAGTCTTCCAAGAAGTGACTAATGGCGGACCTCTCTCGTCCATTTTTTTTCATCGACCATATTGTCGTCTCTTTCGAACCAACTGTGTGGCGGTATTCGGCTACGGTATATTCGCACGACCCCGCTCATTAGCTGAGGCCTGCCCGTTGTTGAATCCAAACCACGATTCGCTCAGAGACAACTCCGAATATCCCAACCATTGGTGATAATTCGATATGGTTAAATGGACGAGTTCAGTCCCTTTCCGTCAATTCCAATTTAATAAAAATGAAAACGAAAAACTATTTAGGTACACACGATAAAGTCCCCGTCTAAAACCGACCCAGACTTAAAATAAAAAGCAAAACTTTTGTGTTGGACAAAGTCTCCACCATTTTGAAAATCAAATGGTGAGAAAGGATCCGCCGTCTCGCGATAAACTCTACAAATTAAAACCAGTAGACCTTCGTGCAGACTCAAAAGGATAAGGAAACACCTAGCAAAGCCGTTTTCATTTCGTGTTTAAAAACTAATTTTAGGTCGGACTCTCGGCCATGCTAAAAGAAGACAAGATTTACGAAGACTGACTGACTTGTCAGTTGGGTGTGAACCTCCTGTCACACATTTTGGGTGGCCATGCATATTATCGCATGCCGTCTGCACGAATTCGACTTCTGCCGTCAACTTCCTGTTGGGCGGTATAGTTTTAAAGGCTCAAGCAACTTCGTAAGTGTCGATCGTCTCTCGCACACTGATGGTTTACACCAACCATCTGTTACCAAACATTCAAATTTCTAATTGTAAACCTCCTGGTTTAAACGCAGCAAATATCGACGACGATGAGCTATTAAATATAAAAATTGCAAAATGTTACTTTTCCCAATTACTTGAGAGTAGGCCCTCTGGTTGATGGAACAGGAAACCACTTACTCTACAAGCAATTTTGAGCCGCAACCAAAAAAAAGAAGAAAGAGTTAAGAGGAAAGAGAAGAACAGGCAAATGAAACTTGTTGCGGTAAATTATAACGCAACAAAGTAAATCATGGTTCACGCTATCATAAGCTTTACAAAAATCCAAAAGGCATAACACTGTAACATAACTTTGGTCGAAATCAACCTGATGTCATCTAATATATATAATGTCATCTAATATTTATATTTACATAGTGAGGAACACCACAAGTAAAAGGTAAAAATTCCGAGTCCCCAGATTCAGTGCAAACTATTTTGGAACCTATCACTTAGAGAACTTTAAATAATTTTAGCTGCGCTTGCACTAAAACCTAACGAGGAACACAACTTCTTTACAAGTAAATCATGGTTCACGCTATCATAAGCTTTACAAAAATCCAAAAGGCATAACACTGTAACATAATTTTCGTCGAAATCAACCTGATGTCATCTAATATTTATAATGTCATCTAATATTTATATTTATATATTGAGGAACACCACAAGTAAAAGGTAAAAATTCCGAGTCCCCAGATTCAGTGCAAACTATTTTGGAACCTATCACTTAGAGAACTTTTAATAATTTTAGCTGCGCTTGCACTAAAACCTAACGAGGAACGCAACTTCTTTACAAGTAAATCATGGTTCACGCTATCATAAGCTTTACGAAAATCCAAAAGGCATAACACTGTTACATAACTTTTGTCGAAATCAACCTGATGTCATCTAATATTTTAACCCTTGCAGTTGAGCAACTGTGCTTGCTCCTGAAATTGTTTTGTTCAATGTATCGCATAGTTTGATTACTAACAACAACTTCAAGCACTTTGGATAAGCAAGGCGAAATGCTGATCGGGCGGAAATCACCAGGCTTATTAGCTCTTTTGTTTTTTGCTATAGGCAACACCTTCGGAAGTTTCCAACATTTGAAAAAGTAAGACTGAGTAAAGCGTTAAAAATATGCGTAAAAGAATAATAAATCCTAGGCAGAATGATTTTAATAAATTTCTTTAATATATTGTCGACACCAACAGCGTAAGACTTTATGTTTTTAAAAGCAGCTAAAACATCAATTTCAGTTATACAACTCAATTCAAACGAATTCGGTACAATTCTTTTAGAATCACTTTCATTGGTAAATTGAGTTCCCATACAATCAGCACGCATAAAATATGAGTTTAATTGATTTGGCTCAAGTGAACATGCATTACTTTTATTCTCGACCGCACCAGATCTGCGAAGATTAATCCTAAGAACTTCACTGGGGAGAGACGTATTTGATTAAGAGGCATAATACTGTCATTTTGTGTCTCTGATTGCAAAAGTGGCAAGGTTTCTGTGCACCTTGTACCATGGTACAGCTTTATTTTTTACTCTAACTACCTTCAAAGGAACATGTAAGCTGAAAAGATCATTAACTGCATTCTGAAATAAAAGTACCTTATCCTCAACATTTGAAACATCTAAAACATAGTTCCAAGGCCACTGCATCAAATCTTGGATAATTGAAATTTCATTAATACTATTAAAATCTCTGAAAACATTGAACCTTTCAGGTTCAACCAGTTATCTTTCAGGGGCTGGCGAATTGAATTGTATACTCAGTGTAACGTATAGTAAGTCGTGGTAACAAGCAATGCAAGGAAAAGAAAATTGATTGAAAAAGTTATTAAATCTATATTAGAAACTTGGCATAAACCAATTAAACTCGGGGTGCAATTAGGTCTTTAGTGAGTTGGAGTAGGCTGATTCACAACATCTAAACCAGTACAAGAGCATTCATCAAGTAATTTTGTTGAAAGCGAGATATTTTCTAACAGATTAACATTAAAGTCACCACATACCAGAAAAAATATATAGTCACAACAGTATCTTCTCAAATTATCAAAAAAATCAACCAAAACAGAACTCTCTGCTTGGGTTATAACCGCTTACAAGGAAGCACTTTTGATAGTAATCGAATATTTCAATAAAAATATACTCAACATCAGAACTAGGAACAGATTTAAAAATTATTTAACAAGATAATGAATTCTTAACAAGATAATGAATTCTTTCAAAAAAATAGCAACCCCACCACGCCTGTTTAAGATTCGATCATTGCGTAAAACTTTGTAACCAGGTATCTCAACGGCAGCATCATCGATTTCAGGCTTTTACCACGATTCAGATATGCAAATGGAATCAACAGTCGAGTTAGAAAACTTATCCCTAATTTCATCGATATGTGCTAGAATGCTTTGATCGTTTATATATACAAATTTGAGTCCAGTACTTTGGGCAGAAAATATTTATTACACCATCATTTTTACCTGACAAACATTATTGAAGGGAATCCTAAATAAATTCGCAATCTCAGAAAGAGTTTGTATGGTTTGAAATAGGCAGCCAATGTTTGGAATAAAACTCTTCATAATGTTATCGTAAATGAAGGTTTTATTCAAAGCCAAGCAGATCCATGTCCTTGCGTAAAATGCTCGATTTGGCTCAAGTGAACATGTATTACTTTTATTCTCGACCACACCAGATCTGCGAAGATTATTCCAAAGAACTTTACTGTGGAGAGACGTATTTGATTAAGAGGCATAATACTGTCATTTTGTGTCTCTGATTGCAGAAGTGGCAAGGTTTCTGTGCACCTTGTACCATGACACAACTTTATTTTTTACTCTAACTACCTTCAAAGGAACATGTAAGTTGAAAAGATCATTAACTGCATTCTGAAACAAAAGTACCTTATCCTTAACATTTGAAACATCTAAAACATAGTTCCAAGGCCACTGCATCAAATCTTGGATAATTGAAATTTCATTAATACTATTAAAATCTCTGAAAACATTGAAACTTTCAGGTTCAACCAGTTATCTTTCAGGGGCTGGCGAATTGAATTGTATACTCAGTGTAACGTATAGTAAGTCGTGGTAACAAGCAATGCAAGGAAAAGAAAATTGATTGAAAAAGTTATTAAATCTATATTAGAAACTTGGCATAAACCAATTAAACTCGGGGTGCAATTAGGTCTTTAGTGAGTTGGAGTAGGCTGATTCACAACATCTAAATCAGTAAAAGAGCATTCATCAAGTAATTTTGTTGAAAGCGAGATATTTTCTAACAGATTAACATTAAAGTCACCACATACCAGAAAAAATATATAGTCACAACAGTATCTTCTCAAATTATCAAAAAATTCAACCAAAACAGAACTCTCTGCTTGGGTTATAACCGCTTACAAGGAAGCACTTTTGATAGTAATCGAATATTTCAATAAAAATATACTCAACATCAGAACTAGGAACAGATTTAAAAATTATTTTACAAGATAATGAATTCTTTCAAAAAAATAGCAACCCCACCACCCCTGTTTAAGATTCGATCATTGCGTAAAATTTTGTAACCAGGTATCTCAACGGCAGCATCATCGATTTCAGGCTTTAACCACGATTCAGATATGCAAATGGAATCAACAGTCGAGTTAGAAAACTTATCCCTAATTTCATCGATATGTGCTAGAATGCTTTGATCGTTTATATATTGTAACGTGTTACACAAATAATTAAAGGGTTCTGAATGTTTTCATCTCTTGAGGTAAACGCCATCTACCTGTTCGGTACATCTACTAAATCTCTACATCTACTACATTGCCTACTCTACATTGTTCTACATTGCCTACTGTTTCTAGCAAGTTCAAGAACTTTCCGTAAGCCAAGCATTTCTGTATAAAAGAGGAAGCGGATGCGGACCGAAAGTCAGTTTGAATTTGAAATCAGTCGTGTACAAGTCGGTAATTTGAAAGTGATAAAGTTTGAATTTAAAATAAAGAAAGTAAAAAGGAAATAAAGAGTGTTTTGAATTATTAAGTGGAATTAAAAGTAAAAAGACGTAAAGTGAGTTGTATTAAAACGGAAATAAGTTTTATTTAATAAAACGAACCTAGATAAAACATAACATTTGTGTCAGAAGTGAAATTAAATAAAACTTTAGTGAAAAGTGATTGTGTAAAAATGGGTAAGCATCTGAAAGATTTAAACGCTGTTGAACTAAAAGCAGAACTAAACAAACGGTGTCTTCCTACTACTGGAACGAAAAATGACCTCATTATTCGTCTGCAAGAAGCCATGAGACGACACGGTGAAAATCCAGACACATCCGTCTTGGAAATAGAAATGGCAGAAGAATAAGTAAGTACCAACACAGACTATATGTTGGCTCTTCTACTAGAACTTTTCGAAGATCAAAGAGAAGAACAAAAGAATGAACAAACGAAACTTCTCGAACGTTTCGAATATCAAAGAGAAGAACAAAAAAATGAACAAACGAAACTTCTCGAACGTTTTGATGACCAAAGAAACGAGCAAAAAGAACTCTTCGAAGAACAACGCAATGAACAAAAAGAACTTTTCGAAAAACAGAAGAACCTTCTCGAAACAAAGCTTACTGTATTAGAGGATAAGTTTCTTGCTGTTGACCAACGTGTTGAAGAAGTAGAAAAACAACTTAGAAGGAAAATTCGAACAAAAATTTGAAAATATTGCCAAAGAATTGGACAAGGTAAGAAAACTGAAGGTACGAAAAAATTCTAGTGACTATTTAAAGAGAAAAGAAATGTATCCGCCAACTTTTGATGGACAATCTTCTTGGTCAATATATAAGAGACAATTCGAAGCAGCAGCAATGACAAACGGCTGGGACGATGAAGACAAGTTTGTTGCACTTATACTGGCTCTTAGAGGAACTGCTGCTGAGTTACTGCAAACAATACCAGCAGAGATGCATGGCAACTTTAGTGCACTTTCACAAGCCATTGGAAAACGCTTTGGAGATGGTCATATGCAAGAAGTCTTTAGAGCTCAACTTGACACCAGAGTTCAGAAACGGGGTGAAGCTCTTCAGAAGCTTCAAGCAGACATCGACCGACTAGCTCACTTGGCATATCCAACTGCGGGCGAAGAAATCATAAACCAATTCGCGGCAGAAGCCTTTGTTCGTGCTTTGTCTGACATTAATCTCCAGAGAGCAGTACGAACAGCTGGAAAACGAACACTTCCAGAAGCATTAGCTTTCGTCTTGACAATGGAAGCAGCTGAACAGGCTTCACTAGGAGTACATCGGGTAAGAGAAGTTGCTATAGAAGAATGCTCTTGCCAAATAATGGCATTCCAGAACAACCGTCGAGATGGACAAATCCGATGCTGGAATTGCAACAAGACTGGACATTTCCAGCGCCAGTGCCGAATGCCACCAAGAAGAAGCGCATGTCAAAATTGCGGAAGCAGAAATAATACATCAGATGAGACTACAAACAAGACCAACGCCCAACCTCGTCAAGTTTCCCAGCAGGGAAACGAGTAAGAACCAACTTCGAGGGGCACAAGCTGGTTTCTGGTATCTATGGCCCCAGAAACATCATCCAAGTCTCGCAGACTAAACGAAATAATAAAAGTCTAACTGTGGAAGCAGCTATTAACAACAAGCAATACGTGGTTACCATCGACACCGGTGCCACCGCTTCCATTGTACGAAGAAACTTGGTC
Source organism: Baccha elongata (assembly GCA_951217065.1). Lineage (NCBI taxonomy): Eukaryota > Metazoa > Arthropoda > Insecta > Diptera > Syrphidae > Baccha > Baccha elongata. Next base: position 82,943,122 of record OX578274.1, read on the forward strand.
AAGATGGCATGGCTAAACAACACCAACAGCTATTGTCTATAGACTGCAAAAGGAGAAGCAGCAAGAGTGTACGGAGAAGTCCGTCTTCGGATCCGCTTGGCAGAACTAGAGTTTGAACATCCATTTCTAGTGGCAGATATATGCGATGAGTGCATTATTGGAATTGACTTTATGAAAAAGCATGAAATTATTCTGGACATTGGTAGCCAAGTTCTTAAATACCGAAATATAGAGATTCCTATGGTTTATGGCAATCAAAACTCATCATCGATAAGAGCAATCATCAAAGAAGATATGTGCCTACCTCCTTCGTCAGAAGTCTTTGTTTGGACAAACATCAAAGATAATTCTGGGAGCCATCGATACCTCATGGTGGAACCAGACTCTGAGCTTTGCTCCCAAAATTACATCGTGGGAAAGACGCTGGTGGCACCTCAAAATAACATGGTGCCCATACGAATACTAAACATCAAACCATATGAGATCAAGCTCAAAAAAGTAGAAGTTGTCGGTAAATGTGACCCCCTGTAGCGGCAATAATAAAGATAACCGAAGAACATCCCGAAAAATCAGTGAATCCAGATAAAGTCATTTCTTTGAAGAGAAAAATGTTTAACTGCTGTAATCTCGATCAACACCAGCTAAGAGTTGCTGGAAACCTTCTACAAGAGTTCGCTGATGCTTTCGCTTCACAGGACGGGCAATATGGACGAACACAACTTGTACAGCATCGAATCGATACTGGTGATGCAAGGCCGATCCGTTAACCAGCAAGGTGCCTACCTTTAGCCAAACAAGACGAAGTTACTAAAATGATATCGACAATGCAGACAGATGGTTTAATCGAGAATTCAAAAAGTCCTTGGGCATCACCAGTCGTACTAGTAAAAAAGAAGGACGGAAGTACTCGATTCTGTGTGGACTACCGAAGGTTGAACGATGTCACCAAGAAGGACAGTTATCCTCTGCCTAGGATAAGCGATACTCTGGATGCGATGGCTGGAGCTCAATGGTTTTCAACATTGAACCTGAAGAGTGGTTACTGACATGTTGAAATTCACCCAGAAGATCGGGAGAAAACTGCATTCTCGACAGGTAACGGTTTATGGCAGTTCAAAGTAATGCCTTTTGGCCTGTGTAACGCTCCTGCAACATTCGAGCGTTTAATGGAATGCGTACTACAAGGCCTTACTTGTCTAGTCTATTTGGTTTAATTTGGTTTCAGGCTTTGTCTAGTCTATTTGGATGATGTCATCGTGCTTGGGAAAACATTTGACGAGCATTGTGAAAACTTAAAAGGGGTATTCCAGAGATTGCGAAATGCTCATCTCAAGCTCAATCCAGAAAAATGTAAGCTGTTCAAGTCTGAAGTGAAGTATTTGGGGCATATCATCTCGTCTCAAGGAGTAAGAATTGATCCCGAGAAAGTGGAAGCTGTGAAGAACTGGCCAAATCCACAACACAAGCATCAACTTAGAAGTTTTCTTGGGCTGTAGCTAGCCGATTACCGACGATTTGTGATGGAGTTTTCCGGATTCGCCAAAAGCTTGCACCAACTCACAGAAAAAGGAAAACAATTCAAGGGGTCAAATGAGTGCGAGAAAAGCTTTAAGTAACTTAAAAGACGCTTGTGTGATGCTCCAGTGTTAACCTATCCAACTCCTTGAGAACTGTTTATAATCGATGCAGATGCAAGCAATGTCGGAATAGGAGCCGTTCTCTCCCAGGTTCATGACGGTCAAGAAAAAGTTGTAGCATACTTCAGCAAGGTGCTCTCAAAGACAGAGAGAAATTCCTGCGTAACCCGAAGAGAACTTCTTGCTTTGGTTTTGGCCACAAAACACTTTCATAAATACATCTATGGACAGAGGTTCCTTTTACGTACGGACCATTGAGCGCTAAGATGGCTTTTGAATTTTAAAAATCCAGAAGGTCAAGTAGCCAGGTAGATCTAGAGACTTCAGACATATGACTATGAAATCCAACATCGAAAAGGAAAACTTCATTCGAATGCAGATGCCCTATCTCGTCGGCCATGTGACCATGACTGCAAGCATTGCACTCGCCAGGAAGAAAAGGAATCTATTGCCATACAGCGAACAAGGGTTGAACCCATTGGTGGCTGGAGTAACGAGGAAATCAGGAATGCTCAGCAAGAAGATTTGGACAACGAACCTGTTATGTTAAATGAAAGTCAAGACGTTTTGAAGCCACGGTCACAGTTCTTTATTAATGTTAATAATTCAGATGACAAAGAATGACTGACTTCTTAGAAATAATTTACTTACTAAAAAGCTTAAGACACTAAAAAGGAAAGAGTTCGACATATGTATACAATACATAGACAAGACAAGACATACATATAACATCTCCCTTTTGAAGTTTAACTTATAACTATATTTTTTTTTTATTTTAATTTTATAAACTAAAAATGAAAAGTAAAATAAGAAACTTAACTAATTACTTCAAGTCATAAATGCGATTTAAATTTATTATTTATTATGTTACATTTTTTTTTTTTTTTTTTAATTTTAAGAAAAACTTAACTCCATTTAAAAGAAAACAAAATAAAACTAATTTGTTTAAAAAACAATTAATTAATAAACAAAACTGATTACTCCAAATCATATATACAAAAAAAATAATATAAAATTCATTAGATAAAGACGTTAAAAATTAACTTATGTTGTAAAGGTTCTTTAGGTTGTGATATACGGTGGCGCATACAGGTCTCGCAATCGGTTACTATATTCTGAATATCGTTGTTAATATATGGCCAAAAGACTAAATCCTTTGCAAGACTTTGGCAGCGTTGAATACCTAAGTTTCCGTCGTGTATAAGATTTAAAATGTCACGTCTCATGGAGAAAGGGATCACTATACGGTTAGATTTTAACAAAATATCATCAATCACATGCAACTCATCTTTGACCTTAAAATATGGTATGCAATCATTCGCAACAGACTTTTTATCCTTTGGCCATCCGACACGTATATAGTTTTTTATTTTTGACAAAACTTCGTCAATATATTACTAGCGTCTTTGATTTTTTGTAAATTTTCTGTTGAAACAGACAAAGTGGACACTAATAAATTACAATGAAGTGTTAAATCATTGTCAAACTCAGCTATAGTTTCTTCTGACAATGGGGCTCTGAAAAGCGTATCGGCTGTATACAAGTATTTGCCAGGTTTGTACAAAACCTGCAAATCATAAGACTGCAACCGAAGCATGAACCTTTGAAGACGAGCAAGGACTTTGTATAAAGCTTTATCAAACAAAGGGATAAGAAGCTTATGATCAGTCTCAACAATGACACGCTTACCATATATATATTGGTGGAATTTAGTACACCCAAAGAGAATTGCAAAGAGCTCTTTCTCTATTTGAGCATAATTTTGCTGGCTTGATGTCTAAGTTGCGGATGCGTAAGCAATTGGGCTATTGTCGTGCGAAATGACGGCACCTACTGCACCCTTTGATGCGTCGACGGATAAAATAATAGTTTTGTTAGGGTCGTAGAAAGTCACAACGGGCGGTTTTGATATGAGAGTCTTTAGCATGTTGAATTCTTTTTCATGAAACTCATTCCAGTGCCATGCTACTTCTTTTTTCAAGAGTTGACGCAGATAACTATTCTCAACTGATAAATTTTTGACAAAGCTACCTAAATAAGTAACCATGCCTACAAATCGCTGTAGTTCGCTGACGGACGTAGGATGGGACATTTTACAAATGGCTTCGACTTTTGAGTCATCTGGTCGGACACCATGCTGATTAAAAATATAACCAACGAACTTGACTTCACTTACACAAATTTTTTAAAATTTCATTATGTTCTTCCAATGTGGCGGCATGCAGAAAAAAATCATCTATATAAATTTCGACACCATCGATATCACTAAAATGTTTTACCATTTCAGCATGAAATATTTCAGGTGCTGCGTTTATTCCAAAAAGAAAACGCAGGAAACGATATCTTCCAAATGGTGTGATAAATGTACACAATTTAGAAGACTCGTCGTCCAATGGAATAACCCAGAAACCCGAATTCGCGTCTAAGGTAGTAAAAAATTTAGAACCGCTTAACTTTGATTTTATCTCGTCAATATTTGGAAAAACATAATGTGCCCTGAGAATGGCTTTATTTAAATTTCTTGGATCGAGGCAAATTCTAAAGGAATTTTTCGGGGACTATCAATAGTAGGGGGCATATCCGAATTAATTTTTAAATGACATTTATTTTTCAATTACCCGAGGCCCTGAAACACGTCATTATAATTTTCGAAAATTGATTTGCTATTTTTAAAATTATTATTATTTGCACTATTATCTAATAAATTTTTCACATTTGTTGAGTAATTAGTTTCTATTTATGCATGTAAGTTTAATTTCATCTACCTTGTTTATAAGCTTAAGATCAATGCATGATGAAAGTCCAAGAACTGCAAAACAATTTATATCCAAAATGTGAAATGGAATCCAATGTTGCTGATTATTGTATAGACACTAAAAGATTGTGCAGCCGATGACAGGTAACAGTTTGTTGCGGATTCCTTTCTTGCCGTCGGGGTCAGTGCTGGCATGCTTGACCGGCCTACTGCTCGTCGGAGGACGTAGGTACTTGACCCCTATCGGAACCGCGCATACAAAAATCATGCCAGTCTTTGCGTCATGGTGTTAAGGACGCACGAGAAATTCGCCTCTACCCACCCAACCATGGTTGCCGTACTCGCCTTGACAACCCCTTACCTTGCCATCTTCCGCTTCCTCTATCCCATCTTAAACCCTTTTCATTTTAATGATCCTCATCCATAATCCTAAACTTTAAATTAAACCATTTTTAATAGATATTTAGGTTCAACTAACATTTGCAATTTTATTAAACATTTTCGATAATATTTTGTAGATAAACCAATTTTTAATATTATAATTATTATTATTGTAAACAAAGATATGTACTTAAATATTACTTTCACTAATTTAAATGTTTATAAGTGCCGGTTTATTTATTACTGCAAGAAAAATTCAATCTATTTGCAATGCACTTGTTTATCAAAACAAAACATTAGTCCCCAACCCAGAATCACTTTATTGGCACTAACAATATAATTCAAAATTTAAAAGATGAAGATAAAAAAAACTCACCCCTTTATTTGGTGTTCTGTTTAAATTTATTGATGCAGTTGACGGTGATGGTGTGGCCACAGCATTCCCGACTGATCCAAATATATAGGTATGTCGTTACCTGTGCTTTGTTTCTTTCAAATTTTGATACACTATCAATTGCCTAAAAACGTCATCTATTCTAACCTATAAGTGCCTTAAATATGTCGCAAATAGCTTAAGCATAAATAAATAAAATTGCATGTATATACAATTATCACGTTGTAAACTGGTCTTTAGATTAGAAAGTTAATCAATTGAATTTGTTTAAGCTTGAAAATTTAAAATTGATCGACTTTTGATTGAAGTATCAAAATAATAAAAAAAATATAAATATTATTTGAAGAAGCGCTGGGGTTTTGAATTTGAAACCTCCGGATCACCGTGCAGACACTCTATCCTCAGACTACGAGATATATTGATTTTTAATAGCTATTTGTGGCACTTAGCTCGTAGCTTCCTTATCTATGTTAAATTAAATGCCGGCGGCAAATCAATTTTACTTTAAAGAAATAAGTTGGATTACTCTTAGCACTTTTAAACGTTTTTCCACCAGTTAACACTTAGTGTAATGATTCTACACTTAAATAAAATTGACCTCCACTCTGTGGAGGTCGTGTACTTCAATTTTTGAAGAAATATAGCTACAAAAAAAAAATAAATTGTATGTTAAACGGCTATATAGGTATATAACGTAACTTATTTTGTTACCTTGAAAACTAATTTTTTTCTACAATTAACTTAATGATTTGTCCTCCAATTGCTTCTATTTGTTTGTAATTTATATCCAATTGTAAACTTTTTCTCTACCAACGTTATAACTTCAAATAATTTTTTTGGTACACGTTATGAATGAATGAATGAATAAATTTAGGGGTTGTGGTGCACTGCGACCTTTAGATCTATTGTGCCCCCTTTACTAGGGCTGGATGATTGACTCATTCTACAGCTCTTCCTCTATCTTAATATTTTTAAGGAATGATAGTATCTGGAGTACTTGTAGGGAGTGTAATTCGCTCTCCTGTATCTGGTAACTTCCCAGATGTTTTATTCTTTTGTGCATTATCGCCCCACACTTTCCTAGAAGGTGGTTTGGCGTTTCTTCTTGGTCGTCACAGAATCTGCAGGTTGCACTACTGGATATACCTAGGATGTTTAGGTGTCTTTTAAGTTTGCAGTGACCACTGAGGAAACCCGTTAAGATTCTAAGTTTGTTTCTACTCAGGTTTATACAAGCTTTAGATCGCTTTTGGTTATAGTTCCCAAGAAGCATTTCGGCTTGTCTCAGTTTAGGGAGTTCTTTCCAGTTTTTGGATCTTTTTGCCTCCTCTTCCGTTTTGATTTGATTTTTTATCACATTTTCACCTATCGCGTAATAGGGTTCCGGCCCAATCATGGGTGCCACTGCCCCTGCCTTAACCAGAACATCAGCTCTCTCATTTCCCTCAACTCCAACATGTCCTGGGACCCAGTATAATGTTACAGTGTTGTTTTTGCATAATTTTTTGAGTTCGTTTACACACTCCCAAACCAGCTTCGAGCTGATTACGCAGGAATTTAGTGCTTTGAGTGCAGCTGGGCTGTCTGACATTATGGCTATATTCTGGTTCCGGTAGTTCCTTTCAATGTTTATCTGCGCACATATTCTAATTGCGTTTACTTCCGCTTGGAATATGCTAGAGGACTTACCCATTGGTACAGAGCATTTGGTTCTAGGCCCAAAAATCCCTGCGCCAATCCCTTCGGCAGTATTTGATCCATCAGTGTACCATTTGATGGCTTTAGTATTTAAAAGGTAGTTCTCATTTTCTCCTACCCATTCTTTTTTATACACTTACCTACACCAGTTCCCTCTTTTGCGAAACGCATGATTGCCCCCTTGGCAGAACTTTCAATTGCCATGTGTAATGGTGTCAGGTCAAGAATGACCTCCATTGCTGCTGTTGGGCATGTTCTCATTACTCCAGTTATACATAAGCAAGCGAGCCTTTGCACTTTTTCTAGTGTTTTCTTAGTCTTTTCAAGTTCGGTTCTTTTGTGCCACATAACCGCACCATAAGTGATTATGGGTCTAACCATCATGGTATACATCCATCTAAGGATGTTTGGATTACACCCCCATGATTTACCTGCAAGTCTCTTGCATATCATAAGCGCTTTTGTGGCTTTCCCGACAGTAATCTCTAAGTGTTTGTTGAAAAGGAGTTTGCTGTCTAGTGTAATACCTAGATACTTGACCTCCTTCTTCAATTCTATTACTTCATTATTTAACCTGATAGGTTTTATATGTTTAAGAAGTCTTTTATTCGTAAATGGTATTATTGTGGTTTTTGCTGGGTTTATATTCAAGCCCACTGATATGCACCATTTTCTTGTCATTGACAACCCTCTTTGAATTATGTCACAGAGAGTTTCCTCAAATTTCCCTTAGGCTATTAAAACAATGTCATCGGCAAAGCCTATACATCGTATGTCATTAGTAGTGAGGCATTCTAGCAACTCATCTACAACAAGACTCCACAGCGAGGGTGACAATACCCCTCCCTGCGGACAACCTCTTGTCGTGATTATTTTCTGGGTGCTTGACCCGGCATGTGCTTCTGCCGTTCTTGTACATAGCATCTCACCAATCCATCGTGTTATTGTATTGGGTAAATTCTTTCTCATGAGAGCATTTTTTACGGCATCATGAGAGGTGTTATCAAAGGCACCTTCTATATCTAGGAAGGCACATATTGCCGTTTCTTTTGATTCTAAAGTTCCTTTTATGGTATTGGTGAGTTCGTATAGGGCAGAGTCTCAGTTGATCTGCCTGCTCTATAAGCATGTTGTCTATGGTTCAGTGGCAAAATCGTTAATACTTCTGATCTTATGAAGTTATCAATTACCTTTTCCAGTGTCTTCAGAATGAATGATGTTAAGCTTATTGGCCTGAAAGACTTAGGATGTGTAGTATCTTTTTTTCTTGTTTTAGGGATGAAGATAACTTTTGCTCTTCTCCATAGACTTGGTATGTTACCAAGTGCTATGCTGCTTCGAAGCATGCTGATTAGATATGGCATGATTAATTCTTTCCCATTTTGTAGTAGGGCTGGAAAGATCCCGTCTACTCCCGGTAACTTAAAAGGTTGAAAGGTGCTAATTGCCCAATCAAGTCTTTTTCCTGAACAGATAGTTTTAGCTATCGTCCAGTCGATTTCTTGGGCTAGCTACATATTACCGACGATTTGTGACGGATTTTGCCGGAATCGCCAAAAGCTTGCACCAACTCACAGAAAAAGGAAAACAATTCAAGTGGTCAAATGAGTGTGAGAAAAGCTTTAAGGAACTTAAAAGACGCTTGTGTGATGCTCCAGTGTTAACCTATCCAACTCCTGGAAAACAGTTTATAATCGATGCAGATGCAAGCAATGTCGGAATAGGAGCCGTTTTCTCCCAGGTTCATGACGGTCAAAAAAAAGTTGTAGCATACTTCAGCAAGGTGCTCTCAAAGACAGAGAGAAATTACTGCGTAACCAGAAGAGAACTTCTTGCTTTGGTTTTGGCCACAAAACACTTTCATAAATACATCTATGGACAGAGGTTCCTTTTACGGACGGACCATGGAGCGCTAAGATGGCTTTTGAATTTTAAAAATCCAGAAGGTCAAGTAGCCAGGTGGATCGAGAGACTTCAGACACATGACTATGACATCCAACATCGAAAAGGAAAACTACACTCGAATGCAGATGCCCTATCTCGTCGGCCATGTTACCAAGACTGCAAGCATTGCACTCGCCAGGAAGAAAAGCAATCTATTGCCATACAACAAACAAGAGTTAAACCCATCGGCGGCTGGAGTAACGAGGAAATCAGGAATGCGCAGCAAGAAGATTTGGACATCGAACCCATTCTTGCAAGGAAAGAACATGAAGAGAAACCAGAATGGGGAGACATTTCTGATAGAAGTCCTACCCTCAAAGCCTATTGGGCACAATGGAATTCCCTCCATGTGCAGGAAGGTTTGCTCAAACGAAGATGGGAATCCTCAGATGGCAAAACCTATGTGATGCAGCTTGTTGTACCCCGGACAAAGGTTAATGACATTCTACGTGAGATGCATGATGGATCTTCTGGAGGCCATTTGGGTATCAACAAAACTCTGGAGAAAATTCGAGAACGTTTCTACTGGCTGCATGCAAAAGATGATGTAGAAAAATGGTGCAGAAAATGCGTCACTTGTGCAGCCACCAAGGGAATAGGCAGAAAACTACAGGGTAAGATGCAACAGTACAACGTTGGAGCACCTTTTGAAAGAATTGCCATCGATATTGCAGGCCCATTTCCTGAGTCTAACAGTGGCAACCGATTCATTCTTGCTGTCATGGATTACTTCAGCAAGTGGCCTGAGGCGTTTGCCATTCCAAACCAAGAAGCGAAGACAGTTGTGGATCAGATTGTGTACAATTGGGTGTGCAGGTTCGGTGTTCCTATGGAGCTCCATTCTGACCAAGGAAGAAACTTCGAATCCAAAATCTTTCAAGAGGTCTGTTCGCTCCTTGGCATCAAGAAGACGAGAACAACACCACTTCATTCGCAGTCTGACGGAATGGTTGAACGTTTCAACAGGACTCTCAAAGAACACCTTTCCAAAGTAGTAGGTGACTTCCAACGAGACTGGGACCAACACATTCCTCTATTTTTAATGGCATACCAAAATGCGGTGCACAGCACAACTTGTCACACTCCATCAGAAATTGTATTTTGTACAAATATCCGGTTGCCTAGCGAAATTAAATTCGGGTGTCCAACGGGCAAAAACGAAATGAAGAGGAATACGTGGATTGCCTAAAGGAAAAACTGACTGACATCCATTACAGGACAAGGACTAAAATAAACCTAGCTAGTGACCGAATGAAAACACGCTATGATGCAAACATCAGAACGAAACCTTTCCATGAGGGAGATCTAGTGTGGCTGTATAATCCCCATCGACAAAAGGGACTATCACCAAAACTTCAACAAAACTGGGAAGGACCTTACCGTGTTGTTACAAGGATCAATGATGTGGTTTATCGAATTCAGCGAGGTCTAAGAGCAAGCCAAAAGTTGTTCACATTGACCGGCTATACCGCTACAGTGGAGAAGATGGTGAAGAAATCGTTGGGGGCGAACAATCTTAGGAGGAGGGCAATGTAACGTGTTACACAAATAATTAAAGGGTTCTGAATGTTTTCATCTCTTGAGGTAAACGCCATCTACCTGTTCGGTACATCTACTAAATCTCGACATCTACTACATTGCCTACTCTACATTGTACTTCATTGCCTACTGTTTCTAGCAAGTTCAAGAACCTTCCGTAAGCCAAGCATTTCTGTATAAAAGAGGAAGCGGATGCGGACCGAAAGTCAGTTTGAATTTGAAATCAGTCGTGTACAAGTCGGTAATTTGAAAGTGATAAAGTTTGAATTTAAAATAAAGAAAGTAAAAAGGAAATAAAGAGTGTTTTGAATTATTAAGTAGAATTAAAAGTAAAAAGACGTAAAGTGAGTTGTATTAAAACGGAAATAAGTTTTATTTAATAAAACGAACCTAGATAAAACATAACAATATACAAATTTGAGTCCAGTACTTTGGGCAGAAAATATTTACTACACCATCATTTTTACCTGACAAACATTATTGAAGGGAATCCTAAATACGTTCGCAAGCTCAGAAAGAGTTTGTATGGTTTGAAATAGGCATCCAATGGAATAAAACTCTTCATAATGTTATCGTAAATGAAGGTTTTATTCAAAGCCAAGCAGATCCATGTCCTTGCGTAAAATGCTCGATTTGGCTCAAGTGAACATGCATTACTTTTATTCTCGACCACACCAGATCTGCGAAGATTATTCCAAAGAACTTTACTGGGAAGAGACGTATTTGAATAAGAGGCATAATACTGTCATTTTGTGTCTCTGATTGCAGAAGTGGCAAGGTTTCTGTGCACCTTGTACCATGGTACAGCTTTATTTCTTACTCTAACTACCTTCAAAGGAACATGTAAGTTGAAAAGATCATTAACTGCATTCTGAAACAAAAGTACCTTATCCTTAACATTTGAAACATCTAAAACATAGTTCCAAGGCCACTGCATCAAATCTTGGATAATTGAAATTTCATTAATACTATTAAAATCTCTGAAAACATTGAAACTTTCAGGTTCAACCAGTTATCTTTCAGGGGCTGGCGAATTGAATTGTATACTCAGTGTAACGTATAGTAAGTCGTGGTAACAAGCAATGCAAGGAAAAGAAAATTGATTGAAAAAGTTATTAAATCTATATTAGAAACTTGGCATAAACCAATTAAACTCGGGGTGCAATTAGGTCTTTAGTGAGTTGGAGTAGGCTGATTCACAACATCTAAACCAGTACAAGAGCATTCATCAAGTAATTTTGTTGAAAGCGAGATATTTTCTAACAGATTAACATTAAAGTCACCACATACCAGAAAAAATATATAGTCACAACAGTATCTTCCCAAATTATCAAAAATTCAACCAAAACAGCACTCTATGCTTGGGTTATAACCGCTTGCAAGGAAGCACTTTTGATAGTAATCGAATATTTCAATAAAAATATACTCAACATTAGAACTAGGAACAGATTTAAAAATAATTTTACGCGATAATGAATTCTTACAAAAAAAATAGCAACCCCACCACCCCTGTTTAAGATTCGATCATTGCGTAAAATTTTGTAAACAGGTATCTCAACGGCAGCATCATCGATTTCAGGCTTTAACCACGATTCAGATATGCAAATGCAATCAACAGTCGAGTTAGAAAACTTATCCCTAATTTCATCGCTATGTGCTAGAATGCTTTGAGCGTTTATATGTATATACAACTTTGAGTCCAGTACTTTGGGCAGAAAAAATATTTAATATATTTTTGCAAAGATTGTAATCATTCACTCTATAGGGCCATACACACCATCAATTTCAGGCATCAGTTAGCATTAGCAATATTTTTCTCTGAATTTTATTTAGTTGTTTCGATAGGTTTAAAAGAGGATGAAGGATAATAATTTGTATTTGCTTGCAGTGACAAGTTTATGAAAGATAAATAAGATGAATTCTAAAGCTCATACATATAAGAAAAGAGTAGTTGCTCTTGCTCTTTATTTTGCTTTGCAAAATTCTGTTTTTTTGAAATTCAAAGTTCTGACTGTTAAAAGAAAAAAAGCGTTTTTGCGGCCTTATAGAGATAGGAAAAAAACATTTTTTTCCTTTGAAACTCTTAAGAAAGTAATAGTTTGCTCTTATTACCAAGATTCTGCAAAAATAATACAGAAAAATAAATTAATAAGAAAAAAAAGTTATGAAAATGTTAAAATGCATGCTTATGAATATTTTCAAACCCTGTACGATCAAGATAAAATTTGAAAGTTAATCCGGGATTACTCTATTTATGTTTGTATATTGTATATATACTTTTCGATTAAAAAGATAGAACTATAAGTGGACAATTTTCTTAAGCGGACACATTTTCGGGAACCAACATTTTTTATCCAATTTCCTATACAAAATGAGTTCTTATAAACGGACACTCCCATAAACAGACCCGGAAACTTTTCTTAATCATTTGGATCGAAAAAAACATGAGGTTCGATTCAGGCAATACTGACAAGTAACATTGATGGTGTGTAGGGCCCTTATCATAATTATTTCTATTAGACATCAATTAATAAATCAAAATAAACAACAAATCCCGACTGGCTTCAAAAAAGAAAAGAGAACAAAAACAAAACAAAGAAAACACAACTAGCACCAAAATCATTACAATTCTTATGAAAGAATTAACTAAAACTAAAATTAGTGAAAAAATAGTGCATAACGACCGAAAAAATTCAAAAAGTAAAGGAAGTTCATTCATAATTAAAAATACAAATAAGTAATTTAAAAGATATGTTTGTCTAAGAACCAACATCTTCACGATTTCTCTCGTCATCAACAAACAATTCTTTGCCAAGCAGCTTGTCCATGTCTGATATTGAACTAATTAGTACTCTCTTTGTCTCCCCTAGCCCTTCAACCTAGATCTTACCAGCTATCAAAATGACAGACTCGATTTGTTTTTGTCTTTTGCAAGAAAGAACATAGTTGAAGACCTCTTTTACATCAGGCGATAAGTTTTCAGATGAAAAGAATGCTCGCCTGTCATCAACTGGGAATCCAATCTTGCATAAGGTTAAATTGTCATTTTAATGTATGAAAATAATGACTTCAAGATAAGAGGCTTCTTTCAAAACTGTTCTGAAGGTTAACTATGGTTGCAGGAACGTTATTATTTTTTGCAGGAACTCTAAAGATATTTATAGGTTTAATTGTTTTAATGTTGAGCAATTTGTTTAACTTTGCGAGTATAGATTTTTTCTTCAGCATTAACATGTAGGGGGAAAGCGGGAGACTTGAGCCACTTTTTATAAATAAAAACTTTTTTCACCCAAATAAAAGTAAGATATTTTTAAGGCTACATTTATCTATTTCAAAAATAAATTCATATCTTTTAAGAATAGAATTTTCGGCTCAAGTCTTCCGCTTGGGTGGGTGACTTGAACAACCCCTTGGGAAGACTTGAACATGACCAAATTTAGTGTGTGAAAGAGTAAAACAAAGTTATAATATTCAGTGATTTATTTTTTTTTCTGGGTTTTAAACATATAACAAATCACTAAAAAAGAAAAAACTCACCAAGAACAACAGTCTTCATAAACTTAACAAAAGAAAATAACTTAATTAAAAAATATATATAATATTTAGTTTTCTCAATATAAAATATATAGTACATATGACTATAAATATAAAATATAATACATTATGATAAATATGATATAAAATGTAAAATATAATGTAAATTTAACATATAAAAAATATACACATAGTTTCCCATATAAAAGAAAGTGGTTCAAGTCTCCCGTTCGCTCTTTTTAACACAAATTAATTAATAACTTTTCTAGCGGTAATGCACACATTTTTTTGTGCTTGTATTATTCAAAACAAATACCAAGATAAGACAATAAATTTCAAATATTGAGCTTATCTTCCGAAAAACAAATATTATTTAACAAATTTCACTTTTGAGTTGCAAAATCATCTTTTTCTATTCAGCGAATTGAAATCGTTTACGATTTCAAATTATTTTTGTTGACAGGTAGATTACTACAGTCTGCATCGTATGCACTAATGCATACAGGATTCGAGTTAAATTGGAGTGAAATATTTCAAGTGGTTTAAGTCTCCCATATGTTCAATTAAAAATACAAATAAGTAATTTAAAAGATATGTTTGTCTAAGAACCAACATCTTCACGATTTCTCTCGTCATCAACAAACAATTCTTTGCCAAGCAGCTTGTCCATGTCTGATATTGAACTAATTAGTACTCTCTTTGTCTCCCCTAGCCCTTCAACCTAGATCTTACCAGCTATCAAAATGACAGACTCGATTTGTTTTTGTCTTTTGCAAGAAAGAACATAGTTGAAGACCTCTTTTACATCAGGCGATAAGTTTTCAGATGAAAAGAATGCTCGCCTGTCATCAACTGGGAATCCAATCTTGCATAAGGTTAAATTGTCATTTTAATGTATGAAAATAATGACTTCAAGATAAGAGGCTTCTTTCAAAACTGTTCTGAAGGTTAACTATGGTTGCAGGAACGTTATTATTTTTTGCAGGAACTCTAAAGATATTTATAGGTTTAATTGTTTTAATGTTGAGCAATTTGTTTAACTTTGCGAGTATAGATTTTTTCTTCAGCATTAACATGTAGGGGGAAAGCGGGAGACTTGAGCCACTTTTTATAAATAAAAACTTTTTTCACCCAAATAAAAGTAAGATATTTTTAAGGCTACATTTATCTATTTCAAAAATAAATTCATATCTTTTAAGAATAGAATTTTCGGCTCAAGTCTTCCGCTTGGGTGGGTGACTTGAACAACCCCTTGGGAAGACTTGAACATGACCAAATTTAGTGTGTGAAAGAGTAAAACAAAGTTATAATATTCAGTGATTTATTTTTTTTTCTGGGTTTTAAACATATAACAAATCACTAAAAAAGAAAAAACTCACCAAGAACAACAGTCTTCATAAACTTAACAAAAGAAAATAACTTAATTAAAAAATATATATAATATTTAGTTTTCTCAATATAAAATATATAGTACATATGACTATAAATATAAAATATAATACATTATGATAAATATGATATAAAATGTAAAATATAATGTAAATTTAACATATAAAAAATATACACATAGTTTCCCATATAAAAGAAAGTGGTTCAAGTCTCCCGTTCGCTCTTTTTAACACAAATTAATTAATAACTTTTCTAGCGGTAATGCACACATTTTTTTGTGCTTGTATTATTCAAAACAAATACCAAGATAAGACAATAAATTTCAAATATTGAGCTTATCTTCCGAAAAACAAATATTATTTAACAAATTTCACTTTTGAGTTGCAAAATCATCTTTTTCTATTCAGCGAATTGAAATCGTTTACGATTTCAAATTATTTTTGTTGACAGGTAGATTACTACAGTCTGCATCGTATGCACTAATGCATACAGGATTCGAGTTAAATTGGAGTGAAATATTTCAAGTGGTTTAAGTCTCCCATATGTTCAAGTCTCCCGCTTTCCCCCTACACCACTAGCAATTAAGTCTGAGTCATAATCGCTGTTAATTAATCTATCGATTTTAGAACACTATTTTCATCTTTTAAAGATAATATTGCAGCTTCAAGTTGCACAACAAGTTGGTCAATTTTACTGGTAAATTATTCCATATTATCAAAGCGTTTAACGATACAATTAATTGATTCTTGCATTGATTTTAACAGTCCCGCTAAATCATTGTTTGTAACCTCACTCTCACTCACATTTTTATTCCCCGATCTCGTGTTTTTGATGTTCGATATATTATTGTGAATAAAAAGTTAATGATGTGTGAAAATAAATATTTTAAATGAAGCTAAATAATGTTAAATTAATAATTTGATTTATTTATTAATAGGGAAGTATTTTTGTAGGTAAAATTGTGCGGGAAACTAATTATTTTTACAGACACGATAAATTACTCGACCATACTCTTTGATGGTTACTCTCTTTTTCCAAAAGAGATATCTAAATACCCTCTTGCCCGTGGATATGGAAAAACTCAAATAGTAAAACTTTTGTATAATACAAATTACCAAAAATTAAGAGGTTCTCTCTTATATTTGAGTGTGAATTCAAGACCTGATAATGCAGCTTTCGTTTCTATTTTAGCAAGAAATGTAAGCTGTCCTAAGCAAGAAGATTGGACCGAAATTAAACGTGTTTTAAAATATTTAAAAGGCACTATAGATTTTTATTTAAAATTAAGTAGTATGGCAGCAAAAGACAAAAGGCTGTTAGGTTACGCGGCACGAGTACGAGAACTTTGGCGCCAAGAATTGACAACTGTTTTTTGTAGAACAGATCAATACAAGCATTTTTTATTATGGGTGGGGGGGTCTATCTCCTTCCGTTTGGGCGGGAGGGACAATTTTATAAAAACAGTGCCAAAAATTTAAAACAAATATTAAAAAATAACGGTAATACATACAACTAAGTTTTATATCTTTATTTAAAGCCAATTCTTTTTTCTATTAGATGTTTTTCAAATCAAGTGAAACCTATGCACAGTCTTTGAAAAAACGGACTTTAAACTCAAAAAATGCGAAAAAAAAGGAAGAAAAAACTTTGAAGTGTGATTTTTCAAAACTGTAAAATAAAATACTACTTTTTTTTATAAAATTCGTTGCTCATATTAATTTGAAATCATAAACTGAAAACAAAATGATTTTATGTTTTCTGGTTTTTGAGAAAATGGAAAATTACTAAATGTGAATTCGGGATCTCAAACTGGGCACGAGTACGATAACTTTGGCGAAAAGAATTGATAACTGTTTTTTGTAGAACAGATCAATACAAGCATTTTTAACTATGGGTGGGGGGGTCAATTTCCCTCCGTTTGGGCGGGAGGGGCAGTTTTATAAAAACAGTGCTAAAAATTTAAAACAAATATTAAAATATAACGGTAATACTTACAACTAAGTTTTATATCTTTTTTTAAAGCCAATACTTTTTTCTGTACTTTTTACTGTAGGAGAGCCAATAACACAGCCCCAGCACACTTAGGTCAATGAAGACCTATTGTTATGCCCATTTGAGGGTTTACCAATTCCTCATCTTACCATACTCGTAGTCCATATATAGTTCCTTAGTATCATCTCGGGGTGTCCAACCATCCGTTTCCTCTTCCAAACCTATAAAGATTTGTTACTGGGCACTCTGATAGTTCTTTGATGCTTTCGAAGAAGTATTCCCCCAGAGTTTTATTTCTTAGATGGCAGAGACTGGGGCAGTGACAGAGGTAGTGGGTTATATCCTCATGTTCTTCCTCGTCACTGCAACCTCTACATAGATCGTTTTCAGTTAGACGTAGTTTTTTGGCGTGATATATTAGCATGTTATGGCCAGTTAAAACACCTACCAACGTCGATACTGATTTCCTGTCATTTTGAATGATTGCATTCGTTCTATGTTTATCGTATTGCGGCCACAGTTTCCTAGCTAATTCACAAGTGTTTAAGTTTGCCCATCTTGAGTTGGCTTTTGCCAGGATTTCACACATTATATTAAGTTTGAGGTCGCATAACGGTGGTTTTATGCTCCTTTCTGAGAGTTCTAGGCTAGGTAGGTAAGATGGCGGTTTCGCAGAACAACTGTTCCGAAGAAACCCAATTAGCGCGGAAAAGCGCCGTTTTGATACCATAACTCGTTTGACCTAATTTTTGTGATATAGTGGTAGTGACTGTTAAGCTGAGGGGACTAGTTTTTGGTCTGTGCCCGCAGTCACAAGGGAAAAACCTAGCTCACACTGTGTGCTGGGTGGTTCCATTTGGACTGAGACACGACCAATTAACTTTACACCAGATCTATATGAGGCTAGGCCCGTTCAAAGGCGGTACACCTGCCAGGTGTAAATCCGTGTTTTGATGCTTTCGCCGCAAGATACAGGAAGTGCTAGTCCGAAAAGCTATTCCTAAAGGTAAGTTCCAGAAACTTAAAAGGTGAAAGTTGAAATGGAAAGTGAGTGAGTGCTTTGAAAAGCTAAGGGGACCAGTTTTTGGTCTGTGCCCGCAGTCACAAGGGAAGAACCTAGCTCACACTGTGTGCTGGGTGGTTCCATTTGGACTGAGAGCCTGCCCAATAACTTTACACTAGATCTTTATGAGGCTAAGCCCGTTCAAAGACAGTTTATACCTACCAGGTATTAATCAGTACTCTGATGCTATTGCCAAAGATAGAGTAGGTGCTAGTCCGAATAGCCAGTCCTAAACGAAAGTTCCAAAAACTTCCAAGGTGAAAGTTGAAATAGAGATATTGCTTGGTTTGTCAGAGCCAACTGGTGCTGTTGAGAAAAGCGGTAAAATCATTTATCCTTTTGTTCGACAGCACGTTTAGGTTATCGAGAAACAGGCTACCAAATGCCTGGAGGCGAGATCTAGCCAGGGCCGGACAGTGGCAGAGGAAATGCTCAATAGTTTCCTTCTCCAGCGGATTTCTACAACTACGGCAGTAGCTGTTAAAAGGTATGCGCAGTTTAGCTGCGTGTTCGTCTATTGGCCATTGGCCAGTGACGGTTGCAACGACCCTGGCCGTGTCTATTCTGTTTCGTTTTATTAAATCATTCGATCTGTTTTTGTTATAGGTTGGCCATATCTTTCTAGTTATTTTACAGGTTGCCAAGCCTTGCCACCTCTTTGTTGATTCTGAAAGGAAATGGTCATATATTCTGCCCTTCACGAAGCCCAGTGGAAGATCTACTGATTCCGCCTGAGAGACGAGAAGGGCTAATCCTTGCCTAGCAAGATCATCTGCTCGCTCATTGCCTTGGATGTCGCTATGGCCTGGGAATCATACGAGAGAAATTTTTATGCTATCACTGAAACCTGAGAGCTCTGCTCTGCATTGATGAACTATCTTTGAAGACACCAGGCAGCTGTTAATTGCCTTAATTGCAGCTTGGCTATCTATACAAATGGCTACATTGTGAATATTATGGTTAGATATTGTTTTTTGTTTGAGTATCCTACAGGCTTCCTTAATAGCAAGCACTTCAGCTTGAAATATGCTGGCAGCGTCGGGCAGACGGAACGATTGACTAATTTTAAGTGTGTCGGAGTAAACACCCGCCCCAACTCCATCAACCATCTTTGAGCCGTCAGTGAAAATTGTGGTGTCATATTCATTTGTCACCGTATTATTTTTCCATTCGTCTCTGGTAGGAAAAAGCACATTGAAACTTTTATCAAAGTCAAGACAAGGGTATTGGTAGTCAATATGGACTGAGCGAAGATCTATTGGCAACAGTTTTAAAATTTGTCCATGACCATAGGGTCTTTCTGCCCAACAGCTTGCTTCTTTAAGCCTGGTTGCACTGCAGGATACCATGTATTTGATGTGAAGGTCTAGAGGCAAAAGATTAACAATAACGCTTAAGGCATCGGTTGGGCAAGATCTAATTGCACCTGTGGAACCTATGCTGGCTGTTCTTTGAATCTTTTTCAGTTTGTCTATATTATATTTTTTACTTAGGGCTGGCCACCATACGATCGATCCGTATGTTAGAATTGGACGAACTACAGCTGTGTAAGTCCATAATATCATTTTAGGCTTCAGACCCCATTTTTTCCCGAAAGTTTTACTACATGCATAGAAGGCTATACTTGCTTTCTTCACACGTTCTTCGATATTGATTTTCCAGCTAAGCTTAGGGTCCAGAATAACTCCTAGGTATTTAGCTTTTGTTGATAGGGAAAGAGTGTGACCGTTCAACTGGGGTAGGGTGAAGGGGGGAATTTTAGTCCTAGTGGTGAAGAGCATCAATTCGGTTTTATTTGGATTGACACCTAGTCCACAACTAGTAGCCCAGATGTCAACTCTTTTCAAGGCAGTTTCCATGATATCACTTATCACTGTAGGAAACGCCCCTGATGTCATAACCACCAGGTCATCCGCATACGCCACCGCCTTTACACCACAGTTGTCCAGTTCGCAAAGGATTGTGTCCATGACAAGCAACCATAGTAAGGGGGATAGAACTCCTCCCTGAGGTGTACCCCTATCTACGAGTTTAATAATGTGGTCATTAGCCAACGTTGCTTGAATGATTCTTGATCTTAAATCAAGAATCATCTTACATTACAAAATGGATAAAATCCATTTTGTAATGTAAGCATCGACGCCGAACTTGACAAGAGATCCCTGAATCGAATTAGCAAGAACGTTATTGAAAGCTCCCTCGACGTCAAGGAAGGTTGCAAGGGTATATTCTTTATATTGAATTGTTTTTTCAATGGTGCGCACCACCTCGTGAAGAGCCATTTCCGTGCACCTTCTCTTAAGGTAAGCGTGCTGTGATTTGGAAAGAGGATTTCTATCTAAAATCCCTCTAATTTATGTGTCAATTATTCTTTCTAGTGTTTTCATGACGAAGGAACTGAGGCTGATGGGCCTAAAGTCTTTTGGGGCTTCGTGTCCCCGTCTCCCCACCTTCGGAATGAAAATAACTTTAACTTGTCTCCACGACTTGGGGACGTAGTCAAACCGGAAGCAATTTGTGAAGAATACTTCTAACCAGGGTACAGCCGTGTTATGCAACTTCTGTAGCATTATGGGAATAATGCCATCTACACCTGGAGATTTGTATGGGGAGAAGCTATTAATAGACCAGGAAATCTTTTCCTTGGTTATATTTATTTATTTATTTTATTTATTTATTTATTTCAATTATAACGCTGTACATAATTAAGAATAGATTCTTTTAGTCTTGTACAGGTAAAAGATGGATTTTCAAACAATAAAATAACATTTTAAAAATACTTAATATTAAAGTAGAAAAAAGGAAAGGAATAAAGAAAAGTAAGAAAAAGAAGATATAAAGAGGTAAGAGGATTTGTAAAACTATACTAGAGTCAATGACATGTTAAAAGTTGCTTGCAAAGTATTCAAAAAGTGTCTTTTTATATGTTCTATCTATGTTTGTATCAATGTTTGTACTCCTCAGATTTCGGGGGAGATTATTCCAAAGGTGAACCGCATGGACAAAAAACTGTCTAGTGCTGACCAAAGACCCATGTCTTGGAGGAACTATTTTTAAGGTTCTTTGAGATGTGTTGAATCTAATTTTTGCATAGAGATAATTTGGCGTTTTAGTTGTAATTATCTTATGTAATGCAAGGACAGTTCGATATTTCAACAGAGCATTGAGGGAGCATCCATTTATTTGTTTGGCATATATTGAAACGTGATCGTATCGACTTAAATTGTAAATATATCTAGCACAATTATTTAATGCAACATTAAACTTCCTGTACGAATCAGAGTCTAAATTTGAGAACATCTCACAGCCATACAAAATGATGGGCATAACATAGGACTTAATCAATTTAAGTTTCGCTTCCTTAGGTAGGTAGAATTTGGTAGGACTTAAGCCTCGTAGGATACAATATATCTTAGATACTACATGATTGACATGATCTTTCCAACTAAGGTGCTGATTAAAATATATACCAAGATTTTTTGCTTTGCTTACAAGTTCGATACAAGCGTTATTTATATTCAATTGGGAGGGGTACATATTAGTTTGATCTGACTTCCATAATTCCATGGCTTTAGTCTTGGAAGCGTTTAGTGCAATTTTATTTCTTTGAGACCAAATGAAAATATTATCTAAGTCGCTATTCATGTGCTGAACAGCAAGCGATTGGTTTGACTTTTTAAATTTGATGAGTAGCTGTGCATCATCAGCAAAAAAGTGAAATTCACATTTTTTAATGCATTCCGTAAGGTCATTTAGATAGAGTGTGAATAAAAGAGGGCCTAAGACTGAACCTTGAGGCACCCCATTCGGCACTAGTAGCAGGCTTGAACGATCATTATTGTGGTAAACTGCCTGTGTTCGATTGGTAAGATACGATTCAAAAAGTTTGCATACGGAGTCTTCGAAAGCAAATTGACTTTTTAATTTATAGATTAGAATTGAATGGTTTACCGAATCAAATGCCTTCGAAAAATCCAAGAAAACCATTAATGACATCAAATCTTCATCAAACCCTGCACGAATATCATCACTTACTTTAAGGAGTGCTGTAATACAACTATGTTTGCATCTAAATCCTGATTGAAAGTCTGTCAAGAGTTTATTCTCATCCAAATAGAATTTAATTTGAAGACTGACAATTTTTTCAAAAACTTTACTCAAGAAAGGGAGAATAGCAATTGGCCTATAGTCAGTATTAGTAGGTGACAGTGATTTAGGAACTGGTAATACTTTTGCACTTTTCCAACAATCAGGGAATACACAAGTTGTTATTATAGTATTATAAATGTGTGTTACATGTCTGCCTATTAAAGGAAGGAGTATTTTTATAATATTTGGGTGAACTCCATCCAATCCCACTGCCCTGGACTTAAAAGAAAGTATGTAATACCATGAATATTTTCTAAGTGTTCTGACTGAGCACTAAGGGCATTGTCTGTTACTAGGCTGTAATCCTTACAGCCTGGGAAATGGGTTGTCATTAAAGCCTCTAGAGATTCGGCTGAATCCACTGTCCAAGTACCATCCTTCTTTTTGAGGAGAGATGGACATGAGTGTTGTTTTGACAGTATTTTGCCTAGCCTAGCAGAGTCTTTTATATTTTCAATTGATTCACAGTATTCTTTCCAAGCCAGCCTTTTGGCTGAGGATACCGCTTTTTTGTAATCTTTGAGGCAGTCCTTGTACAGTTGCCATTGTTTGCTAATGTAGCAGATATTGAAGGTCTTTCTTGTAATCTTCCTAAGATTTGAGAGATCTTCATTCCACCATGGAGGGAAAGTTTTTTTTACTGTACCTAACTGGACAGGAAGCTTTGAATGCTACATTCAGAGCCGTTTCAAAAGTGCTTACTTTCGCCTCCAGTTCTTCTACAGAATCTAAAACAAGATTCGGTACAGTTCTTAATTTGGAACTTACAACTTGACTCAATTTGTTCCAGTCGGTTTTTTTTGGGGTTTCTAAACGGGACAGGGGGCTTAGTGTTAAGACCTAATTCGTAAAGTATATACCTGTGATCGGAGAATGATCTCAGTGTAGATACTTTCCAGTTTTCCAACCTGACCTGTTCACTATTGTTTGTTAGTGTAACGTCTAGCACATCTTCCCACCCTTCAAACGTATCCGTACTCGGGAAAATGAAGGTGGAGATATTGCCTCTGTTACAAATAGACATGTTGTTAGAAATAATGAAATCAAATAAAGACTCACCTCTTTCGTTGATTTCGGAACTGCCCCATACCGTGTGCCTAGCATTGGCATCACAACCCAGTATGAGGTTGGCATTGTTGATCTTATGAACCAGAGTGGCAACTTCCTCGGGTGGTGCAATACGATCGTGGGCCATATACGCCAATCCTACGTATAGTCCACCTACACCTTCTGTTTCCAGTCTGACAACTGTCAGGTCTGGAGTGCTATAATTAGGACATAAAAATACTTTTAAATGTTTTTTAGCAATAATACATGTGCGAGGGTTACCTTGGTTGTTGTTGTTTAAGATGTAATAGAGATTGTAGAGCTGGTCTTGAAGCCCGCAGATCTTATGGCTTCGAACCCATGGCTCTTGAATGATGCCGAAATCCACATCTTCCTCCCTGAGAAAGATTCTGAGATTGTCTGAAGCACTTTTTGAGTGCTTCAGATTAATCTGTGTGAATTTCAGCATTTTGGGTTGTGGTTGCGGCCACACTCAAAGGTTCCAACGTCACGTCGGATGTTTCGACAACTCTTGTGTCGTCCCCTTGAGGTGGCAAGATCCTCACTTTGGCTTCCCTGATGCCAAAATTTAATCGATGAGACCTTACAATCGATAACCTTCCTGCCTCATCAATCAAGAGCAGGAAGGACATCGTTGTTTTGTTGGCATTGGCCCCTTCGGCTTTAATGACGACCCAGTCGTCCATAGCAACCCCCGGGTTTTGGCATTTTAGGACTTTGAGAAAGCTCTCACCATCCATCTTTTCCATATACGGTACCCAAATGCGAGCCTTTGGTCGTCTGGGAATGTCCTTGGCTTTCCATGCATCACTAATCTTAGTGACGCAATTGCCAAGGAATTCCTTCGACAACTGATCCTTGCACTTGATCACCCTATATCCTCTTACCGTCTCAGCAGAGCTGAAGGATGGAGAGGGCCCTCCCTTACCCTCTAGGATATGTTCCACCACCATACCCTGCAGTCGAGCCTCAATAGCGTTCCACGCTTCGAGGACTGGTTTCTCTGTAGAGGAAAACTCGTCCGTCAGCGCAACTGGAAGGTCGTCCCTGACGATCTCACTCAAAGTTTTCGCCACTGGCTGACTGCCGGATGTGGATGGTGGAGTGTTTTTTTTATTCCTGGCAAGAACTGGAAGAGCCTTACTCTTTTTCGAGGGCCGAGTAGTCTCATCCTGAGACCTGTTGCGCTTTGCAACTTGCTCTTTCCTCTGAAGAGTAGCGCTTTCCAAGAACTTGCTATATTCTTCAACAATTTTGGAGAACTTCTCCCTGTCTTCACGATCGCGTTCGCTTAATGCTTGCGTTTCGAACCTAGCATGGTTGAACTGGGCCTTGCGAGTCGTGCGATGGGACCTATGTTTGTTTGTCCGGCCTTGTTTTTGTGTTGTGGTTAGCACCCGCTCACCGCTGGTGCTCTGAGTGCTAACCGAAGGTTTTGGTGACGATGGAGTACTACTACGAGCAGCACTACCTTCGCCACCGACGTTGATAGTTGTCTCCTGACTGGAGGCAAGCAGTTCGTCTTCTGACGCGCTGCCAAGTTCGTTAAAGTCTGTCATATCAACGTCTGGTTGTTGTTGTAATTGGGGTCTGTAATCGTTCGTCATGTCATCGTCTGGGGTTCTATTTTGGTCCCACGAGTAGTACGGAAAGGAGGTCAGCCCCGGCAGAGCCGATATACCGGGGTAAGGTAAAGAATATTTCGGGCCTTGTACCTAGGCACCCGAAAGAGCTCGTTAATGACTGGCTTTTCCCCCAGCCTTCCATTTCTTCAGCAAGGATTGTGTTCTAAGAACGCTCACACCACCTTGAAAATCAGGAACCTCGTATCAATGGTCAGATTGCATTTCTGAAGAGTTGAACTATTAAAGAGCAAAGGAACTACTCAGCGAATTCAACCTGACCTTAGCTAACCTTTTCTTGCCAATTCGTCGGCTTTTTCATTTCCCATGATGCCCTCGTGACCGGGGACCCAGCAGAGTGTTATATTTTGCTGTGTGGCAAGAAATCTAGGTTCATGTGAGCTTCGGGTGTGTTCGTCCTTAGTCCCGACGGGCTTAAGCCTGTCACAGACTCGGATGACTCCACATTTCCGCTCTTGCTTGTGACTACCATTGAATTACTGTTGCCCGAAGGATCACGACTCTGTAGGTAGGCACGAGCAGCTTGAAGCCTAAGTTGTTCCCTATCACTAAGACTCTCCCACTTTTTCCCTTCCAAAGCCCTAATCGTCTTCTTGTAGCTCTTAATTCTGCTTCGGTTAGAGGCTACTGACGATGTTGAAATGGACGAGCCAGCAAGGGAGACAGTGTCATTGTCACCTAGGAATAAATTTCCTAGATCCATGGCTGAAGAAGATTCGAGAAGGAAGCTCTCCTCTTCTTCTATCATGTTGAAGTTGATTGAATCGGCTTCCGTTAAGAACTTCCTACCCGATTCTTGCACGTCGTCCCCTTTTGTTTTTGTTTTGTTTTTTGTTTGTTGTTCATTTTTGTTCCCACGAGTATGAGGGAAGAAAAAATCCGTCTGCGTATCACCCCCTGTACACAGATAAGGTCAGGTTACTCTTCGATGGGGAGAGAAAAAGTCCGTCTGCGTATCACCCCCTGTACACAGATAAGTTCAGGTTACTCTTCGATTTGACCCGGTTTCGAAGAGGTACCGTTAGAATACAGCCGTTATACCCCTTGGCTGCAAACCATTCAATAGGCACGGTGACGTAACTCCCTGGATTAAGGGGTGGGCAGTTCTTGGTTCGTTACTCATCAAAATCACTGTAGATCCAGGTTTCCCCAGATTCACAGATCAGATGAATCTTTGAAAATTAAGCCTTCGCACCACAACAAGGTGACTTACCCTTGCGAAGGTCGGAAGATAGGCTAGATAGAAAATCTAATCCTGGTTTTATCTTTCAGATCAATGGTGGAACAATAAGTTGGAGTAGCAAAAAGCAATCATGTGTATCACTATCATCCACAGAAGCTGAATTTATTGCATTATCCGATGCATGCAAGGAACGGATAATGCATATATGAACATATGAAATGTCTAAAAACTTCACCAACTGAAATATTTAAAGACAACCAGAGCTGTCTACGTTTAATAAAAGAGCAAAAACTAAGCAACAGGACCAAGCACATTGATCAAAATCCTATTATCTGCACTTACTGTCCTAGTGAAGAAATATAGCCGATATGTTTACCAAGCCAGTATGTCCTTCAAAAATTGAAAAAGTTCAGAACAAAAGCTAGAATACAATGCGTTTGAGAAAGGGTGTTAGTGAAAACATCAAACTACTTCTTTTGTAAAACACTATACTTATTTACATAGATTCATCTTTTGTTCAACTGTTTATTATTTTAAATTTTTCTAAATTAATTATTTTTCATTCAATAAACGCCTTTCAATAAGTTCGGAACTATTTTTATATGTTCTTATTTTCACTGCAAGAGTAATGCATTATTCGCAATGGCCTCAATCAAGTGACCCAACTTTGTATACCCTTTTTCTACAGTTCATTAACTGAAATTGTGAAATTTCGATGGATTTTCCGAGTCACTACAAAAATTTCATTGCTTTGTTTTTGGAAAATATGTACGTACCCACACGTAATAAATATTTCCGGTTAAAAAACTTCGTCCAGGTATAAAAAGTGGCCGCAATCAAGTGACCGGCAGTGTAAATAGGTGCGCACCACGCGGCCAGAGTTCAGTTTGAATTTGAAATCATTCATGTTCAAGCCGGTAATTTGAAAGTGATAAACTTTTAATTTAAAATAAAAAAAAAGTTAAAGGAAATAAAAAGTGTTTGAATTATAAAGTAATCGCAACTAAAAAAGACATCAGTACAATTTCTGTTCTTATTCTTCTTAATATTAATATGCATTTTGTTTATTTTACAATTGTGATTTTTATTTTAAATACCTATGTTACAATCATTCGCTTCATAAAACACCATAACCATAGATCACTATAATTGATTTAACACACTTTTTCATATTTAAAATACTCCCAAATTTTGCTTTCAAACCGTTCAACAATCTCCACAATTTTTTTTTTATTTTGGGTTCTATAGCTTTTTTTATGTTCCAGTATTTATTTCTCTTTGTTTCATATAAACGAACTATGGTGAGTTCACATTCAATGACAGGAACTATGTAGCGTTTCTTGATTTCTATTTAAAATAAAAAAGAAACTATTTTTGATATTTTTCGTAAATAATATTATAATATAATTTTATACCTTTATGACTTGTTTAGTTCTACTCTCTCCTTTTCTTTAGCCGCGTTGTAAGCTCGAATGAGTTGAACAACTTGAACACCACCAACAAAAACATTCACGGAGAATAAACCATAGTTTTTGGGAATGATTACAAGTGAGTAGCGTGACCAAATGATTCCAGTTGCGGCTAGAGCTGCGCACTGTGGAACAGATAGTTGGTCTGCTGGCCTTGCTAAATCACTCAAGCCTGCTGCAACAAGACCCTGTAAATAAACGTAACTTTCTCACTAATTTATTAATTAATTAGGTTGAAAAAGACAATGTAAAAAACGTAACTTTCTCAATAATTTATTAATTAATAAAGTTCAAATATCAAAAGGATTTTATGCGAAAAGCAATGTACCTACTTATTTTAATAAGACAGTTAGGGGCCAGTTATATCTATCAGTAAAACGTATCAGTATTTTTAATTTTAAGGCAATTTATCCAACAATGATTTCTATTAAAAAAATAACTCATTTAATAACTTATTTCTTAATCTTAATTCGCGTAATATTGTCACTTTTGTGATTTCAATGATCATTGAAAAAATAAAAGTGATAATATTTCGTGTTTTTAGCCCAATTATTTTTTCAACAGAAAAATTCTAGAATCATTACTTTCATTAAAATACCAATTAACACTAACATTGTTGAATAATTTGGCTTAAAATTGAAAAAGAAAATGTTCAATGATGGGTTTCAATGATAGCTATGACCGGCCCCTCTGGACCAAAGCAATAAAATGGGCATGCTACCTAATTTGACAAACAATCTTTTTTTTTGTTTTCAATAACTTTATTGCATTAAACGATACTAGTTTTTTATAGAAATATTAATTAAAGTTAAAAAGCAGCCCCAACCAACCCGACACCGCGACACCGAAAGTGGAAATTTTTCGGGATCAAATTTTATTTACACAGCGTCTTGTGAGAGTGCCCAGTGCTTACACCAACGCGACAGAAACAACGCGCCACGACGGCGACAAACCTGCAGCGTTTTCTTAAAACGCGATCGACAGCATTTTTATAAATATCGCGGTTATTCGAGTATGGATCAATTTTTTAATAGGTTCGAGACGACTTTCCCCAACCACCAAAAAGTCATTGAAGCTTCGTTTGATTTGCCAAACCAAATGACTTGCCTCACGTAAATGTGTCAGTTTTTCACAAATTCCACAGATCAAGAAACACATGGGATTTAAAAGCCTTATCGAACAACATTTTGCTGCATACAATGTGACTAAATCCGAAGATAAAAGAGCATTTTTTCTATCATAGATGGGCGCGAGGCTGTTTGAGTTGCTGCAAGAACTCTGTGACGGTGAAACACTGTCCCCAGAGAGTTATGAATCGCTCTCAACAAAGCTTACAGATCATTTTAAATCCAAAACGCATATACTAGCGGCAAGGTATCAGTTTTTAATTTATTTGTATGCTTAATAAAAACAGGTTTAAAAACTAATATAAGTCCTGTACAAATCCCAAGTCGAGATTGGTGATGTTCACTAGCAACGGTCTAGCGCTTGCAGAGATGTGGCCATGGAACTGTAAAACGCCCTGTCCTTCAACTGGACCGTCTTGTTAATGAGAAAATTGTTAACGAAGAAAATAGTTTTATATTCGAACGGACTGCTTGAGGATGGATAGATTGGGTTTCAAGCGCGTGAGGCAAAACATTGACCTTGTATTATTGTTTTACATTTTTATGTGTCTGTTCTCACGCGTCTTAGGTCGATTGGGTGTTTTTGGATATGTACATAAAAAATGGAATAATGTGATGACAAGTAAATTTACTTATGACCTATGTGTTTCATATATAAAATAATTAAAGCTACATTATATGGGAAAAGCAGATAATCCGTTTCTCAGCTTGTCAGCATTTAATTAACTTGGTCGATATTTGTTATACTATTGAACAATGGTATGTTCTTGAAAGAGATCTTGAAATATTATTATAGGTTAAATCACCATTGAAACTGGTACAAACAATTTATTCTCTTTAATCAGTTCGATTGGCAACTCTGGTAGATTCAAGCGGCTGTCAATTTTTTTTGCGCTTAAGATAATTTTAACTATTGTCGAATTCCTTGGAATTTCCAGATTTGATCGGAAAAGTCAATTTGTTTTTCTTCCCATGGATGTTGAAACAACATAGTTGCTTTTTTCTGTAATTGTGTGGTGTATATTTTAAAGACGCGATCTTAACAGTTCACTTTAGTTCACTTTATTAACATTTTGCACTATTAACAACAAAATTCACGTCCAATAGATTATTTTAAAATTATTTTATTTGGGAAATCTATATTAAAATAAAATAAACTACACCATTAAAAGGCTCGTCTGACAGAAGAAATCAAATCTTTTAAGTATGCAAATACGTGTGAATTTTGCTATCAAATCGAGATTCAAGAAAAGTTGATCCGAGGGGAAAAAATAAATTTTTTCTTGTCCATGGATCATGATTTTCGGAGAAAAAGCAACTTTAGTCCGAAAAAATCGACTTTTTATTTCCAAGGAATTCGATATACTATAAAACTTCGAAATAATTTATTTTAATTTCAAATTAAAGGTGTTCTCTATATTAGTTGAGAGAGATAAACTGAATTTTATTTTGCTCCACAATTCATAACCTCAAACACGTGGTGATACTCAAAGTCAGAAAAAATGGATCTTGAGAATAATCCTAGTATTCCAGTGAGGCGATTAAGAGAGGCAGACTCTCCTGAAATCGTAAACTATATTCGTAAAATGATCCCACCTGGAACTAGCAAAGTAGGAGATATGGTTCCTGAAGACTTTGTCAGTATGATAAGTGCTATAGTAGCATTGAAAGTGGAGCCTCTTGTGTCAAGACAAGAACACGAGAATCTTCGAAGCCAAGTTATAGCTCTCGGTAATGAAAATAAGTTGATTAAATCCACACTTCAATCCCACGTTTCAGAAGTCACTTCTTTATTGAACCAAATAAAGGAAATCGTGCAAAGAAACAATCTCATTTTCAAAGGTCTCCCTTGTATGACAAAAGGCAATGAGAGGGAAAATATTAAAGAGTTTTGTGCCAGGAGTATGAAGATTGAAAATGTAATAATAGTTAGAGCTTTTGCATTAAAATCTGTTTCCCGGAAAACCAAATTTATATCTTGCTTTAATTAGAGTCTTTAAGGAACACTTGTAATTTAATGGAAAAAACCAACAATGTTCTTAAAGAAAATGAACTTTTATTGCAGTCGCGTTAATTTGTTCAGCAAGAATATCAAACTCCTTAATGACCGCAAACATTAGAAAAAATAAAACAAAACAAAAACAAAAACGATTTTTCTTTTATAATATTTTTTACATTTTATTTGAATGCATTTCAAACCAACTGTGGTTCATCATCAGCATATCTTGCTGAGTTTGCGGACCAATGTATTGTTCAAGAGATTTTGCGTAGCTCTCATAAGCTGAAAGGCACCGGAATATACATTCAGAGAGACCTACCACCAGCTTTACGTAAACAACAGGGAATTCTATCAATGATTCAAAGAAATATTATATCTGTCGCTGATACAGATTTAACTGAAAAAATAACGATTCAAAAGAACTGGTTGCTTTTCGGCGATAAAATTTTTCATTGGAATGATGAGAATGGGTTCACTTTGGATGGAGATGGTCGCTGTGGTCTCTCGGAGCTAAGAAAAATGTGCAAATTTGATTTCGTTGAGTTGTTTAACAAAACTGCATTTGTCAGAGGAGCTGGAGAGGAGAATGTACGTGCAGATGGTCAACTATGACTAGATCCACAAAATGAGTCGGACAAGAGCCCACATAATAACACTATATTTTTAGATATTAAGATTGTTTGCTATAATATAACAGGTCTAGCCAGTAAAATAATTTATCCTACGTTTTTTTAATTTTATTGAATGTTTTGATATATTTTTTAGAGACTTTTATAATTGAAGAAAATTTTAATAATTTTAATAAGTACTTGTTTTTTAGATTTAGATTATTTGTATTTATAAATTTCTTATGTAGGTAGGTATATAAATGAATAATACAAGCAATTATCTAATATATTATTAATAACTACGCCAAGAAATTTAATTAACATTCATTTTCTTATTATAAAATAATAAAAAAAGTATTGAAGGCCAGATTTCAAACAAAAAATTCAACATTATTTAAGATTTTTAATTGGGTGGGGTGACCCATATAAACAATTCAAAATTCATAAAAATTCAAAAATTATTAAGTGATAATTGTTTTTTTTTTGGAATTAAAATTATAAATAAATCTGAAAAAATTAATATAACAAGTGTAGCGTGAATTTATAACAACATTATTAAACCAGGGAGTCAGAAAGCAAGTTTTCAACAGAATCAAAAGAAAAGTTAAAACACCAGTCTTTAACAAGCTTGAGAAACATTCCAGGTAAAGTTATCATACGTAAGGACTGAGGGAGTTTATTGAACAATCGATAGAAAGAAACATTGTAAAAATTGCGATATATTGAAGTTTGAAAAAACGGAACAGATACAGAGTACGAAAAGTTACCACGTAAATTGTAGTTAGAAATTAATCTAAAATTAGGGTTGCCAGACTTCAAAAAAAAAAGTTTAGAGTATTTAAAACATTACAAATGCCTAACGGGAAAATTTTTTTGTCGGAAAACAAAGAGTTGTGATGTTGCTTTTTTATTTTCCAGCTGAGATAGTTCAGCGGTCGTCCAAGGTTGCTCAAAGAAAACAAACGAAAAACTTTGATGTGATTTAGGGCTCAACAACTACGTTCCCAATTTAAATTTTGTCAACATATATCTCGCGGAATAAAGTATCTGCATCGGAACAGCGGAAGAGGCACAAATCTCCAAATAAACTTTCCCCGTAGGAGCACAATTGAATAAAATATCTGCCCCTTAAAAAGCACAGATGATTATAAAAAATCTGAATATAAAAAAGCTAAAGGAACGCAAATAACCTAACCCTCTGCCCTCGAATGAGCACAATTAAATATAAACTAAAGATTCTGTCCATTAAGGAACACAAACAAACTAAATACCTATATACCAGCCCTCGCAAGAGCACAACGGATACAAATCAAAAATCAGTCCCCAAAGGAACACAAATAATCCCTATCAGCCATTAAAAGAGCCAAATTATAAATAAAAAGATCATTCCCCAAAGGAACACAAATACCTAATAAATATGTCCACCATGGAACAAAAATAATTACTATGGCAATTTCTTGCCTAAAAAATTGCCTATAGTATAGTGCACAACGCACCCAATAGGGTCGGCGGTTACCACTTTATGAGTTAGCTGAGAATGCTCAACTTAACTCGACGCACGGTCGGAAGCGAAGTGATGCGAAGCTCTTTTCCTCCGTGAATTTCACTCTTACTCATCATATTTTCTGGCTAAAGCTGGTGTGACTTATATTATTTTAAATAAAATATATATTATTTTAAATAAAATCACGCAGCAAAAATGTACACACTGCTTCGCACTGTTGTATTTTCACTCCTCCTCTAGTGCAATTGTTTTAGATGAAGCTGCCGTGGTGGTATACACTTAGCATCTGTTTGGTTGTGTGTCGCTCACTGGTTGCTTCGTGCATTTCCCATGTTGTTGTTGGTGTTATTTTATATTTTTGATATAAAATTAATATTCTTGTCAGAAGGTAGGTACTATAAGTAGATACATGGCGATGCATGGCAAATTATTTTTCCGAAGTCTATGATGATAATGTACACTGGTAGGTATATAAAAATGTGGTCTTGTTAAATGCATTAGATTATTAATCTCAATGTGTTAAGATCAGATAATGGACCTAAGTAGGTATAAGTGCAACAGGTTCGGTCCCTTAGTGGGCGGTTGTGCGGCGGTACGGAAAATTCCTTATTATAGTGAGGAGGAAATTTGTAACTTCTTTACATTCCCCCCTTTCTTAAAAAGACGAGAACCCTCTCGCCATATATATATATATTTTGTAGTATCTTGTTAATTCCATTTATTATTTCATTAATAGTTTATATATATATGTATATATATATAATTTTTTTTTACTTCTTCAAGTTTTAAGTAAACAAAAACAAAAAATAATTTAGATTTAACAAAACAAATTCGTTAAACTATTTAATAACAAAAAATAGTAATCCATAAATCGGTGGTCTGATGTTCCGGTTTCGTGTTGGTACCTCTACGGTAGGATATCTATTTCCTTTATGTAGGGCCCAAATTTGAGGTTTGCTTTAGTGCGCCTTATGTTCGGCCGTACGCATATACGTCCCCATGGCCGTTGTATGTAAAATTGGCCACCACGTTGGTTGCTTCCCCCAATAACTATGCCCTCAAAGGGGTCGAAGACGAGCGTTTGGCTATTCACGACGCTGGGTCCGGCGCTGGTGTGTACTGGAATGGGAAACGTTGGCATGGGGTTGGTGGTCGGCTGCATCGGTGTAGATGATTGGGCTACTGTCGTGGTGACCGGCCAAGTAGCGTTTATTCTCGGTTGTATCCTCTCAAAGGGGTTTGCGTGCTGTAATGCGGAACTGTGGTTGAGGGCTAATATGCTCCATATTTTTAGGTTGGCTGCAGTGAATGGTTACGGGCGGTGTCATGGCAGGAATGTTGTAGCGAAGCAGGTCTGCTCTACGGTAGGGGTTTAATGGCGGAGCAGATGAAGATGTGCCGGGTCCTGGAGGCTGTAATGTGTGCCAGTTATAAATAGCCTCCTCACGTTGTGCCCTGATTTTGGCCATGTTTTGCTCCGTTGATGCTGGTGGCAGTATTGGTTGAATGTGACTTACACGCTGACGTGGTCTCAACGTGATGCACATATCGTCATTGCGTCTGAACGTACCCGGTCTCATGGGTGCTGTAGGCTGTCGAGCGCAGGGATTTATCAAGGCGGCCTGCGGATGATACCCTCCTCGCTGGAAAGCATAGGTTTTCCTAACAGAGGTGGTAGTATTTCCGCACATAATGGTTTTCCCGCGCTTCAGGCTCGTTTTGGCGTAGATAGTCGGAAGAGGCACTCGCTTTGGTGCCATAAGCCACCAAATTGTGTTTCTGAGGAGTATGAATCCTCAACTGACTGGGGTTTCACCATAGTGATTCCTTCCTCAGGATGTTTGGTTCGGTGGTTGGAGGAGGAGTGAACGGTTGCATCGCTGGATCTTCCATCGAAAGGTTTTTAGTAATATTTTTTTCAGGAAGGCAAGATATGTTTTCGTTGGTCGTGGGAGAAATTTTATTTTTAATTTCCGGGATTGGAAGTCCGTGTTTGCCGGTGGTCGACTGCAGACTGGTTCGGTAAATTTTATTTTGCTGGTGATCGATTGTGTTATTTTAATTCGTATTTTTATTTTCACTTTTTATTTAAGGGAGCGGCAGTCCGTGTTTAACGGCGGTCGATTCCATACTGATTACTGATGTTATTTTTCCGGTGGTTAACTATAATAATTAATATTTTCAGTTTTATTTTTATTTTTAATTTTGGGCAGCGGCGGTCTGCACTTGCTGGCGGCTGGCTGCTGACTGTGCTGATTAACAATCTTTTCACTGTCCTCTGTCTGAGTGGATGCGTTGGTGTGAGTGACAAGGGCGATAATGGTTTTAGCTGATTTCCTGATGTCATCGACGTTTGCACAATCTTGATTGTCCCTTTCAGATCCTGAGGACTTCCTACCGGTCACCGTTTGTCCGTTCATAAAAATCTGGACGTTTGCTCGACTCATTAAGTCCATCCCAATAATGGCATCCTTCTCGAGAGCGGGCAGGTAGGTTACTTCTCCAGCTATCTCTGTACAACCCAAAGTGAACAGCAGTGAAGTGTTCTGTGGTCATGGTTTGTTCACCATTAGCTAAGTGAATAGGACGGCTCAGCTCATGCATAGGAAGTTCTATATCTAGAAGCTTTTGTCGTAGAGCTAGACCCACAAATGACTTTGAGCTCCCAGTGACTACCAAAGCGTGGTATGTTTCCGTTTCTACATGAATTGGCATGAAATACCGAGGATCGTGGCCAGGCGGTACGGTTGCAACGGCTACCATATCTTTATGACAAGGGCAGTCATTTGTCATTTGGAAGAGGGGCTGGCACATGAGTTGGACGCGAAGATTGCTCATCCCTCTTAATCGCTTCAAACTCCTCAGCCAAATATGCCAATTCGTCCAAGGTCGTGAAGTCCCGTCTGCGAATGTAGTACCTATACTCTGGTCGCATGTTGTCAAAAATCCTTTCGATATTGTCAATAACTGACATGCGAGGGTGTTGACGGAGTATGTACTGGGCCGATAAGATGTAATCTTTCGCCTTTTCGTGGGGGCCTTGACGTTTCCTAAAAATGTTCTCTTCTAATTTATGCAAATATCAGGCGGGTAGGAAGTGGCGGATGAAAGCTTCTTGAAATCCATCCCAATTGAAAAAGCTATCGCTCTTAATCCTTAGCAATTCTGAGGTACTTCCTCGGAAAAGTTCAGGTAATGTTCTCAGCATGTCGTTTGGTGGGATGTCATAGCATCGTGTGATTTCAGACAGCCTTTCAAGGAATTCCAATGGGTTTTCGGACGAATCAAACCTGAACCCCCACTTGCGAACGGTGTTCATGACCTAAGCCTCATAACTCAACATGAGCCGGAGGTTCGGCGGTGTTTGCTCATATAATTTATTTAAGCTGAGGGGAGGTATCGTGCTTGGAAAGTGAACCGGGTAGCTGATTCGGGAATCCTCGAGAATATGCTGGCTGTGTGCGACTTCAGCGCTACCTATTTGATGCTGGACGAAAGGAGGGTAGCCTTGAAGCTTAGTTTCGGCGGAACCATAAGTGATGCTTGCACATACAATGGTGAACTGCCTTCTTCTGATGCAGCAGGTGCGGGCTGAGCGGTGTTTACTGCAGGTGCTTCTATGGGCTCGTCGTCATTAAGTCGATCTTCGACTACACTCTTCTCACACAAATTTAGTGTAGAACCAGTTGTTACTCCACTAGCTCGAATCCTTTTGAGATACAGACTTAATCGTTGACGGAGTTCTTTCATATTACCGTCAGTATCCAAATTTCTGGATTCTAGAGCTTTCTGCAACTCAGATTTCTTCATCAGGTATATAAAGTTGAGATTTTTGAGAGCGCCATGATCTTTAAATGGTTGGAACTCAATTTAAATTTTAATTTCTCGCAGAATAAAGTATCTGGCTCGAAAGAGCGGAAGAGGCACAAATCTCCAAATAAACCTGCCCCGTAGGAGCACAATTGAATAAAATATCTGCCCCTTAAAGAGCACAGCTAAATATAAAAAAACTGTCCCAAAGCTAAAGGAACACAAATAACCTAAACCTCTGCCCTTGAAAGAGCACAATTAAATATAAACAAAATAATCTGTCCCCTAAGGAACACAAACAAACTAAATACCTCGCAAGAGCACAATATAAAAGAAAAACCTGTCCCCGAAGGAACACAAATGAACTAAATATCAACCCTCGAGAGAGCACAACGGGTATAAATCAAAAATCAGTCCCCAAAAGAACACAAATAATCCCTATCAGCCCTTAAAAGAGCACAATTATAAATAAAAAAATCAGTTCCCAAAGGAACACAAATACCTACTAAATCTTTCCATCAAGGAACACAAATAATTACTATGGCATTTTCTTGCCTCAAAAATTGCCTATAGTATAGTGCACTACGCACCCAATACGGTCGGCGGTTATCACTTATGACTTAATGAGGTAGCTGAGAATGCTCAACTTAACTCGACGGTCGGAAGCGAAGTGATGCGAAGCTCTTTTCCTCAGTGAATTTCACTCCTACTCATCATATTTTCTGGCGAAAGCTGGTGTGACTTATATTATTTTAAACAAAATACAAGTCACACAGCAAAAATGTACACACTGCTTGCCGCTGTTGTATTTTTACTCCTCCCTCTAGTACAATTGTTTTAGATGAAGCTGCCGTGGTGATATACACTTAGCATGTGTTTGGTTGTGTGTCGCTCACTGGTTGCTTCGTGCATTTCACATGTTGTTGTTGGTGTTATTTTATATTTTTGATATAAAACGAATATTCTTGTCAGAAGGTAGGTACTATAAGTAGATACATGGCGATGCATGGCAAATTATTTTTGCGAAGTCTGTGGTGATAATGCACCCTGATAGGTATATAAAAATTAGTGCATTTTGTAATGAGCATACGGAGGGTTGTGATCTTATTTAATGCATTAGATTATTAATCTCAATGTGTTAAGATGCAGATAATGGACCTAAGTAGGTATAGGTGTAACAATTTCGGTCCCTTAGTGGGCGGTTGTGCGGCGGTAGGGAAAATTCACTTTTGTAGTGAGGAGGAAATTTGTAACTTCGTTACAGCCTCCCCAACAAGTTATGCCATATTGCAATTTAGAATGAAATATTCCAGAATATATAATTTTCAACAGCTAAGAAGAACAAATATTACACAGATAAAAAAACTGTCTGAGCGTGTACCGGAAATATTTTCTCAAGGTTTCTACATGCGGCTCAAAATTCATCCTTGAGTCTATAATAAGTCCTAAGTATTTAAAATCAGTAACGATCTCGATCATAAAACATTTATCATTACAGGTACCACAATCATAGTGCCAAAACAGCTGGCCTGTATACTACAATATGGATAAACGCTGAAACAATATTCGATCTTAGCCCCAAAATGTTGGTAAAATCGACTCTAAAATTATCCTCCATTATAAAATTATAACAAAGAAAAAAACAAATCACACAAATAATCTAAACTGAGAATTAATACTAAAAACCATAAGAATTTTTAATAACGCATTACTACTAGTGTTCGGCCTTAGTAGCAATATGCATATTGATCCGCCCCTGGATAGTTACCAAAATTCTCAGTTATACATGTAATATTATTTAAACTTGAACATTGTTTGCCTTGCATGAGAGAGTCACAGTGCAATCAATAAATCAAATGAAAAGTAACTGTGACAGCGAGGGTTAAGGAAAAAAAGAAAAGAATTTCGGCTCGAGTGTTTATTGTTTTTGTTTGACATTACTTCAATAAATCAAATGAAAAGTAACTGTGACAGCGAGGGTCAAGGAACAATAGAAAAGAATTTCATCTCGAGTGTTTATTGTTTTTGTTTGACATTACTTCGCCACAAAACTGTAGAAGTGCATCTTCAGTTGATTTGCCTTTTTGAAATCCGAATCGAGATGCATGAAAAAAATTAATTCTTTTAAGATAAACCACTATTCTATTTTTAACAAGCTTCTCAAAAAATTTGCTTATAATAGGAAGAAGTGAGATTGGCCTGTAGTTAGAAATTTGAGCAGTAGAAACTTTTTTAAATAGTGGCAAAACATCGGCACATTTTAAAACTTCAGGGAACACTCCTTCAAAAACACAACGATTTAAAGTGTTTGAAATTACATCAATTAAATAGCATGCTATTTCCTTGAGGCATGAGCTAGAAATACCATCTACCCCATACGAATTTGTATTTTTTAGAGAATAGCTTTTAAAACCTCAAACAGAGTAAATTGTTCAAATACAAAACTTTTGCAAACTATAGGTTCATCAAAACGGTAAGTCTAACAGTTGTTACAATGAGATCGAACAAAAGACGGTTGTAGGCTGGTAGCAATGTTAGTAAGGTAGCTATTAAACTTATTTGCAATATCTAATTTATCTGAAATAATTAAGTTATCTGCACGGATGCATGTCGGTTTTTTAGCCACAGACGATTTATTAAGTATACTATTAACTGTTTTCCATTCGTTTTGTAAATTTCCTCTAGCGGATGTGAATTCAGAACGATGATAATTATCTCGACAGATTGGAACATCTTTCTTTAGTCCATTACATAGTTTTTTGTATTTAGTTTGAAGACATAGATTAAGAGGGTTCCGACGACATTTAATTCTTAATTTGATTTTTGTGTTGACTTTTTTTTAATAATGCTGTTGAAATCCAAGGCTTAGGCTTTTTAAAAGAACTTTTGGCTTTAATTGCGGATCTACAATTTACAATATGCTTCAAAAGCATATAGTGAAACTTTATGAAATCAGAGGATGCATCCGAGCAGTCATAAACATCATCCCGAAATTCGTAAGAAATATTTTGTTTAAGCTGCCTATAGTTAATCTTTGTTATTTTATTTTCAGATTTCGGAATAAGATAATTCTTTTTACAAGGGATTGTAAACAGTAGTCCAATCATACGTTGATTAGTTATATTAAAATCTATAACACATTTCTCACAGTTATCATACGAACCGTTTCTAAGACGACAGTAAATATGGTCTAAGCATGTACCTGAGATAGGTCTTGTTGTTCTATTGATAAAACTAGCAAAGCCATTAGATAATAACATTGCCATATAATTTAAAAACGTTTCACTTTTTTATAATTTATTAATATTAAAATCACCTAATACAATAACATTTTTAGATTTTTCATTCTCTAAAAAACAAAAAAATTCTTCCGCAAACATTATTACATTAAACATATGCAGTCTGTATACACACAGAAGAAATAAAAATTTCATGGTTAATTTCAATGGCTTTAAGTACATCAGCACTCGAGAAAGTAACTCTTATGACTTCGCGGATAAGATGTTCAAATTTTTCTTTTATAAAACAACCAACTCTCCCTGCAGCATTATCGTTTGTGCAAGCATAAAACTTAAAACCAAGTAAATCATAATCTTCCTTCTCAAACTCATAAATACAAATTTTGGATATGAAAACTATATCTCTAACGCAAGGAAATGAATCAAGATGAGAGACAAGATGTGAAAAATTTATTCTAAGGCTTCTGAAATTCTGGTGTACAATACAAAATTTGTC
The DNA here is from genome assembly GCA_951217065.1 of Baccha elongata. Taxonomy (NCBI): domain Eukaryota; kingdom Metazoa; phylum Arthropoda; class Insecta; order Diptera; family Syrphidae; genus Baccha; species Baccha elongata. Next base: position 82,983,743 of record OX578274.1, read on the forward strand.
GTTACTATACGAGCTATCAAGAAAATTTTAATAACATTTAAGTGCAAGATCACTAAACACTCTAACAGACATGACCTTTCCTCCTTCAACTTTTCTGAAAATAATCTTATTATTTTTGTACCATACATATTTAACACTTTGGTCTTTTTGTTTTTCTCTTGCCTTCATATAAATATAAAGAGCTGCCACTGGCTCCCACGTCGCCGTCATTGCTTATACTTCGTGTGTTCAGATTATTTTAGTTGGACTTCTTCGCGTTCATTATCATTTGCTTCGTATGTAGATCAGAGAATTTCACACATATAACTGTTTTGGATACCAAGGAGACTACTGCTTGTTTTAAGTTGAATTCTCTTAACATAACAATCAACTATTTTATTGTTTGAAACATTTACGGACAGAGCTTGGTTGAAAATTAGCTTTGCCTTCCTTACAACATTGTGTTCGTCGATATTTGGCAATTTCAATGCAATTAGTGAGATGATGTTGATGCTGCCAATTTATTTGGCTTTCCATAAAATCTACTTTTTTTTAAGGTCCATGTTCTCTGTTTGTAGCGCAGATAGTTTCTGCAAAAAGCGATTGTTTCTTTCCTCCAAGTTAGAGAGCTTTTGGTAAATCATTTGTAGTGTACATGCATTGTCCTCAAATAGCATAGCCACAGGTTCAGATGATTTATCGGGCTGCTTTTCATTTGACTTTTTTTTGTTGTTGCCTGCAGTCAATACATTGTTGTTGTTGGGTTTAAGAGTACATGCAACTTGTTGCGGTGTTTGTAAAGAGCGGCGTCGAAGCACATCACACTTGTCACAAGGAAATGGATTCCCACTTGATTTTTCGAACTAGCATCTTTTTCCGTGATGTTTAAACAAGCAAAATGGAAAAGCCTGAACAATCGTAACATTTAATTTTAGTAACACAATTGCGTTAAATTTTTTTAATTATTAGAACTATGTTCTGCCAACAGTTTAGTTCTTTTAAATGTACATAAATAAAAAGTGATGGTAATTTAACTTTTATCTCAAGCAAAGGGTGCTCAACAATAGATTATTGCTGCTGCTCTATAGGAGCACTATATTTGATAAATGACTTCAAAGCCGAATCGCAGATATTCTCAGAACATATGCCTATCAGTACCTCAATTCGCTTACCTGTATTGATGCGATCAAACAATTCTGTATGCCTTTTACCTTAAATTCCTTGGACAGATTGGGATAAAATACATTTCAAAACCAGATTTACAGTATCTTTGCAATCTGCATCAATCCCTAATACTCCTCGTGATGCTATCCCTTTCTTGGTGTCCAAAATAAAAGAAGTCTCTCATATAAGCAGATTTCAAGTTAATCGATATGTACAGAGAAAAGAACCTTGGTTTGTCTTAAAGGGTTGTCTTAAAGCCCATTCTCGTGGCCACAAGCTATTAAAATTGTTACGTGTTTCTAATCGCTCGGTAATAAGAAACCTATATACAGACGCTATCAATCATAAAGCTATATGTACTGTTCATCAATTTAAAAATGTGTCCTCAAACTCTGCTTATTGTATCCCAATCTCACATTGGACAGATCATTTCAGCTATCTTTTAAATGGTATGGACTCTTCCCGAATGATGACGTATGCTGAGAATTATGTCTAAAATAAATTGTGGGCGGCAATGGTACAATGGATTGGGTGCTTGATCAGTCGTTCAGCAACCGTGGAAGAGTGCACATCGTTGGCGGCTTTCACAGTGATCATTTTAATATAGAGACGCGAGTGAGTTAAAAAGTTATTTCAACCTACCATTTCCAAGTGGCAAGTTAGCCTAGGTGGTAGAGTGGCAGACGACGGATCTGGTCGGCGTGGGTTCGAGCCCCACTGTGGTCCTGGCTTTTTTTAAACGATTTCTGGGAAAAGGTTAATAGAAATCGAGAGCACCTAGAAAGAGAGATGGGAAAACCAACGGGGACATCGAAAGATGGTCCCCCAACAACAAGGAAGATTGTTGGAGGAACATCAGGTGATGTGTCATCCGACAGTCAAGTAGCGGGGTCATCAGGCCAAGCACTAAGAGCAACGGTAGCAGGGCAGTCCAAAGCCCAAAAACCAACAACAACAGCAGCAGCAGCAGCAGGACCAGTAAAGCCCAAAGTGGTAATAACAACAACAACAGCAACGACAACTACAACAACATCGTCATCGGCACGTGCCGAGGTCGGAACAAGCAGCATGGCAACTGCAAAAACATCAAGCCCTATTAAAGGGAAAAGTCCAGGAGCGGCATGTGTCGAAGAACCAGACCCACTGAAGAGAAGGCGCTATATCAGATATAAGCCAAATCTGGTTGTTAAGAAGCGCACCTCAGATATAGAGGCAGCGCAGAAAATAGGAGGGCGCGGACGTTCTGCCAAGGCCTCGGCTCAGGCAAAAATACAGAGGCAGCTGGATAGCTCCTCCAACGACGATGACGATAACGACAAGAACGTAGAAGGCGACGATGAAGCGGAGGTGGATGACAGGCACGTCAAAGAGGCTGACGGAGCGATCGCCGCCGTCAATCCAAATGTTAAGGACGCCAGTCTAACCGGCGAAGAAAACGCCGCTGACGATAATGCGGATGACATCTCCTACATGTCTGTGGAAGGAGAAGGACATTACGTCAGTGGCGAGGTAGTTGAGCTGTCCGACGAGGAAGAGGACCAGCAGATTGAGGCTCTGACAGAGCAGATCTCTTCGCTCATTGAGCTTGTTGAAGCGCTCAAAAAGAAGCAGGAGGCAAGACGGGAGAAGGAGCGCATAGTTGCTCTTGAGCAGTGCACCCGCCAACAAGCGCTCCAAGAGCAAGCTTCGCTACAACAACAGCCTCCTCAGGAACAAAAACCACTCCCAGACCAGCAGCAGCCACAGAAGCAGCAGTCAAAAAAGCAGCCCCAGAAACAGCTTCATAAGCCACAACAACCGGCTCAGCAACCACAGCATCAGCCTCAGCAACAGCAAGCAAAACAAAAACAACAACAACAACAACCACAACAGCAACGACAACAGACACAGAAACAGCAACAGCAGCAGCAACAACAGCAACAGCAACAACCGCAACAGCAACAACCGCAGCAGTCACAACAGCAGCAGACCCAACAGCAGCCGATGCAACAGCAGCAGAGACAACAGCAGCAGTCACAACAACAGCAACAACAGCAACAGCCACAAGCAAAGAAAGGTAAGGTGCCACCTATTAATACTTATAAAATGCATTTAAAAGACACAATTGAAATATGTAGGTCGGTCATAGGCAACAATTTCATAATTAAGCGGCTTAACGCAGACAAGCATTCCATTCAGTGCTCATCTTTAGAGCACTACAAAAAAGTGAAAGACCTTCTGTCCCAAACTAGAACAGAATACTATAGTTTCACCCCGAAGGAAGACAAGCTTCAAACAGTCCTCCTGAAGGGTATCGAATCCTCTACGGATCCGCAGGCGCTCTTAGCTGAGCGAGCGACGATCCCGAGTTTATCGGGGTCCGACCGTTCACCACAGTCAAAGCCAGACGGGAGAAACGGAATTTACCATTTTTCCTAGTTCAACTCTCGCCCCAAAGCAAATTGAGTGGTCTAAGGAATATAACAGTCCTGGATTACCAAGTTGTACGATGGGAAAAACTAAATAAGCAGAAAGACATGCTTCAATGCATGAACTGCCAAGGGTTCGGACACGTTGCAGTTAACTGTGGTATGGACCCAGTCTGTGTTAAATGTGGAGATACCCACAAAACAGTGGAGTGTAAACTTGGGCAAGATAGGGTCACAGATATGACCCAGTTAAAATGTGCGCTCTGCCGAGGCTCCGGGCACCCCGCAAACTATCGGGTATGTCCGAAGTTTCAGGAGATAAGGCAAAACAAAGCCCAAAAGAAAACAGTAGAGGTGAGACGCCCTAAAGTACGCCAGAAAACAACTTCCGTCAATCCCGCAATTTCTTACGCCCAAATCGCGTCTGGAAGGGGAAACACGGTACAGCCTCAACCACAGGTAGCCAAACAGGTCCAAGTGCCTACGGCTCCTGTGCCAGAGGCAGATCTGATGCAGGTGTTGCTGACCATTCATGGTCAGTTAACCGACGTGCAAAAACAGATCAGGGAGCAGGCGGCTAGGGTGGATTACCTCTACTCTATTCTGCCGGCAACGCGAAATGGTTAAAGGCGCGCTGCCTGAGCGACCCTTTAAGATCCTAGCTGTGAATGTAAATTCGCTGATTAGGACCGAACGTAGAGCAAATCTCTTTCATTTGCTGCAAGACCAAAGTCCTGATGTGTTTATGGCTAGCGAAACTAAGCTTACCCAGAAACACAAATTGACTAATAATAATTACAATATCGTGCGAAGGGATCGGCCTAACTCCTCTCAAGGGGGTGGGGTCGCAATCTTCATACGAAAGGGCATTAAATTTAAGGTTATATATAATAGTGAAGTGCGAAGATTTGGGCAGCTAGAAGCCTGCATCATTTGCATTCCGCTCCTTCAGGGGAAAAGAATGTACGTGATCGCGTACGCACCAGAAGCACCTCAGCCTGCTAATTTTATCGCAGAACTCGAAAAACTTTTTTTCGAATGCTTAAGACTGCACTTGGATGAAAATTATTATCTAATGGCAGGAGATTTGAACGCCAAACATGAAGATTGGGGAAATCAAATTCAAAATCCGAGAGGGTACCATTTATTTAATTGGATGGGTCGTCGCAGTGTTGAGTGTAGGATCGATCTTTTTGCGACAGATAGACCTTCGTTTCCTAGGAGCGGTGGCTTTCTGGATCTTTTACTGCTTGACTCACGACTTGTTATAACTGACGCAACAAATCAACTGACAAGAAACTGTTTACGAACAATTGAATACGACAGCGATCACTGCGGACTTGCCACCGTAATACAGCTTCCGAGCGAACTTGTGGAATTAGATGAGTATGTGCCTGTGCACTCTTACAATTTCAGTAAGACGCGCTGGCCACGCTTTTCCAACGCCTTGGCAAGAGAAATACGTTCCGATGACATTTCTCCACCAAATGACAGAAACCTGACGAACCTCGAGATCGACGGGTTTCTGACTCAAATGGATACGACTATAAAACGAACAATGGACAAAACAATCCCAAAATATAAGGAACAAGACCCAAATGGTTTATACAAGAACGCGACAATCGACGCACTACACCGACAAAAAAGTGGACTGCTGACTAGGTTGAAACTTCTTTATAGACGTTTCACGGACACACGTGATCTGCAGATTAGGACATTGAAGTCGTCGATCAAAAACATTAACGTTCTGATTAGACAAAACTATAGATTATCTATTAATTTATATTGGGATAACAGAATTCGGGCTGTTAATTCTAGCGACCCTAGTATGTTTCCCCAAATAAATAGGATATTTAGAAGAAATGATCAAAACGATCTTCCATGTCTTAAACTCCAGAGGACAAAAGATAACGAAGACGTACTAACGATTGCGGGAATTGATCCGGAAGGTGCCGTTTTCGATGACAATTTTTATATGATAGAAGATCCTCAGGAAAAGGTAGAAGCTGTAGGGGCTGCTTTCCAGCAAGTATATAAGGTGAATGCTAGCATTCGTCCGAATCATGACCTGGAGAACAGAGCCTTGCTGCACAATTTCTATCTTGGAAATAACATAACGCAATGGCGATCTGAGAATACTGGTTTCACCGGGTTCAATGACGAAAATTTGGCAAACGCCACCATCGCCGAGCGAAATGGACCCAGTTCATTGTTAATTTCGAAGGTAGAACTTCAGTTAATTTTTCAAACATTAAAGAAAAAGAAATCTGCGGGGGTCGATGGTATACCCAACATTGTGTTACGACATCTCCCTGAGGAAGCCATAGACATTTATACCACACTGTTTAACAACGCATTGAATAATGCATATATCCAGTGAGTTGGAAGACAGCTGTGGTCCATCCTCTCCCCAAAAAGGGAAAGGACAGCTCCAATCCGGCAAATCTTCGGTCGATAAGTCTTCTTCCAAGTATCAGTAAGGTATTCGAAAAGATTCTCAATAGAGCTCTGTTCAAGTGGGCTGAGGACAAGAATATTATTCCAGACAATCAGTTCGGCTTTAAGGCGGGACATGACACTATTCATACCGCGTCTAAGTTAGTTTCTGATGTTCAATGGAACAAAGCGAAAAATCAATGCACAGGTGCCGTTCTTGTTGATTTAGAGAAGGCTTTCGACACCGTATGGTTAGAGGGTCTTTATCTGAAGTTAACCAGATTTGGCATAAGTAAACCACTGTTGTATATGCTTCATGACATGCTCAATGGTAGAAAGTTTGTTGTCAAAAGTGGCAATGTAACTTCGACCACAACTTTTGATATTAAAAACGGTCTACAGCAAGGAGCTGTGAACTCACCGATTCTTTTTAGTATTTACACCAGCGATCTGATAGGTAGTCTCACTCATGCGATTGCGTATGCCGATGACCTTGTAGCGTACAGGACGGGTCCAAAAGTTGAAGTCATCAGAATTCTCTTGCAGCGTGACTTCGACAAGATTCAGCGATATTGTGATGACTGGAAGTTAAAAATTAACTTTCAGAAATCAGAAAATATCCTGTTTAGAACCCCTTTGTCTAAGGCTTCTAGGGATACAAGAAAGAACTGGAGAAATTTAGTGATCGTTGGACCAAGTGGACATCCACTGGCGAGTAAAGATGTAGTAAAGTACCTTGGTATCTGGCTAGATCAGTATCTATATTTCAATCGACATATAGATGCTGCTCTGGCCAGAGCTAGGAGAGCGTTTGCTCTGACAAGACGGTTGTTTTATAGCAGCCGCCTTGAAAACAGGGTGAAGGTGATTTGCTACATGGCCCTCATCCAGCCGATGATTGCCTACGGGTGCCCTGTGTGGTTTAACGTTGCCCCATCTCAAATGGAAAAGATTCGGGTGTTTGAGAGGCAGTGTCTTAGGACCTGTCTTGGATTACACAGAACACCAGAGTCGGAGTACAAACATTATTATGCCAACGAGGTCTTATACAACGGGGCCAATATAAACAGGATAGATAACTTTTTAATTAAGCTGATTCGGGGTCACATTGCAAGAGCGATGACCTCAGCCAATGGACTTATTTTCGGGGCTTATTACCCCAACGACGAATAAAGTGAGAGCGTTTGTCTTAACGGTTTCATCCCGCCCGAGACATTCCTCTATTTAGACAGTCGGGGGCTGATACAGGATAGATTGGCGGTTCCGTTAATCTACCACGTCGGCCGTAGAACTGTGGATCGGCGAATCCTGTATGGTCGAGACGTCGGCTCTGGGAACGGAGCAGAGCGTCTGCGGTTCAGTAGAGCTGTGCCCCTTCGGGACAAAAGGGACTTTTATAAGCAAGTTCAAAAATACTGGTGGTTGGGTGACCACCTTGATATTGATGGTTAGTCATAGTTGTTGCCTTGGCCGACCTGCGTATTTTTAAGTATTAATAGGTTTATTTTATGTAGGACAGTGGTGGCACCAAAAAAAATATAAAGCACATTAAATGGCATTTGTTTGTGTGTATGTGCATTTGGCGTTAAATATATATATATAAATTATATAAATATTTATAAGCGTGTGCGCATACGCATTGGCTGCTGCACAAAAAAAAAAAAAAAAAAAAAAAACGCTGCGGGTGGCTGTTCTAGTTTTAAGTTATTTTAAGTATTTTTAAGTAGTTTTAAGTTAATTACGTATATTTACGTATATTTTAGTTTTATTTAGGTTAATTTAGTTTTATTTAGGTAAAGGGTAGTTTTAAGTTTTTATATAAAATAAATGTCTTGGAAAACGAGTTTTAAAAAAATTTTCTCGTTTAGTTTTAAGTAATTTTGAATTTTAATTTAAGTTAGTTTTTACGCCCAAAGGCATTTTTGATATATAGTTATAGTATAATTTAGAGCGCCCGTATGGGGCCAGTAAGTTAGTTAAGTTATTCTGTAAGCTAGTTTTTTAAGGTTTTTGTCTAGCATTTAAGTAGTTATAAGTTAAATTGAAAATAAAAATTGAATTAAAATGCAAAAAAAAAAAAAAAATGGGTGCTTGCTTGTTAACCCAGAGAGTGCAGGTTCAATCCTCACTCTGGTACAAATCATTTTTTTCTTTTCAGCATACCTCCCAGCTTATCCTGGACGTCGCCCATGAGGTATGCAATCAAAATTTAAAATTAACTGGCTCTCTATCCATTGTACCAAAACAATTCTTTCCTATCTTTCTATTCCTTCTAACTAGTGTTGTGCAACACCTGTTGCATTTAAAAGGCAATGTGCCTTACAGACAAATAGTTTAATGTTATTATTATTAATATGAGTTTGGATTGTGAAATTTCGTGGCAGGAAATTTGCTCGGTCTTAGATGATGCAAAAAATGGTAAATCTCCTGGGTGGGAAAGAGTGCCCAATGAATTTTATAAAAAATGATCCTCCAATGCTTATAGACAACTTAAGAGCTATCTTCAACTTCAATAAAACATTTAACGGTTAAAATAGAATTACGAAAAATGGAATGTTGTTAAAAAACTACCGAGGGTTAACTTTTATGGATAGTGTTGTAAAGATATTCACTGGAACTTATCTTAAACGCCTTGAGAAATGGGCCGACGATAGCAATATATAGATCATATTCTCACCCTTACGAACATTGTGCAAAAATTGGCCGAAAAATTGCCTTCAAAGAAAGTTTACGCATTTTTTGTAGATTTTAAGTCGGCATTTGACAATGTTAACAGAGCAGCGATGTTTTATAAACTTCATACCATGGTAATTTTAACTAAATTTCTCGCAGTTCTTAGAAATTTATATGCTGATACTACTTCAGCAGCCTGGAATGGTGTTTATGTGTCGGATTGGTTCCGAACTACAATAAGAGTAAAGCAAGGATGTTTGTTGAGCCAGTTTCTTTTCTCAGCTTACATAAATGATATTCATTTATGCTTATCTGGGGGTTTGTCTGTTGCTTTATGTATAAAAATATTATTATATGCCGATGGTATTTTCATTCTTCCTGACAGCCCCAGAAAAGTACAAAAAATGATAAACGAATTTTCATTGTATTGTACTAAATGGAATCTTATAGTAAATTTAGAAAAGTCAAAAATAATCATATTATTGAGAAGAGGAAGAAGAGCAAATGATGAGCGATGGTTATTTAATAACACCCCAATTGAAGTTTTGTCTGAATATAAATATCTAGGTGTAACTTTAACGCCGTAATTGTCTAGGTGTAACTTTAACGCCGTAATTGTAATCTTAGCGGGAAACTGTCCACTGCCAAATTTGCTTAAAACACCATATGGAGCCACCTACTTTCTAAACCAAACATTACTCATTCTTCAAAATTTCAAATTTTCAAAGCTCGATCTGACACTTTACCTTTGATGTATCAACCTTGGCTTCGAGGTATCGATGCTCTCTGTTCTTTGTGCAATATGCATGAACTTAAAGATACTTATCATTTTGTAGGTAGATGTCCTATATTTGCTGATCTACGTAGAAGACACTTTGGAAATTCTCTTCTTTGTTATTTTGATTTTATTGAAATTCTAAGCGGAAGAACTTAAATGGACTTATATATTTATGTTAAAAATGCGGTATCTTACAGGCGAAATATCATTACTTTTTTATATTATTTTGGATGAAATCTAGTTCTTCCTTCGGTTTATTTGGTCATTAGTAATGGCAATGAAACAAAATAAGTTTACATTGATTTTCCCAACGTTTCGACAGAGATGTCTGTCCTCTTCAGGGGATCTTTATTAACACATAATGAAATAAAATGTAAATAGAACATGTTTGCACATATTGGTTCAATAATTGTTAAATTTACGTTATTCAAAACTAATTTAATAAAACAAATGAGCAATCATTATAAAAACTAACAAAATTATTTGAATTTTAAATAATAAAACACAAAACATTGAACACAAAGTTATAATATTAATATCATTTATCAATTTAATTAAAATTAGAATTTATTGTTTGAGGAAAATTTTTACCAAAATCACTTGCTTTGTACTTTCATTTGATTAATGCACATTCTTTGTTATTTTTGATAATAATATACATATATTTATTTCTTGAAAAAATAAAAAAATATGAATTTAAAAATTACGAAACATAATTCTATTACATTTTAAGTTTAAGTTATTAAAGTTAGTCAACCAGGCACACGGATTGCCCCATTGCCTCATTATTTAATCGAATTAACTCCAATGTATAATTTTTCTTTTGTGAAGAATAAACATGTTATCTATCTATCTATCTATCTATCTAATCAGTTCGATGACCTCTTCGATCCTTGTTCAAAAGGTACAAAAGCCGTGTGTCCTCCTTTTAGTAGTCGGGCAACGCACATATCTTCAGGAACCTTCTCAAGTGCTTGGAGCTCTTAATAGTTAGATAGTTGGCAACTACACCGTATGTTTCTTCGTGGTTGATCAGCATCTTCTTATATTTGAGAATTAGAATTTATTGTTTGAGGAAAATTTTTACCAAAATCACTTGCTTTGTACTTTCATTTGATTAATGCACATTCTTCGTTATTTTTGATAATAATATACATATATTTATTTCTTGAAAAAATAAAAAAATATGAATTTAAAAATTACGAAACATAATTCTATTACATTTTAAGTTTAAGTTATTAAAGTTAGTCAACCAGGCACACGGATTGCCCCATTGCCTCATTATTTAATCGAATTAACTCCAATGTATAATTTTTCTTTTGTGAAGAATAAACATGTTATCTATCTATCTATCTATCTATCTAATCAGTTCGATGACCTCTTCGATCCTTGTTCAAAAGGTACAAAAGCCGTGTGTCCTCCTTTTAGTAGTCGGGCAACGCACATATCTTCAGGAACCTTCTCAAGTGCTTGGAGCTCTTAATAGTTAGATAGTTGGCAACTACACCGTATGTTTCTTCGTGGTTGATCAGCATCTTCTTATATTTGAGATCAACTTGCTTCTCTTCGGTAACTGATGGTCTTATTGTAAGAAGCCTATATTCTTTTTTTTTCCTACTTTCGGCATTGACATGATATAGGAAATCATCGATCCATTCGTGAAAATCGACTGTGTGCCATACTCCACGGCTTCTATCTCGTTGAGCCATTGACATTTGACAAGCCCGAACAATCTCATTTACTTCGCCTTTAACCGCAATGACTTAATCTAGAGCATCTTGTTCAAATTTTCCAGATATTCAGCATTATCATCGTAACCGATCAGAGACAAATTGACAAATCCTACTGATAAATCGTACATGCTTCCGAAAAAAAATTAAGTATGCGTCGAAAATGCCAAAATCAAAGCAACGTGCACTGAATTTATGCGATGCATGACGATTATAAGGTTTGTGAATGTTCCAATTGCCTCCAACAGCTAATCGAATGCGGAATTTCGTACGATGATATGAAAAATAAATGAATAAACAAATAAACTAGAGGTTACTGCTGTATTTGAGTTTTGGTCTGGTCTGGTGACCAATTAAACGAATAATTTTTTTTGTTTCAGATTAATAACAAGAATAGGTATTTTGTTTTGTTTGTTTTTATTACTATTTCTTTATTTCTGTTACGATTTGAATACAATGAACAAAATAAATGTTCTGATCGTAGGTTTCTCCGAACGTATACGTTGATAGGGCTGATTGTGTCTTTGATGTTCTGCTCATATCTTTCAATCACTAAATTTATCTTTCGCGTGGTGTCCTCAGTTATGCCAAAAAGTTTCTCATTAACCCTATATTGAAGATTATTGTTCTCGATGATTGCTTCTTGGCTTTGTAGGATTTTGTTCCAATCGGTTTCATCGGGATTTCCAGCTACCCACTTTCAGGCAGTTACGATCCAATCGATGGACCTTGTTTTTCTCTGTGGTTTGCCCTTTAGTAATTTGAGACGTTCTTTTATTTGCCGCAAACGAAAATTTATCACTCGTTTCTTGTCTCCGTCTTTCATGTAATCTCTTATGGCTTCGTTCACCCCATCCACAATGTTTTGGAATTCCGCTAGGTTAATAGTGTGTACCTACCAATTTGAAACAACCGTCAATGATCCATGCTTTTCCTTTTTTCAAGGAGACTTGGTGCGTTATAGTCGAAAATCTGGAAAGCTTGCGCTGCGGCTAGGAAAGTTAATCTGGAAATATGTATAACAAATAAGGGAATATTTTCTTTTTGCCTTTTTGGTGGTAACTGGGACCACACTTAGACTCATACTAAGATGTGGTGATGCAAAAGTGGAATTTTATCATTAAATGAAAAAGAAGCAAGTGGTTGTTTCAACTTCACTTTAATTGCTATTTAGTTTTTCTTAATGATGACAATTAAAAACGAAATTTTACAATAGTAATTACTTTTAGTTTTTAGTTTAAAGAATGAAGGTCAATGTATTTTTTTTATATATTTCATTTATGCTACATACATATATAATTAATTATGCTGGTTACGAGGAAGTGAGTATAAATATATTGTAATATTTGTATGTCTGATTGAACCAAATGTCGGTTGGTGCAATGTAAACGCGTGGATCATATAAAGCTGTGCAAATTAATATTCCCTTTTTTAATTAGTCTTTTTAAAAAAGACTTCAAAGATTTTTGATTTATTTAGAACACAAGTTTGTTCCTTTCGAGTACAGGTCTATATTTTAACTAACTGTTACAAAATTCAACTTAAAGATACTTAACCTAATTGATGCATCAATCGCCAACACAGGAATTGCTGAATCGACAAATGGTTGCATGGATGGAAGCTGTAATATACATAATATTTCAATAAATCGTGGTGCGATCGATAGTGAATCGATGGATGTCGCATTCTTTATCTTTGGATTGTGCTATGTTAGTTTGAATAATAAATATAGTTGAAATGTTAGCACTTTTGGGTGGCATCTTATATGAGGATGCATGATGATAACTCCCCTCCTTCTTAAATGATGCGTCCCGCATCTTGAGTTTCCTCTGAGAGTCGTTGAATATTTTTGTTTATTCTATCTATGAATATTTCTTCATTTATGATATGCCTTATGGGTCTTGATTTCAAAAAGAAAAAGGTAAATATTATGACTAATGCGATTATGATTATTGCAATTGTGCTGAATGTTATGCTATTGGTTACAAAATTTGTAGATTTGATTTCTTCGAAAATTTTTCTGTTCTCAATATGTTTAAAATGAAGTTCGGGCAAATTTATGCTTACAGTTATGTTTTTAATTCTTACATCTTTAAAAATCGGAAGGATAAAGTTTTCATTTACAATTATATTTTCATAAACATTATTATTGATTTCAATTTTACAATTTTCGAAGTTCGTTATGGTATTTCCATATAACATTACTTCATATGTGTTACAATTATGTATTAAACTTGTTTTCGGAACATTTTTTGTTATAACAATATTATTTGTTAACTGTTTTATTTCAACTGCTTCATTAAGTATGAAGTTACATATTGAGTTTTCTTTTAGTAATTTTTCAATCATTTATTATTCTTAAATGTTTTTTTAGTATAATTTTATTTTCGGTATATTTATACCATGTATCGTTACTTAATATTAATTTTCTATAAGGTGTATCTAATTGTAACTAATTTTTATTTGGCACTGGTTCAATTATCATTTTGTGGAAGGTTTGATTGCAAAAGTATGGTATTATTATAGTAAACATAATTTTGTTGTCATGTAAAATGGCGGAGCTTTGGATAAACATTAAATCTTTAAGGGTTATATTATATGTTTTAAATTCGTGGGGGGTAAAAATATCCCTTCCCAGTACACCTAATCTACACAAATCATTAAATTTTCTTTTACTTTTCTGACTTGCTCTCTAAGTAATTGAATGTCGTACTGAATTTGAAAGATATGTTGCATATGTTCTATGGTTAGATCCCTAGATGTTCTTCCAAGGAGGTTGGTTAACTGAACGTTAATTTGTTTTTGTTGATTATTAATGTGATCTGTAACTGCTCGCATTGCAGTGTTAAACTGGTCGTTTATTCTTACTTGGTCGTTTAGGCTATTTATAAAATTTTTATTATTTTTTTCATTTACATCTAATTGTTGTCTGATCTCTATTTCATCGTCGGCGTCCATTGTCCCTGCTATAAATTTTAGTCCTTTTCCTATGATATTGAATAACCCTCTTTTTTCCCTTGTGTGGTGAGGTAGAAGACTATTTATTTCTTTTTCTAATGTATTGAAATTGTGTAACATGGATTTGTAATGATTGCAAAAACTAAAGTTTGCTATGTTTTTTTTTATCACTTCTTCTAAATTGTCCTTCCATGAATTTAAGTCTATTGAATATAAAATTTTTCTATAGTGATCAATAATTTGAAGTTCTTCACTTTTTATAATAGTGAATCCTTGTCCGTCGTTTAAGTATTGAACGTCAAGTCGTTGACTTCGTTCATTATGTACTAGTGTTGCTAGTATTATTGTAACAACTGTTACTTGAAAAGTCATCTTCCTGAAATAGATTAAATTTTAATGTTATCTTTGTGAACGATTCGATCGGTTTTATAAATTCGTACTTTGTTACCTAAGTCTTATTTTACTTTTTGTTTTCTATATCTAGGTTGAAGTTTATTTCTAACTCCTACAATTTTTTCATATATTATTTCGTTTAGCTTATATGTTTTTACCTTTATATTATGTTTGTTTCTTTTTAACATTTTTTCTTGAGCTTGTAAAAGTTTTGGTCTTAAATCTTCATATTCTAATTTATTAAATAAGACTTCGAAAGGTCTTTTGTTAGTTACTGAGTGAATTGTTTTATTGTACTGCTGTACGGCTCTAAAAATAGATTCTAAATCACTAATTAAATGAAATTCTTCTTTTAAACATCTAGCTATTTCTATCAGTGTGGAGTGTACTCTTTCAACTTGTCCGTTTGAAGTACTGTGTTTTGGATCACAATAAAATGTTTGTATGCTTATAGCCTATTCACACCGAAAACGAAATCTAGATTTCGAGCAAAAAGTTCAAAATCTCTTCAAAATCAAGTAGATTTCCCATACATTTGCAGATTTCAAAATCTAGTAGATTACGACGAAATCTCCTCCAAATCTAGTTGCAAATGAAAATTGTTTAAAACAAACACACCTTTAAAATATTCAGCGAAATGCTGACTAGACTTGACGGCTGCTGTAAAAAAAAAAACAAAACAAAACTTTTGTGTTTGTCAATGTTTACCGTTGCGTCTGGTAAGTTTTCATTTTATTTTATAAATAAAATAAATAAATTTATAATTCTGATTGTTTTCTGGCAGAAAAAAATGGAACAAAAAAAAAAGAAAGAAGAATTGGTGCCTGGATGATGAGGAATACCTGGTGGAGTTGTGGGGTGAAAAAATTCACGAACTCCGTGGAAGCCGAAAAATCGACCATATTCTAAAAGAATAATAATAATCATAAATAATAATCATACGAAATGCTGTAGTCCTAAAACAGGAACATTACCTTTGTCCACAGCAATCTCTATCGGTTGCGTTTCTCTACGGCCTTCATTATGATCGCTCTTTCCTTTTGAAGTTGTAATAGTTCCAAAATTAAGAGATTTCTTTTTTTTTTTTTTTGTATCGGACTGCACTTATCAAATAATTAAGATTATTAATTAAATCCGTATTTTGAATTAAAATTAACTGGAATTTTTCTTCGTTCATTTTTTGGCTAGTTGAAATTTTTTTGCAACAATTCAATATTTGAAATTTTTTAAGAAATTGACAGAAACGTCAAACAAAATCTAGTTTATGTGCGGTGTGAACAGCTCAACTAGATTACGAAATCTCTTTGCTCGAAATCTAGATTTCGATGTCAGTGTGAATAGGCTATTAGTCTTTGCATCAATGTTTTAAATAGGGGTTTTGAAAAACCAGGTTCGTTATCGACACATAGGTTTTTGGCTTCTGGGAAGCTTTGTAAAAGTTCTAATACTTTTTCGTCTAGCTTTGTTCTGTCGTCTATTAGCTTAATAACTAGTAATATGGAATATGAATCTATGCAAGTTAGGAATTTTAATTTTTGGGCGAAAAAAATGTCTGAGTGTAATTGCTCCCCCTCTTTCTTAGCAATTGGAGCCTCGCCAATTGGAGATCTGAAAGGATATCTTTCATATTTATGACGGTTACAAATTTCACAATTTCTAACGAATTCTTTAAATTGTTTGGTCATACGTGGCCAATAATATGCTGTATAAATTTGTTTTAAATTTTCTTGGTAGCTACGGTGTGCTCTAACGTGTGTTTGTTCTATTATAATTTGTTGGTCTTCTTCGTTCGTAATGTCTATGGGAAAGTTCTTCGTACAAAGAAATTTATTATTGAAAGTTTGTTTTAATTTTTCTTTAATATTGGATTGGAGGTCTTCCGGTGTGCAATGAATTGCAATAGTTCCGGGTCGTAAGTATTGTTTCAAGATTATTATCAAATTGTCTGGTGTATCGTATTCAATTAAATGTCTTGTTTTATTAAAATTGTTTATTTGTTCATGAGCAGTAAATAATCCCTGACTTAAGAGGATTTGCTGTTTAAACTGATTTAGAGGTTTTGTTGTTTCTTTAATTTCTATATTGTCGCTGCTCTCGGCGGACTGCTGTGTAGCAGTACTAGAAGAGTCTTCATCAGAAATGTGGTTTAAATATTGTCTGGACAAAGCATCAGCAACTACATTTGTAGTCCCTGGTTTGTATATTATTTAAGGAGCAAACTCCTCAAAATATGCATGCCAACGTTTCATTTTGGCGTTTGGATTTCGTACCGATACTGCAAACATAAGCGGTTGGTGATCCGTATGGATCTCAAGATCAGAAACTCCATAAAGGTAATTTCTTAACTTTTTTAAAGACCACACAACAGCGTATACTTCTTTTTCGTTGGTGGCGTGATTTTGTTCTGTTTTGTTCAACGTTTTAGAAATGAATGTAATGGGTTTTCCCTCTTGAGTTAAGACACCTGCTATAGCATTATTAGAAGCGTCAGTTGTCAATATTGTAACGAAGTGTTACACATTCCATATACCTACCTACCAACGACATGACACCAGGATACCTACCAGCCAAGGAAATGGAAGCCAACCTTTAAATGAATACCTTAACTTCTTTATTATAGACGATTTTCCCACGACACTTTTAGTCGCGAGGCATTTATTGTAGAAGATTTTTCCACGACACTTTTAGTCGCGAGGCATTTATTGTAGACGATCTTCCCACGACACTTCTTGTCGCGAGGCATTTATTGTAGACGATTTTCCCACGACACTTTTAGTCGCAAGGCATTTATTGTAGACGATCTTCCCACGACACTTCTTGTCGCGAGGCATTTATTGTAGACGATCTTCCCACGAAACTTCTAGTCGCGAGGCATTTATTGTAGACGATCTTCCCACGACACTTTTAGTCGCGAAGCATTTATTGTAGACGATCTTCCCACGACACTTCTTGTCGCCAGGCATTTTTTGTAGACGATCTTCCCACGACACTTCTTGTCACGAGGCACTTATTGTAGACGATCTACCCACGAAACTTCTTGTCGCGAAGCATTTATTGTAGACGATTTTCCCACGACGCTTTTATTCGCGAGGTATTTATTGTAGACAATCTTCCCACGACACTTCTTGTCGCGAGGCATTTATTGTAGACGACCTTCCCACGACACTTCTTGTCGCGAGGCATTTATTGTAGACGATTTTCCCACGTCACTTTTAGTCGCGAGGCATTTATTGTAGAAGATCTTCCCACGACACTTCTTGTCGCGAGGCATTTATTGTAGACGATTTTCCCACGACACTTATTGTCGCAAGGCATTTATTATAGACGATCTTCCCACGACATTTATTGTCGCGAGGCATTTATTGTAGACGAGCTTCCCACGACACTTCTGGTTGCGACGCATTTATTGTAGACGATTTTCCCACGACACTTTTAGTCGCGAGGCATTTGTTGTAGACGATCTTGCCACGACACTTTTAGTCCCGAGGCATTTATTGTAGGCGATTTTCCCACGACACTTTTAGTCGCGAGGCATTTATTGTAGACGATCTTCCCACGACACTTTAAGTCGCGAGGCATTTATTGTAGACGATCTTCCCACGACACTTTTAGTCGCGAGGCATTTATTGTAGACGATTTTCCCACGACACCATTAGTCGCGAGGCCTTTATTGTAGGTGATCTTCCCACGATACTTTTAGTCGCGAGGCATTTATTGTAGACGATCTTCCCGCGACACTTTTAGTCGCGAGGCATTTATTGTAGACGATTTTCCCACGACACCATTAGTCGCGAGGCATTTATTCTAGACGATCTTCCCACGACACTTCTTGTCGCGAGGCATTATTTAAGGCTGATTTTCCCACGATACTTCTTGTCGCGAGGCATTTATTGTAGACGATTTTCCCACGACACTTCTAGTTGCGAGGCATTATTTAAGGCTGATTTTCCCACGACATTTTTAGTCGCGAGGCATTATAATAGAGTAAATATTAACTTGCATTATCATAAGACCCGTATATGCTTTCTTTGGGTAAAACCCTGGACACCCACGAGTTTACTTCAGCCTCGATAAAAAAAGCATCACATTTTGGCGCCCGAGCAGGGACCTTTAGAGAATTCATCCGAACTCTCACCGCCGACCGACCAGGAATCTCCTGAAGGTACCACCGACCGCCCTCTTCCGATTACCAATCACCAGCCCGCCGCTACCAAAACACCGAAAATGGTGGAACCAGAAGAACAACCGATTAAAGATCATAACGCTCTTGAAAATCTGAACTTCATATACCTGATGAAGAAGTCTGAGTTGCGGGAAGCTCTTGAATCCAGAAATTTGGATACTGACGGGAATATGAAGGAACTCCGTCAACGGTTGAGTCAATATCTCAAAAAAAAATAGAGCTACAGGAGTCACAACCGGTTCTACACTAAATTTGTGTGAGAAATGGGAGTGTAGTCGAACAACGACTTAATGACGACAAGCCCATAGAACCACCAGTAAATAATACCGAAAAACCTGCAGTCACCACAGCTCAACCCGCACCTGCTTCATCAGAGGAATCCAGTTAACCATTATATACGCAAACTACATTTATGGTTCCGCCGAAAGGAAACTACAAGCCTCTTCCGCCACCAGTCCAGTGGCAAACAGGCAGCGCTGAAGATAACCACTACCAGCATAATCTCGAGGATTCCCGAATCGGCCACCCGGTTCACTTTCCATACACGGTACCTCTCCTCAGCTCAAACCAACGGTACGAGCAGACACCGCCTACACACCGGCTCACGTTGAGTTATGAGGCGGAGGTAATGAACACCGTACGTAAGTGGGAGTTAAAGTTCGATTCGTCTGGAAACCCACTGGAATTCCTCGAGAGACTTTCAGAGCTAACACGATGTTATAACATCCCGCCTGACGACATGCTACGAACACTTCCTGAACTATTCCGTGGGAGTGCGTTGGAATGGCTTCGCATCAAAGGAGATAGTTTCGTCAAGTGGAATGATTTTCGTGAGGCATTCATCCGTCACTTCCTACCCGCCCGATACCTTCATAAATTGGAGGAAGAAATATTGCGCAAGCGACAAGGTCCACGTGAACGGGCAAAAGAGTATGTCGTGGCCGCTCAATGCCTTATACGGCAGCACCCCCGCATGACGATAGCCGAAAACATTGATCGAATATTCGACAATATGCGATCAGAATATCGTTATTATATACACCGCCTAGACTTCACCACTTTGGATGAATTATCTACAATGGCTGAAGAATTCGAATTTATAAAAAGTGACGACAGAAACATTCGCCCTGCAGTTTCAAACACTCTTCCTGCCCCAGCAACCCAATATCACCGAAACCACCGAAACCCAGTTGCAGTTATAAATGACATTCTTGACATAGACCCGCGCTATTTTGTGACAATCAAGGTAGATGATCTAGAACACCGTGCTTTACTTGATACTGGATCTTCAAAGACATTCATTGGCCAAGCTCTGAGAGAGAAGTTCAAAAAACTCGGATTGCCTATGCGAGAATGAAACCGACCCGTCCATCTAGCTAATGGCAAACCCGTCATGTCATCCGAACATTTTTTGGTGGCAAAGAACTGACGGGAGAGATGACATATCTACCAAAGCTAGAGGTAGATGCCATTCTCGGCATGGACCTGCTGAGTCAGGCGAAGCTACAGCTTTTTATAGGAGGGGAGCCTATAACAAGTAGCAATCCTGATACCCACAAACTGCAGCTATCAAACCGACCGTGGACTCAAGCAAAAGTGTCCAACGCAAAAACCGAATTTGGTTTTCCCGTAGCCGCCGCCGTGATATCTTCAATTTGTAAAACTCACAAAGAATGTACGCGAAGTACCTCCTGTTGAATAATTTTAAAATGAAGCAGACGAAAGCACATACCAGCAGAGCTCTTACGAAAGTTCAAAATAGTCCGCGTCATACTAATGGACAACCATCAAGACTGTCATCTAAGCAGACCCACCCGCAACCTTCCCATCGCCTCTCAGTAAGAGAACTTCGTCCCTCAAAACGAAACAGATGTGCGGCAATCACCGACACTGAGAGACAAGCTCCCACTGTTAATCCTGGAGCTCCTAAATTGTCCGTCCCACACCGCAATCTTCCAAACGTAATAGCCAAACGAAAAGCCAATCCACAGTTTACGAAGAGGAAGAAAACCACCGCCGTTAAACAAAAGTGCTCCGTGACGTCTTCTTCACCAGGCCAAACCGACCCATGCGTACATCAAAGCAATGTACCTTCCAGATCAATATTCGAAGATCTAGCAGATACCTACGACCCGTTTGCCGAGATCACGCTTAGGAGGGCAACACCCAGACATGAACGCCATTTCCTTATTCATCGTTCATGGGGCTCAATATCCGTCCGAATGAATAGAAACGGAAAAACAGCTGATCTAAAGTTGGGACAATACCGAAAAAAATTATATATATCGAATACCAATCATTGATATACGATGAAGTTTAGAAGAGAAGGTTCTCGTCTCCGAAAAAAGGGGTGTGTGTAACGAAGTGTTACATATTCCATATACCTACCTACCAACGACATGACACCAGGATACCTACCAGCCAAGGAAATGGAAGCCAACCTTTAAATGAATACCTACATATTTAGTATTTATTTTATGCCCTACATGTCACCCAACAACAATGTACACCCAGCAGCAATAACAACCAAACACACGAGATACCTACCAACAACAATATACACCAAACGAAAATAAAAGCAGCAACCAAGCAGTCAGCAGTAGGCACACAGCGACCATGCATCTGCTAGCACACATCAGTGACAAACATGAGTGACTTCGTCATTCCATATCATCATCATCATCGGCTCGACAACCGGGGTCCGGTCCTGGCCTCCTTCAACAAGTCTCTCCACCTATCCCGGTCTCGAGCCGACGCCATCCAGTTGCGCACCCCAAGGCTCCGGGCGTCCTGGTCTACGCCATCTCTCCAGCGCAAGCATGGTCTACCACGCTGTCGTCTGCCATAGAATGTACCACAAAGAACATTCCGAGCAGGTTCCTCTTCGCTCATGCGAGCTAGGTGCCCTGCCCACCGAAGTCTACCGAGCCTAATTTTTGTCACGATATCTGCTTCAAGGTAAGACTTTTCACTTAAGACTTTTCTCTCGAACGCGGCTAAGAGGTCAGAGTGCCTTTTGCTAAGCACCCAAGTCTCGAATCCATATGTGAGTACTGGCAGGACCATGGTCCTGTACAGCAGTAGTTTTGAAGTTATGGTGAGATTTCTGGATTTGAAGAGCTTTGACAGACTGTAGTAGGCTCTGTTGGATTTGAGAAGCCGCCCGCGTATTTCTTCTTCTATATTGTTATCGGCTGCTACTATTGACCCAAGGTATTTAAAGGATTGCACCACTTCAAAATCGTGCTCCGCTACCTTGATTGTTTGACCAACTGTTCCTCTCGCATTCGACGCCACCATGTACTTTGTTTTACCTTCACTAATGTGCAGCCCCAGATTTTGTGCCGCCTGCTCGATCTGGATGAAGGAATCGTGTACAGCTTGCTCGGTTCTTCCGATGATGTCGATGTCGTCTGCGTAAGCCAGTATCTGGCTGGACCTGTTGACGATGGTCCCTCTTGTTGCCGTGCCAGAGTCACGGATTGCTTTCTCCAACGCCAGGTTGAAGAGGAGGCAGGCCAAACCATCCCCTTGTTGGAGTCCATTAAAGATGTTGATTGGTCTGGATAGCAATCCGGCTATTTTTACTTGGCTTGTTACGTTGGTCATGGTCAACCTACATAGTCGTGTCAATTTATTTGGGATGCCGAATTCTCTCATGGCTTTGTAAAGTTCTACCCTGGCTATGCTATCATAGGCGGCCTTAAAGTCTATAAACAGGTGGTATGTTGGGATGTTAAATTCTAGACATTTTTCCATCGCCTGCCTAAGGGTAAAGATCTGATCAGTTGTTGATTTGCTTGGAATGAAACCACACTGATATTGTCCGATGATGGTTTTAGCTTATGGGGTTATCCGGTCTTGTAGGATAGAGGAGAGTATCTTATGGGCGGTACTCAACAACGTGATACCTCTATAGTTGCTGCACGTTGTGACATCTCCTTTCTTATGTATGGGGCATATTATACCATTTCACCAGTCTTCTGGCATTTCTTCATGCTCCCACACGTGCACTATAATATCATGAATTGCCTGACGTAGAGCTGGCCTACCGTGTTGAAATAATTGGGCTGGTATACCATCAGCTCCCGGGGCTTTGTTTTTCTTTAGCCGGTCTATAGCCTTCTCAACCTCTTCTATGCTTGGTGACGGCAACATAGGGTATTCGTCTTGAAGCAGTGGAGCCTCCACTTCTGCAGTGAGTTGACCATTTAGCAATTCATTAAAGTACACTTCCCATCGCTCCAGTATGCTTTGTGGATCGGTGATCAGATTTCCCTCTCCGTCCTTGCAGTATGTGCAGCGTGGTGTGTACTGCGTCAAGTTTCGGACGGATTGGTAGAACTTCCGCGCCTGGCGCGGACCTCGCTCTCGGCTTTTTTCTATTTCACAGATTAAGTTCTTCTCCCAGGCGGATTTTTCTTGTCTGTGAAGCCGTTTTTCTATTCTTCTGAGCTCTTTATATTCTTCTTCGCGTGCCCGCGTTCTATGAGATTGTTGCATTGCTCGGTACGCCATTCCATATATTTATTTAAATTAAGTATATTTTTTTATTGTTATTTTTATTCGTCATCTTTTACTTCGCACCGTCTTACTTCAGAAAAGTTTAGGAATAGAAGTGAAAAATGCACTAGAATGGAGAAGAAAGTGTGATACACAGAGGTTAATGTGTGGCTTGAGATAGCAACATATAAAAACCCCGTACACACTTTAACCTAAGTAAGCTTACTAGGAGCCGAAGTGGTTATAGGGAACGCAAAGAGGCACATAGTACGATACTAAGTACTCGTACATAGTACTCACTACGTTCGCTTTTTGGTTTTAAAGTTAGGAATACTGAGATTCACTCCTTCAGAGTGCACCTCAGTACCCCGGTGAAGGTTGTCCGTTTGAAACCGCATTACTTACCTCTGCTTAGCATTGCCGTAAGTACTGATTAGTAGTGTCCGCAATTTGTTGAACCCAGATCCACTCCTTTAGAGTGTATCTCGGTTCGGGTTTGCTTTCAATCCACCGTACTTAATTTTGGGAGTAGCATTGCCGCAAGTACGTCCGTAACTTCTTTATTGTAGACGATTTTCCCACGACACTTTTAGTCGCGAGGCATTTATTGTAGAAGATTTTCCCACGACTCTTTGTGTCGCGGGCATTTATTGTAGACGATCTTTCCACGACACTTATTGTCGCGAGGCATTTATTTTAGACGATTTTCCCACGACACTTTTAGTCGCGAGGCATTTATTGTAGACGATCTTCCCACGACACTTCTTGTCGCGAGGCATTTACTGTAGACGATCTTCCCACGACACTTCTAGTCGCGAGGTATTTATTGTAGACGATCTTCCCACGACACTTTTTAGACGATTTTCCCACGACACTTTTAGTCGCGAGGCATTTATTGTAGACGATCTTCCCACGACACTTCTTGTCGCGAGGCATTTATTGCAGACGATCTTCCCACGACACTTTTTAGACGATTTTCCCACGACACTTTTAGTCGCGAGGCATTTATTGTAGACGATCTTCCCACGACACTTCTTGTCGCGAGGCATTTATTGTAGACGATCTTCCCACGACACTTTTTAGAAGATTTTCCCACGACACTTTTAGTCGCGAGGCATTTATTGTAGACGATCTTCCCACGACATTTCTTGTCGCGAGACATTTATTGTAGACGATCTTCCCACGACACTTCTGGTCGCGAGGCATTTATTGTAGACGATTTTCCCACGACACTTTTAGTCGCGAGGCATTTGTTGTAGACGATTTTTCCACGACACTTCTTGTCACGAGGCATTATTTAAGGCTGATTTTCCCACGACATTTTTAGTCGCGAGGCATTATAATAGAGTAAATATTAACTTGTACTATCATAAGACCCGTATATGAAATAAATTGTTAGAAAATCTTCGTTATAAATAAAAAAAACTGGTAATTGGTCAGAGTTCAAATCTTCAAAACCCGAGTTTTATTTGCTTTCTTTGGGTAAAACTGGACACCCACGAGTTTACTTCAGCCTCGATAAAAAAGCATCACAATATAAATGTTTTACTAAAATCTGGTTGAACTAATTCTATTTGGTTTATTAAAAGATTTTTTAAAGTTCTACAAGCTAAAATAGCTTCGTCATCAAGTGTTATTTTTGCCTTTTTGGATAAGTTTTTGGATATTCTGCCGTTTTCTCCGGCTAAGTATTTAGTTAAAGGCTTTGTTACTGAAGCGAAATTTTTTACAAACTTCCGATAGTAACCAGTCATACCCAAGAAACTTCTTAATTGTCTTAGCTTATTTGGTAATGGGAAATTATTTACAGTTTCTATTTTTAAAGGGTCTGTTTTAATTGTGTTATAAGCAACTATGTATCCTAAAAGT
Source organism: Baccha elongata (assembly GCA_951217065.1). Classification (NCBI taxonomy): domain Eukaryota; kingdom Metazoa; phylum Arthropoda; class Insecta; order Diptera; family Syrphidae; genus Baccha; species Baccha elongata. The sequence goes on from OX578274.1 coordinate 83,008,817, forward strand.
TCTGTTTCTTTTTTATAAAACTTCGATTTTTCTATAAATATTTTCATGTTAGCTTTCTTCAATATGTTTATTATTTCATTAAGATGAACAGTATGTTCATTTATATTTTAAGATTAGACTATTATGTCATCGATATAAACATGACATGGTTTTCCGATATATTCACGTAATATATCATCCATTGCTCTTTGAAATATACTTGGAGCGTTTTTTAAACCAAAAGGCATTCTTAAAAATTCATATTTTCCGTTATTTACGCTAAATGCGGTTTTTTCAATATCCGATTCTTTCATCTGTATTTGATGAAAGCCTGATTCTAAATCTATAGTTGAGAAATATTCTGACTTCCCTAAATTTGGTAATATAATACTACTCTCTGGTATAGGATATCTGTCTGATATCGTTTTTTCATTAAGTTTTTGGTAGTCTATTACCATTCTTAATTTTTGAGTACCATCATCATTGGTACCTTTTTTTGGTACAATCCAAATCGGTGCATTTAATAGAGGAAAACTTGAAACGATTTACGAAAACTCTTACACATTAAGCATTAATTTAAACAAATTTTAATAAATAAAACACATTAACTTGAATTTTCTAATTTAATTTTTTATTAAAGATGCATTTCGAGCAGACTTCCGCTCATCATCAGCAACACGATAAAAAATTACTTAAAATGGTTATAGCTTAGTTTTAAACATAAACAAAATTAATGCAGTGTCATTTTAATTTGTATTGGAGTAAGCAGGCAGACCATTTTGGTGGAGGAGTGGTGTGAAACAAAAAATTACTGTAAAAGAGAGTCAAAGTAAACAGAACAAATCAGACTGTATATTACCCATGTCTAAGTTTAAAGCTGTATTATCTTTGGATATATACATGCTTTCATATGCATCCAATTTTCTTTCGTCGTTGATGTATTTTATAAGGTGCACTTCACTTGTAGACACTGGTAGGTGTTGTTCTTCCAGTATATGTGATGCGAAAGCAGATTTCTTAGGGTCGTTATTGATAACGTATTGTTTGTGCTCACCGTATCTCTTCTTAACTGACCTTTTTGTTTGCCCATAATATTTTCTGTTGCAAACGCCACAGGAAATTTGATAAATCCCAGCTTTTTCCAACGGATCGGTTTTATCCTTTAATGTGTTAAGATGTTTTTGTAATTGAAAGGGGTTTGAAAAAACCATTTGCATGTTGTTTCTCTTAAAGGTTGTTTTTAGTCCGTTTGTTATTTTTGGAGCGAAAGTTATAGAAACCCGTTTTAAATCATCTTTTTTGTCAATCTGTTTGTTTTGTTTAAAGAGTGTTGATTGATTATCATTTGTTTGCTTATGTGCATGTTTGCGGATAATGTTGTCGATGATTCCATCACTATAGCCGTTTGTTTTTGCCACATGTTTGATGTACTCGTACTCTTTAAAGTAGTTCGCTAAAGACAGAGGTAAACTTACTAAATGGTGCGTTAGTGAGTGAAACGCTGCCAACTTATGTTGTATTGGCGCATATGAATTGCTTGCAATGTATCTCAAAGTACTTGTTGGTTTGTGACGAATGCCAATTTCTATTTTGTTTTATATTCTGTGTAGAGTGAGATCCAAAAGGTCAATTTATGTTGGTTTTCAACTTCACAAGTGAAATTAATTTCGGGGTACTGATCATTTAACATATCTAGTGTGGTGTTAAGATCACTTCTTTTTATGACAGCAAATATGTCGTCCACGTAGCAATGCCAAATTCTCGGTAGCATGTTCCGATTTTTTAATTTAATTTCGAAGTTCTACATGAATACTTCCGCAGTTAGTGGAGATAATGGGTTCCCCATACTCGTACCAGAATCTATTTTGAAATATCTGTTTCTGAAAACGAAGTAGTTCGTGTCCATACACATCTCAGCTGCTCGCATGTAGACATTTACCTCGTCTTCAGTGATGTTTTGTTTTGATAAATATATTTGCAAAGCTAAAAGTGCTTCTTTTATTGGGATTGATGGCAAAAGCACTTCAACATCAAACGACACTAAAACTTCATCTTCGTTAATTGGAACTTTATTGATCAACTTAGCAAAATCAATAGAGTTTTTAACCGAGCAACTATCAAAGGGTGAAAACTTTTTTAAATTATCAACTAACCATCGTGCGATCTTGGTGCATGGTGCTAACAAAAGAGCTACTATTTGTCTCATGTTGTCACCTGGTTTATGTATTTTAGGCAGACAATACAGTTTTGGTACTTCTGGGTTCGAAACGAGGAGGCGCCATTTGAGACGTTCACCAAAGGCAGTGCTGATTTCTTTTCTCACTTTATTAGCTGCTGTTATCATTTTATTTAAAGGAGATTTGTTCACTTCCTTGTATTGGTTCGTTTCGATAAGTTTCCAAACAATTTTATCATATTCTTCAGTGTTCATAACGACGATTTTGTTTCCTTTATCTGCTTTCATTATAAAAATATCTTTTTTCTTAAGATTTTTCATAACTTCAATTTCGTTTGGACTTTGATGTTTTCTTTTCGGTTTATTGTTTTTGTTTTTATCAATACACTCTTTTGTGCGCTCCCGAATCTCATTTTTTGGTGGTTTGAAATTTATATTTTAAAATTGTTTCAATGCCAACAATTACATCTTTTACTGGTGTTGTTGTGGGATGTATACCATAATTTAACCCTTTATTTAAAAGATCTAACTCATCAGTTGACAATTCTACGTCTGAAATATTTATCACTATGTTGTCAACTGGTAGTGGTGTGGTGAAGTTTGTCTCTCTTTTTGGTGTTTTTTGTAAGAGCGTATTAAACTTTTTGATTTGTTTTTCTTTCTTTTTTATCACTAAATTATCAATTTCAATAGCTGTTATTCGTAGGAATTCATACCATTCGTAGTTGTATGTTGCAATGATATTCATATTATGGTAAGTCGATGCTAACTGCAGATGTAATGAGTACAATCGAAGTTCCATTTTAGATAAATCCGCGTACTTGGATTTCAATTCTAAATTTAACCAATTCTTTTTAGCTAATCTTATCACATTTTCAGTTACCGAATTTATGACTGTTGTCTTGATTTTTATGAAAGCTGGTTGATGTTATAAAGTTTGCAGCGTTTCAAGTATGCTATGTCTAATTTTAACATTGCCACTTTTGTTTTAATCGGGTAAACTCGTTTCTTTTTGACATGGTTGTCGATTTATTTAATAGAGGAAAACTTGAAACGATTTACGAAAACTCTTACACATTAAGCATTAATTTAAACAAATTTTAATAAATAAAACACATTTACTTGAATTTTCTAATTTATTTTTTATTAAAGATGCATTTCGAGCAGACTTCCGCTCATCATCAGCAACACGATAAAAAATTACATAAAATGGTTATAGCTTAGTTTTAAACATAAACAAAATTAATGCAGTGTCATTTTAATTTGTATTGGATTAAGCAGGCAGACCATTTTGGTGGAGGAGTGGTGTGAAACAAAAAATTACTGTAAAAGAGAGTCAAAGTAAACAGAACAAATCAGACTGTATATTACCCATGTCTAAGTTTAAAGCTGTATTATCTTTGGATATAGCTATACATGCTTTCATATGCATCCAATTTTCTTTCGTCGTTGATGTATTTTATAAGGTGCACTTCACTTGTAGACACTGGTAGGTGTTGTTCTTCCAGTATATGTGATGCGAAAGCAGATTTCTTAGGGTCGTTATTGATAACGTATTGTTTGTGCTCACCGTATCTCTTCTTAACTGACCTTTTTGTTTGCCCATAATATTTTCTGTTGCAAACGCCACAGGAAATTTGATAAATCCCAGCTTTTTCCAACGGATCGGTTTTATCCTTTAATGTGTTAAGATGTTTTTTTAATTGAAAGGGGTTTGAAAAAACCATTTGCATGTTGTTTCTCTTAAAGGTTGTTTTTAGTCCGTTTGTTATTTTTGGAGCGAAAGTTATAGAAACCCGTTTTAAATCATCTTGTTTGTCAATCTGTTTGTTTTGTTTAAAGAGTGTTGACTGATTATCATTTGTTTGCTTATGGGCATGTTTGCGGATAATGTTGTCGATGATTCCATCACTATAGCCGTTTGTTTTTGCCACATGTTTGATGTACTCGTACTCTTTAAAGTAGTTCGCTAAAGACAGAGGTAAACTTACTAAACGGTGCGTTAGTGAGTGAAACGCTGCCAACTTATGTTGTATTGGCGCATATGAATTGCTTGCAATGTATCTCAAAGTACTTGTTGGTTTGTGACGAATGCCAATTTCTATTTTGTTTTATATTCTGTGTAGAGTGAGATCCAAAAGGTCAATTTATGTTGGTTTTCAACTTCACAAGTGAAATTAATTTCGGGGTACTGATCATTTAACATATCTAGTGTGGTGTTAAGATCACTTCTTTTTATGACAGCAAATATGTCGTCCACGTAGCAATGCCAAATTCTCGGTAGCATGTTCCGATTTTTTAATTTAATTTCGAAGTTCTACATGAATACTTCCGCAGTTAGTGGAGATAATGGGTTCCCCATACTCGTACCAGAATCTATTTTGAAATATCTGTTTCTGAAAACGAAGTAGTTCGTGTCCATACACATCTCAGCTGCTCGCATGTAGACATTTACCTCGTCTTCAGTGATGTTTTGTTTTGATAAATATATTTGCAAAGCTTAAAGTGCTTCTTTTATTGGGATTGATGGCAAAAGCACTTCAACATCAAACGACACTAAAACTTCATCTTCGTTAATTGGAACTTTATTGATCAACTTAGCAAAATCAATAGAGTTTTTAACCGAGCAACTATCAAAGGGTGAAAACTTTTTTAAATTATCAACTAACCATCGTGCGATCTTGGTGCATGGTGCTAACAAAAGAGCTACTATTTGTCTCATGTTGTCACCTGGTTTATGTATTTTAGGCAGACAATACAGTTTTGGTACTTCTGGGTTCGAAACGAGGAGGCGCCATTTGAGACGTTCACCAAAGGCAGTGCTGATTTCTTTTCTCACTTTATTAGCTGCTGTTATCATTTTATTTAAAGGAGATTTGTTCACTTCCTTGTATTGGTTCGTTTCGATAAGTTTCCAAACAATTTTATCATATTCTTCAGTGTTCATAACGACGATTTTGTTTCCTTTATCTGCTTTCATTATAAAAATATCTTTTTTCTTAAGATTTTTCATAACTTCAATTTCGTTTGGACTTTGATGTTTTCTTTTCGGTTTATTGTTTTTGTTTTTATCAATACACTCTTTTGTGCGCTCCCGAATCTCATTTTTTGGTGGTTTGAAATTTATATTTTAAAATTGTTTCAATGCCAACAATTACATCTTTTACTGGTGTTGTTGTGGGATGTATACCATAATTTAACCCTTTATTTAAAAGATCTAACTCATCAGTTGACAATTCTACGTCTGAAATATTTATCACTATGTTGTCAACTGGTAGTGGTGTGGTGAAGTTTGTCTCTCTTTTTGGTGTTTTTTGTAAGAGCGTATTAAACTTTTTGATTTGTTTTTCTTTCTTTTTTATCACTAAATTATCAATTTCAATAGCTGTTATTCGTAGGAATTCATACCATTCGTAGTTGTATGTTGCAATGATATTCATATTATGGTAAGTCGATGCTAACTGCAGATGTAATGAGTACAATCGAAGTTCCATTTTAGATAAATCCGCGTACTTGGATTTCAATTCTAAATTTAACCAATTCTTTTTAGCTAATCTTATCACATTTTCAGTTACCGAATTTATGACTGTTGTCTTGATTTTTATGAAAGCTGGTTGATGTTATAAAGTTTGCAGCGTTTCAAGTATGCTATGTCTAATTTTAACATTGCCACTTTTGTTTTAATCGGGTAAACTCGTTTCTTTTTGACATGGTTGTCGATTTATTTAATAGAGGAAAACTTGAAACGATTTACGAAAACTCTTACACATTAAGCATTAATTTAAACAAATTTTAATAAATAAAACACATTAACTTGAATTTTCTAATTTATTTTTTATTAAAGATGCATTTCGAGCAGACTTCCGCTCATCATCAGCAACACGATAAAAAATTACATAAAATGGTTATAGCTTAGTTTTAAACATAAACAAAATTAATGCAGTGTCATTTTAATTTGTATTGGATTAAGCAGGCAGACCATTTTGGTGGAGGAGTGGTGTGAAACAAAAAATTACTGTAAAAGAGAGTCAAAGTAAACAGAACAAATCAGACTGTATATTACCCATGTCTAAGTTTAAAGCTGTATTATCTTTGGATATAGCTATACATGCTTTCATATGCATCCAATTTTCTTTCGTCGTTGATGTATTTTATAAGGTGCACTTCACTTGTAGACACTGGTAGGTGTTGTTCTTCCAGTATATGTGATGCGAAAGCAGATTTCTTAGGGTCGTTATTGATAACGTATTGTTTGTGCTCACCGTATCTCTTCTTAACTGACCTTTTTGTTTGCCCATAATATTTTCTGTTGCAAACGCCACAGGAAATTTGATAAATCCCAGCTTTTTCCAACGGATCGGTTTTATCCTTTAATGTGTTAAGATGTTTTTTTAATTGAAAGGGGTTTGAAAAAACCATTTGCATGTTGTTTCTCTTAAAGGTTGTTTTTAGTCCGTTTGTTATTTTTGGAGCGAAAGTTATAGAAACCCGTTTTAAATCATCTTGTTTGTCAATCTGTTTGTTTTGTTTAAAGAGTGTTGACTGATTATCATTTGTTTGCTTATGGGCATGTTTGCGGATAATGTTGTCGATGATTCCATCACTATAGCCGTTTGTTTTTGCCACATGTTTGATGTACTCGTACTCTTTAAAGTAGTTCGCTAAAGACAGAGGTAAACTTACTAAACGGTGCGTTAGTGAGTGAAACGCTGCCAACTTATGTTGTATTGGCGCATATGAATTGCTTGGAATGTATCTCAAAGTACTTGTTGGTTTGTGATGAATGCCCATTTCTATTTTGTTTTGGATTCTGTGTAGAGTGAGATCCAAAAAGATGATTTAAAACGGGTTTCTCTAACTTTCGCTCCAAAAATAACAAACGGACTAAAAACAACCTTTAAGGGAAACAACATGCAAATGGTTTTTTCAAACCCCTTTCAATTAAAAAAACATCTTAACACATTAAAGGATAAAACCGATCCGTTGGAAAAAGCTGGGATTTATCAAATTTCCTGTGGCGTTTGCAACAGAAAATATTATGGGCAAACAAAAAGATCAGTTAAGAAGAGATACGGTGAGCACAAACAATACGTTATCAATAACGAACCTAAGAAATCTGCTTTCGCATCACATATACTGGAAGAACAACACCTACCAGTGTCTACAAGCACCTTATAAAATACATCAACGACGAAAGAAAATTGGATGCATATGAAAGCATGTATAGCTATATCCAAAGATAATACAGCTTTAAACTTAGACATGGGTAATATACAGTCTGATTTGTTCTGTTTACTTTGACTCTCTTTTACAGTAATTTTTTGTTTCACACCACTCCTCCACCAAAATGGTCTGCCTGCTTACTCCAATACAAATTAAAACTAAGCTATAACCATTTTATGTAATTTTTTATCGTGTTGCTGATGATGAGCAGAAGTCTGCTCGAAATGCATCTTTAATAAAAATTAAATTAGAAAATTCAAGTTAATGTGTTTTATTTATTAAAATTTGTTTAAATTAATGCTTAACCAAATCGGTGAATTGTACGGACTTTTACTTTGTCTTATAATACCTGCTTTTCATAAATCTCTAATTTCCTTATTAACAAATGTGTTTACTGACAGTGGGTACGGGTATTGTCTGCTCCATATAGAAGTTTCGACTGTAGTCCTTATTTCTGCCTTTACATCCAAATTAATATCGGAATGTATTTTTCCAATCTTCGTTATCATATATTTTTTAATGCTTCTATGTTTTCACTACTTTCTATTTTATCATTATAATCTTCTGATTCTGTTGTATTATTTAATTCATAAATTTTTACCTCTTGTCTGACGTTATTTTTATCTTCTGAAAAAAATATATGTTCCCTTTTATTATTAAAGATAAGGAATCCATCCTTAAAATATAATTTTATGGAAGCTTCTTTCAGTAAAATATAACCTATTAACAGATCACTTTCCAAATTCTCAATTTCATATAATACAATATCTCTATCCAATATATATGCAGTATAATAATGAGTTATAATTGAATGCCCATTAACTGTACGAATTCTTTTTTGTATTGCTAATTCTTTTCTATCTTGTAGAACGTTCGGTCTACAGTAACAACTAGTTGCTCCCGTGTCAATTAAAATTCTTAGTTGCTTACCTGATCGGTGCTTTCGGGTGATGAAGGGTAATTGACACGACGATCGTCTAAAAAAGCATCTTCATTTATATTATTTATTCTTTGATTTTTTACAGGTGGTTGGACACTGTTTTGTGCACTATGTGGTCTTTTATCTACATATTGATTTCTTTGAAAATTAATATTATAGTTATTTTGATTTTGCCTGAATGGATTGGGTCTAAATCCCATATTATTGTTATAAGATCTCATATTGTTGTTAAAATTTGGCCTATGGTTGGGCAATTTCATATTTGAACTGCCGAGTACCATTGGTGAAGATTGCGGTTGTTGCTGACGATAATGGTTTGGGTTTGGTTCCCAAACAGATCTTTTCGGAAATCTAAGATTATTGTTTGAATTGTTTACCTGTGGGCCATTAGTATTGTTTTTGTTAAATTGAAGGGCAAATTGAGCCCTTTGATTATTTGATTCTAGTTCTTGAGCCATTGCAAGAGCGCTAGGTAAGTCGTTGGGACTTAATGAAAATAAAATATTACTAAGTGGAGCGTTGAGCCCTGTAATAAAAACACGTAGGGCATTTTTACGGTGAGCTTCGTTAAGCTCTTTGGTCAAACTGTCTTGACCATGTGTCATTATCGTTTTGTTGACTAAAAGAGTTAACTTTTTATTGACTATGTTATATTAATCAATTAATGATGAGGAACCCTGTCTCAATATGCTCAATTCTTGTTCAATCATATGGATTGGACGTTTATCTGCATATGCAAAATCGAGACGACTCAAAATTGCATCAAAATTTAGAAACGTTCCGTGGTTCGTAAGTGTATCATTTGCACTTCTAATGATTTTATTTCTTAAAATTGTAAGTGCCGCAAAATACCTTCGACTACCTCTTGTATAAAGAGTCATCGAATTGTTAGCAGCTTCTCTTCAGCTAACATATGTATGTATTTTCATCACCTTTTTTTTTTTTTTTTTTTAATAATAAGCGCGCACTAAAGGGATTAGTCTACCCTTAATATGGTGAACACAGTACGAGCATTAGGAAAAAAGGGAGGGGTTTGAAATTAGATGCCGATGAGCATTAGTTTTGAAGTTCTGAGTTTTGAAATGCGATGGAAAAACAGAGGCGGGTAATGCGTTTAAATTCGGGTAATGATTTAATAACATCGAGTGATTCAACACAAGCTATAGATTCGTCTATAGTTTCTTGTCCATGCTCTGTGACATTGCAATTAACTGTCAAAACAGAGAGTTGTCTTTTTAATTTATCGAGTTCTTCTTTAGGAGAAGCTGTACTTGAAGCTACTATACGAGAAATTACTTCTTCATCTCCACTCGTAGCCATTTTACTGAATTTATCACTTAAATCGTCCAGTTTTATTCAAAAGTTAAAAATTAACACACTCAATTACTGTTATTTAAACACTTATAATAATAAATAAAAAAAATAGACTCTATTTGAGTCTATAATTTCACTTTTTTTTTTATTTGACACTGATATTTGTTCTTCGAGTTCTTCGAGATAGTTTAAGGCACGAAGCATTTGCCTTGTTTGTGACATTTAATTTATTTTTTTTTTATTTAAAAAACTTTTTTTTTTTAAACTTTTTTTGTTTTTTTAGTTCTTCAGAGTCACTTTCATTTTGGTGATTAATTTTTTTTTATATCTCTATTTTCTTCTTTAGACATGGCTTCTTTTTATTCGCACTGCTTGTTTTTTTTTTAACACTGCTTTTAGATATACATATATAATTTAGAAACGTTCCGTGGTTCGTAAGTGTATCATTTGCACTTCTAATGATTTTATTTCTTAAAATTGTAAGTGCCGCAAAATACCTTCGACTACCTCTTGTATAAAGAGTCATCGAATTGTTAGCAGCTTCTCTTCAGCTAACATATGTATGTATTTTCATCACCTTTTTTTTTTTTTTTTTTTAATAATAAGCGCGCACTAAAGGGATTAGTCTACCCTTAATATGGTGAACACAGTACGAGCATTAGGAAAAAAGGGAGGGGTTTGAAATTAGATGCCGATGAGCATTAGTTTTGAAGTTCTGAGTTTTGAAATGCGATGGAAAAACAGAGGCGGGTAATGCGTTTAAATTCGGGTAATGATTTAATAACATCGAGTGATTCAACACAAGCTATAGATTCGTCTATAGTTTCTTGTCCATGCTCTGTGACATTGCAATTAACTGTCAAAACAGAGAGTTGTCTTTTTAATTTATCGAGTTCTTCTTTAGGAGAAGCTGTACTTGAAGCTACTTTACGAGAAATTACTTCTTCATCTCCACTCGTAGCCATTTTACTGAATTTATCACTTAAATCGTCCAGTTTTATTCAAAAGTTAAAAATTAACACACTCAATTACTGTTATTTAAACACTTATAATAATAAATAAAAAAAATAGACTCTATTTGAGTCTATAATTTCACTTTTTTTTTTATTTGACACTGATATTTGTTCTTCGAGTTCTTCGAGATAGTTTAAGGCACGAAGCATTTGCCTTGTTTGTGACATTTAATTTATTTTTTTTTTATTTAAAAAACTTTTTTTTTTAAACTTTTTTTGTTTTTTTAGTTCTTCAGAGTCACTTTCATTTTGGTGATTAATTTTTTTTTATATCTCTATTTTCTTCTTTAGACATGGCTTCTTTTTATTCGCACTGCTTGTTTTTTTTTTAACACTGCTTTTAGATATACATATATAATTACTTTTTTATATCTTTATTTTTTCTTTAAACACTTCTTTTTATTATTTATTTTTGTTAAAACCTTTTTTTTCAAACGCAATTCTTTTTTTTTTTTTTTAAACACTGCTTTTAAATATATATTTAACTTTTGTTTAAACTTTTTTAAAGGCCTGCCCCAAGTTGGGAGCCAATTAATATTCTCTTTTTTAATTTTTCTTTTTAAAAAAGACTTCAAAGATTATTTATTTATTTAGAACACAAGTTTGTTCCTTTCGAGAACTGGTCTATATTTTAACTAACTGTTACAAAATTCAACTTAAAGATACTTAACTTAATTGATGCATCAATCGCAAACACAGGAAATGCTGAATCGACGAATGGTTCCATGGATGGAAGCTGTAATATAATATTTCAATAAATAGTGGTGCGATCGATTGTGAATCGATGAGTGGGTGTTTGGATGTCGCATTCTTTATCTTTGGATTGTGCTATGTTGATTTGGATAATAAATATAGTTGAAATGTTAGCACTTTTGGGTGGCATCTTATATGAGGATGCATGATAATAACTTGCATGCACCCAACTTTTTTCGGAACTCATTTTTTTTAATAAAGCTTTTGTTTTAACCATGTTTTAAATGCATTTTATGGATCTTTCTACCACCTGATGTGGTGATTGTCACCTTGTTATCTTTTCCAACAACTTCCCTCCGAAATATGGGTTTATTTTTGGCTTGTATACCTTTAACCCTTGCGTAAACGAAATCACCCTTTAATATATTTGTTTGGGTTAGATCTTTTTTCGTTCCTTTAAGCGTTGGTGGCTTTCTGCTTTCTCATAATATCTCTTCTCAATTCTCTATTTACCTTACCACAGAAGTCAATTAGATTTTGGTAGTTAAATCGCTGATATCTGTTAAAAAAATATATCGGATGGTTTTCTTGCAGTGACGGAATGGACGGAGTTATTATACCTGTCTACAGATACATTTATTAACTTTTTGAGCCGTAGGCTCTTGTACTCCGCTTTCAGATATCTAAAAATTTCTAGGATAGTGGAATGGAGCCTTTCCACTTGTCCATTAACTTCACTACAATGACGGGTTGTACGGTATAACTCTATGCCAAGTTACAGTTAAGCACTATTGCAATATTTTCGTAATTTTGTTCCTTAGGTGAAGGGCAGACCGATTTTTTATTTGAAAGAGCTTCCCAAATTAGGAGAATTTATCAATACAACTTACGAATTTTTCATTTTGTTTTTCTACAATATCCAAATGTAAGATTTCACAAGGGTATGGCAGTTTACTTAAAATAAACTGATACTATGTCTTCTACTTGGTTGAATATTTTTGATATAAATACAAAAAAATTAACTTAATTTTGATATTAGTATATAGAATTTGTATCATTATTATTTTATTTGTTATATCTAAACCTTGGCCTCGAGGCAAAACAGAAAAACCACCTCCTTGATCTTGCTGGTATAGTTCACATTAGCTATTTGTCAAAAAAGTTATGTAAGCCGAGCTATAAAAATCTTTAAATTGCGTTATGACAAGGTGCTTTTTGCTGGACGTCATCTGAAGAGCCCACAAGCTAGCAGCGGGTGAAACGCAATGTTTTCTTGGACTATAGGCCGCTTAAGGCTTTAATTTTGAATAAATATTCTGAAAAGTTCACTTAAAATAAACTGATGCTAAATCTTCTACTTAGTTGAATATTTTTAATATAAGAAAAAAACTTTTTAAATTAATTTTTATATTAGTAGCTGTATAGAATTCGCAACATTATTTATTTTATTTCTTTGTTATAGCTTTGTTTTAAAGTTACGATTCCCCAAGGCAAAGGTCAATGGTTTTGTGATCAGTGTGGACGCGTATCTTTCTTGCTTCATAAACATAGGACCGGAGGTTATCGAGAGCCCACACGATAGCCAGCATTTGTTTCTCATTCGTTGCGAAGTTTTGTTCGTTCTTGTTAAGAGACCTAGAGATGAACGCAATTATTGGTTTATCGAAGCCCAAATTTTCTTGTGACAGTACAGCACCGATAGTATAATCTGAAGCATCTGAGCTTAGGTTGAATGTTTTCTCAAAGTTAGGGATAGCTAATTCCTCAGATGATGTAAGCAAATCTTTAAGATCCTGGAATGCCCTGGATGTATCCTGGTCCAATTCGATTTGGACACGTTTTGATTGATTAGCTTTTACCTGGGCATTATTCCCTCTTGTTAAATTCGTCAGAGGTTCTGCGATTTTCGCATAGTCGCGAATAACCTTCCTGTAATATGAAGTGAGTCCCCAAAAGCTTTTTAACTCCTTAAGATTTTCTGAAGGAAGTATTTTTTGGATTGAATCAACTTTTTTAGGACTATCCCGTATGCCGTCAAATGTTATTATATAGCAAAAAAACTCTACTTCGGTTTTGAGAAAAGATGTCTTTTCCAAATTAACATTGAGACTTACTTCACGTAACCTGGAAAGTAAAGTAGTTCGATCAATAATGGCTTCTAACGTTTCATCTCTGATGATGCCATCGAAGCTTTTGAGGCCAGGGATCACGTAAAATGTCAGAGGGGTGTCATTTCTGATTTTGGCAAAAAACTTGTTATTTTATCGGTAATTTTTACTTTACCGGCCTCGGAATTAACCGGGAAGGGTTGAGCTAGCTGGGTCGTATTTTGTGCCACATGTGGGGCGATGAAGTTCTTATTTGCTCCAGTTTCGTCAATGGAGCTCAACACTTTATCATTTTTGAGGAAAAAGTTTATGTATGGTACGCTGGATTGGCGCCCATCGTACAATCACAATCGCAATTTTCATCAGCTATTTCACTATATGTTTTATAAGTTTTAAGGGGTGCCTCTTCCACCGGTTGTAAATTAAATAGTCTTTGTTGTTTATTATACCCCATGCTTTTGGGCGACCATAATTTTCAGATTCTACCTTGTTTGGACTGAATGATCCACTTCCATTCTTTCATGAGGCTTGGGACCTGTCGGCCTTGGTGAAGCATCCGAATGATATTGGCTAGGAACATTAGGAGAATATGGTTTTGAAGCAAACCTTTGAGGATTGTCCATCTTAAAGGATTGGTTTAGAGGGGCTATAACAGTATTTGAACCTTCGCTAGGGTAGTCACCTTGTTGTGGTGCGAAGGCTTAAGTTTCAAAGATTCATATGATCTGTGAATCTGGGGATACCTGGATCTACAGTGATTTTGATGAGTAACGAAGCAAGAACTGCCCACCCCTTAATCCAAGGTGTTACGTCACCGTGCCTATTGGATGGTTTGCAGCCAAGGGGTATACCGGCTGTATTATAACGGTACCTCTTCGAAACCGGGTCAAATCGAAGAGTAAACTGACCTTATCTGTGAACAGGGGGTGATACGCAGACGGACTTTTCCTTCCCCCATACTCGTGGGAACAAAAATGAATAACAAACAAAAAAACAAAACAAAAACAAAAGGGGACGACGTGCAAGAATCGGGCACGAAGTTCTTAACGGAAGCCGATTCAATCAATGACAACATGACAGAAGAAGAGGAGAGCTTCCTTCTCAAATCTTCTTCAGCCCTTAAGGCTACTTCCGACGGCAGCATTGGAGAGAGTGTCATGGATCTAGGAAATTTATTACTAGGTGACAATGACACTGTCTCCCTTGCTGGCTCGTCCATTTCAACATCGTCAGTAGCCTCTATCCGAAGCAGAATTAAGAGCAACAAGAAGACGATTAGGGCTTTGGAAGGGAAAAAGTGGGAGAGCCTTAATAATAGGGAACAATTTAGGCTTCAAGCTGCTCGTGCCTACCTACGGAATCGTGATCCTTCGGGCAACACTAATTCAACGGTAGTCACAAGCAAGAGCGGAAATGTGGAGTCATCCGAGTCTGTGACAGGCTTAAGCCCGTCGGGACTAAGGACGAACACACCCGAAGCTCAAATAAACCTAGGTAAAATTCGGGAATACCTAAAGGTGTTACCCCCACAGAATGATCAACCTGTTGTTCACCTGTCAGAGGTGGCACCCAAAGTATACCCGAACTTAAAGAGTGTAATGGGTCCACCTAAATCTGTGACAGGTCTAGGCCCGTCGGGATTGGAAGTGGTACCAGTGCACTCGAAGCCAGCAACAACATCTGAGAGAAAGATGGGAGCACCTAGTTCTGTGACAGGCCCAAGCCCGTCGGGATCACACAGGTACCCGTCTGCCTCTGCAATTGAAGGGAATAAGTTAGGCAGTGTGGAGAAGTTGGTGGACTCATCAAAGTCTGTGACAGGCACAAGCCCGTCGGGACCGGAAGTGGGTTCATCGGCTTGTGTGGCGAGTGTAGGCGGTGATGGGGAACTGGTGAACAAATCTGGGACTGTGACAGGCACAAGCCCGTCGGGACCTACGACGAGTTCAACAGGAAACTTGATCCCAAAAGTAGACGTACGGGAAGACGGGGACGAGACTATAGGCAGTGTCTGTACAGTACTCTCCTTGCAGAGGGAAACCAAAGCAGGAGGTACTGCTCAGGCTGACATTCAAACAGCATCGCTGAAGTACGGCCCGAATAGAGTACGTAACGCCAAAAGAACGCTCCAACGCCTCAAGGGTATAGAACCCAGCTCCTTAACGGAAAGACAGCAATTATCGTTAGCTAGAGCTAGAGAAACCCTAGATAATGTGCCGACATGCAGTAGGGAACCCGCAAGGAAGCTTGGAGGGAGAGGGAATGGCAAAGTTCAACCCTCGCCTTTGGCATCAACAAATGCCGCCGGTGTAGTAAACACGGGACCGAAGCCAGTTGCGGTTTGTGTAAAAAGAGGTAGGCATGACGACACATTCTCTCCTTCACCCAAACAAAACAAAAAACAAAGAACTATATCCAATGTGGTCAGAGACAGTCACCGGGTCGCAGTTGTTGACTTTGGTAACCCAGAACGGAGGCTGACAGATGACCAATGGAGATTGATTGAAGTCAGAATCCTAGATGGGGTGAATGACTCGTACAAAGTAGCTGGGCATATCCCGCACTTTGGACAGCTTACATCTCTGAAAGGATTCAAAGTGATGGAATGTGAGGACGCGGAAACCCTCAATTGGTTGAAGAAGTTCATCGCCAACACAAAAGCACCATGGCCAAAAGCCAACCTGCGTCTTTGCGATAGGAAAGAACTTCTGGAATTCGCCAAACCTAAGGGTCGTCTATTCCTTCCCGGCCCTTATCTGCCGAAAGAAAGAGTGCAACTCAACATCCAAAACCTCAACCCGGAACTTTTAAGTAAGGACTGGCAGGTGGAGGAAATGGGGCCGCACAATGATAAAGGCATGGAGATTGTGGTAAGACTCAGTCACAAACCCATGCTACTGCGCAAATCTGGCTACAAAATACGCGTCGGCATCACCCGATGCAAGATAAGACCATTTGTGACGGTGTACAAGAAGAAAAGCGGGGAAACGACTAGCCGGCATGAAGATACGTCAAATTAATCTTCATCACAGCAAAGCCGCTAGCGCCAACCTAGTACATGCTATGACAAGCGGCAATATTGATCTAGCTCTGGTGCAAGAACCTTGGGTAGTTCGAGGTCAAATACGAGGGCTTAGATCGAAAGACCTGGTAACGTATACCATTCCACAGAACAATGAATGTACAGTTCGAACTTGCATTGTAGCTAAAAGTCAGGTTAACCTATTTCTTTTATCCACCCACAGCAATATTGACCAGACCGCTGTAAAATGCGAACGACAGAATGGCCATCCAATCGTCTTCGCATCAATTTACATGCCACATGGGACGGACGATCCACCCAACGAAATGACGAAGGAGCTCGTCAAAAAAGCTCGAGATAATAGATGGAACCTTATCCTCGGATGTGATGCTAACTCGCATCATGTACAATGGGGTAGCACAAACACCAACCCACGAGGTGAGTCAATTCTTGAATTTATTATAGAACATAATTTAGTTATAGGAAACATAGGCAACGAACCAACATTCGTTACTAGAAATAGAAGGGAAGTGCTAGACATAACCCTTATTAACAACTCTAACTCCTTTTCGTTAAGTGGCTGGAAAGTATCTACTGAACCTTCCTTTTCTGACCACAGAAGTATCGAATTTGAAATTGGAGATAATATAAAACAGAAAGAACCATATAGAAATCCCTACTAAAACTAACTGGGATCGTTTTATCACAAAAGTAGAGGAAAAACAAGACATATTAAAAGGCCTGAATTATGAAACACCTAAAGATATTGACAATACGGTTGAGACACTGAACCTGATTCTCAAAAGCGCATACGAAACATCATGCCCCGTAATAGCTCCGAGTACAAAAACATCACCCCATTGGTGGAATAAAGAGCTACAACATCTAAGAAAAGAAGCAAGAAAACTTTTCAATGCCGCAAGAAGAAGCAATACAGAGTCCGATTGGGACCTCTACAAAGAAGGTCAAAGAAAGTTCAAAAATGCAACCCAAAGTGCAAAACGAACATCTTGGAGGACTTTCTGCAATGGCATTGAAGGATATCCTGAATCAGCAAGATTGAGAAAAGTCATCTCAAAGGAACCGGTAACCCCTGGCTATCTTATAGATAACAGTGGCAGATGGACTCAATCCTGTACTGAAACAATAGAACTCCTACTAAATACACACTTTCCTGGGTGTGTTAAAACGCAGCCTGAGCCGGGCACAGATGCCAATTACGAAAATCCCCACAATAATATAGTCCCGGAAAAAGTAATTAGTGACAAAGGAATAGAGTGGGCAATTGACTCCTTCTTCTCATACAAATCACCAGGCATTGATGGTATTAATCCAATAATGCTTCAAAAGGCAAAGCACCTGTTAATACCAGTGTTAAAAGAACTATTCATGCGGTGTATTATGTACACACACATACCCGCAACTTGGCGAGAAGTCAAAGTTGTTTTTATACCCAAAGCCGGTAAACCAACTCATACTACGACAAAAGATTTCAGACCAATAAGCCTAACATCGTTTGTGCTTAAAACATTCGAGAAACTACTCGATGTATTTATACGTAGCATGCTTAATCCAGGAACCTTATCCCAGAACTAGCATGCGTACATGAAAGGAAAAAGTGTTGAAACTGCCCTTCATGCAGTAGTCAGTACTATAGACAAATCACTCGATCAAAAAGAATACACATTAGCAGCCTTTCTCGACATTGAAGGCGCTTTCAACAATGTTGAGGCTAGTGCTATAGAAAGAAACTTAATAAGCATGAACATTGACAACAGTATTACTCAAATAATACTAAGCCTATTAAACAAAAGAAATGTAAACACCTCCCTCGCTAACACAGAACTGAAAATGACTGCCTCAAGAGGTACACCCCAAGGCGGGGTTATTTCACCACTACTGTGGATATTAGTTGTGAATGAGGTCTTAGTACTGCTTAATAATAATGGGATAAAAGTCTTTGCCTACGCAGATGACCTAGTCATAATGGCCACGGGGAAATTCCTAGACACCATCAGTGATATCCTCCAAAAAGCTATCAACACACTGAACAAATGGGCCCAAAAATGCGGCTTAGGTATTAATCCCCAAAAAACAGAACTAGTTCTATTCACGAACAAACGAGTAATTCCACAATTCCATCTGCCATCAATTGAAGGCACACCCCTTAAGTTATCCGAAAGCGCGAAATACCTGGGAATCATACTTGATAGGAAATTGAACTGGAAAATGAATGTCCAAGAAAGAGTCAAAAAGGCATCCATCGCATTCTACTCATGCAGCAGAATTTTTGGAAAAAACTGGGGCCCAAAACCCAAGGTAATTCTATGGATGTACACTGCGATAGTGAGACCGATACTGAACTATGGATGCTTAGTCTGGTGGAAAGCCGCTAACAAAGCTACAAACCTAAGGGCATTGACTAACATCCAGAGACTTGCATGCATTGGATCAACCAGTGCCTTGCGCACGACACCCACGGCGGGTTTAGAAACCATACTTAACCTTCTGCCACTTGACCTTTATATGCAGGAAACTGCAGCAAAAAGCGCTCTCAGGATTAGCCAATCTAATCTCTGGAGATCCAGTGTAACTGGACACTCCGAAATTTTGAACATCCACACAGGAACAAATGTAGAGTCTGACTACATAGTTCCCTTTACAGATTTTGAAAGGCCATTCCAATGCTTGTTCCCAAGTAGAGAAGAGTGGAGTAATAATGAAGTTCTACAACCTACAACCAAATCCATCTTTACAGACCGCTCAAACATGAATACAGGTACTGGGGCTGGCTTCTTCTCAGAAGATCTGAATATAGAAGGCTCAATCAGACTTCCCAATAACAGTAGTGTATTCCAAGCTGAGGTTCTAGCAGTAACGAAAGCAGCCAGAGTGGCATCAATGATGGCACTACCCCGAGAGGATATAACCATTCTCATCGATAGCCAGGCAGCGATAAAAGCAATTTCTGCTGTTGAAATAAAGTCCAAGCTTGTGAAAAGCTGTCGCGAAGAGCTTAAAGTTCTTGCAACACAGCATAAAATAACACTCTGCTGGGTCCCCGGTCACGCGGGCATCATGGGAAATGAAAAAGCCGATGAATTGGCAAGAAAAGGCTCAGCACTTAGCCTAGAACTCTCAGAAAGAAGCGTAAAACCACCGTTATGCGACCTCAAACTTAACATAATGTGTGAAATCCTAGCAAAAGCCAACTCGAGATGGGCAAACTTAAACACTTGTGAGGTGGCTAGGAAACTGTGGCCGCAGTACGATAAAAATAGAACGAATGCAATCATTCAAAAAGACAGGAAGTCAGTATCGACGTTGGTAGGTGTTTTAACTGGCCATAACATGCTAAGATATCACGCCAAAAAACTACGTCTAACTGAAAATGATCTATGTAGAGGTTGCAGTGACGAGGAAGAACATGAGGATATAACCCACTACCTCTGTCACTGCCCCAGTCTCTGCCATCTCTGGGGAAATACTTCTTCGAAAGCATCAAAGAACTATCAGAGTGCCCAATAACAAATCTATATAGATTCGCAAGAGGAAACGGATGGTTGAACACCCCGGGATGATACTAAGGAATTAAATATGGACCACGTGTATGGTAAGAGGAGGAATTGGTAAACCCTCAAATGGGCATCACAATGGGTCTACATTGACCTAAGTGTGCTGGGGCTGAGCTATTGGCTCTCCTACAGCAACCCGCAAACCTAACCTAACCTAACAGTATTTGAAATATTCGGTATATGAATAGTATGATTCCGAAAATTGAGATTCTGCATCTCTTAACATGAAGCATATGCTTCTGGTATGGTTCGGTCTCGACAGCTAACATCCGTGACAAATCGAAGTTAAGACCTCTTATAAAAACATCTAATGCACGGTTGCGGTAAGTTTCAACCAGTGCACCTTTAATTAAGGAGAATTTCCCTTAGGAAATATCCAAGATACATATTGCGTAGGTTTTCCGTCGAAGGTTTAAAGCTCCTTCAAGCAATCCGGAAGACGACTTATGTCTCTTAAGTCTACCTTTGTTTTCGGTTCGCAAAAAGAATTTTAATTTGTTGGGGGTTCATCTTCATTGCGTGTTTCGATTAACTTCAGCCTCCCATCTTCGGTTCCGATGCTCGTCTGCATTGACATTCCTATGGTTACTTCACAAGATAAAGCTGATTTGTTTGCTGCTAACTCGAAGCTGCCACCTAGTGTTATGTCTCCTCCTGTACTTGAGAGCGTAAACGGTTATTTTTGGACAAATATTCTTTCGCACTCGTGCAGTTGCTCAAGTACTTCCCCCGTTGTTTTGAAGAGGTGTGCTTCGCAGCTGGCAAAATCGCTGCGTAAGTTTTTCCATCTATCCTATTTTATTGGTCCCTTTCCGAGTGGATGGAAAACAGCATTTGTCCAGCCAGTCCCTAAAAAGGCGACTAATTATCTACCGATCGGTCGATAATTAGACTAACGTCCCTTCTTTCTAAGGTCATGGAAACGCTGATTAACTATTAGCTTAAGAAAAATCTTGAAGAACGGAAGCTTTTTAATGACCGACAGTACGGCTTTCGTAGCAATAGGTTCACTGGTGATTTGATGGCTTATCTCATCGAAAAGTGGAACCAATCTTTACACCGCTATGGTGAAAGTAAGATTATTGCACTTGATATTTCAAAAGCATTTGATAGAGTTTGGCATCAAACTCTTTTATTGAAAATGCATGCATTCGGTGTTGATGAATCTCTTGTTCGTTGGATTAGAAATTGTCTTTCTGACCGCTCAACACAAGTAGTATTGGATGTTTTCAAGTCTAAAATTTTCAAAATAAATGCTGGTGTGCCCCAGGACTCCGTTTTGTCTCCGACTCTCTTCTTTATCATTTTAACGATCTCTTGTCTGATACTTCTAATCAAATAAATTGTTTCGCTGACGACAGTATTCTCAGCTTTTCATATTCGTTTCCAGATTCACAACCATGTTCTTCAGATGTGGAACTTGATACGCTCATTAAATTCCGATCTTGACAACATTATCTAATAGGGAATGAAAAACCGCGTGGAATTTGATTCTTCGAAAACCCAATCCTGTCTTCTGTCGTTCAAGTGGAACATACCACCAATGCCACTATATATGAGTGGCCCTTACATCGAAGAAACTGAACAGCTTTCCATTCTTGGTATGTGAGTCACAGACCACCTCCAGTGAAATGACCACATATTTAGTGTCGCCAAAAACGCAGCGCAATGCTTAGGTTTCTTTCGACGCTGTAAGAAATTTTTTTCACTCTATGATCTGGCTCGATCTTCCAGATCGAGCAGGTGGCACAAAATCTGGGGCTGCACATTAGTGAAGGTAAAACAAAGTACATGGTGGCGTCGAATGCGAGAGGAACAGTTGGTCAAACAATCAAGGTAGCGGAGCACGAATTTGAAGTGGTGCAATCCTTTAAATACCTTGGGTCAATAGTAGCAGCCGATAACAATAATATAGAAGAAGAAATACGCGGGCGGCTTCTCAAATCCAACAGAGCCTACTACAGTCTGTCAAAGCTCTCCAAATCCAGAAATCTCACCATAACTTCAAAACTACTGCTGTACAGGACCATGGTCCTGCCAGTACTCACATATGGATCCGAGACTTGGGTGCTTAGCAAAAGGCACTCTGACCTCTTAGCCGCGTTCGAGAGAAAAGTCTTAAGGAGAATTGTTGGCCCCATATGTGAGGAAGGACGATTCCGGAGACGGTACAATCATGAATTGTACGCAATCTACCTTGAAGCAGATATCGTGACAAAAATTAGGCTCGGTAGACTTCGGTGGGCAGGGCACCTAGCTCGCATGAGTGAAGAGGAACCTGCTCGGAAAGTTCTTTGGGGTACATTCTATGGCAGACGACAGCGTGGTAGACCATGCTTGCGCTGGAGAGATGGCGTAGACCAGGACGCCCGGAGCCTTGGGGTGCGCAACTGGATGGCTTCGGCTCGAGACCGGGATAGGTGGAGAGACTTGTTGAAGGAGGCCAGGACCGGACCCTGGTCCTGGCTCAATGATGATGATGATGATGATGATGATCTGGCTGTCATTTATAAGGCATGCATTCGTATAAAGCTTGAGTACAATTCTCATGTCTGGGCAGGTGGTCCTATAACTTATCTCAAATTCCTGGATAGAATCCAGAAAAAAGCCTTAAAATTGATAGGTGATGGGACTATAAAGGAAACGTTTACAACACTCGAACATCGTCGTAATGTTTCTAATCTTTTTTTTTTACCGGTGTTGTTATAAAGAATGTTCCAAAGAAATAGCCAGCTGCATTTCACCCCTGAAACAACTCAGCCGTTATACTCGCGCAGCAAGGAATGCCCATCGTTTTACCCTCGGACGTACAGTGAAGTATAGTGATTGTTTGGTGCGAACATACTTTATACTTTTTTTGGTTCTTTTTCCACAAAATCTCTTTTAAGGTATACTTTCGTAACACTAAAAATTATCTGTTTTTTTACAAATTGTAACAAGTGTAATTTCTTATCACTTTCTTATCAAAAATTTACAAACAATTTTTAAACTAAAAAATGGAATGCAACATCACTTTTTTTTAATTTTTACAAAAAAATTATGAGCAGTTGGTTACTAAGTGAACATCACTGTTTTCAATTATTGTGGAGTTTTCTTCACGTTTCTTTTTTACCAAAAAAATGTATTAACAATTTTTAACTTGGTATGCAACATCACTTTTTTTTAATTATTGTGGAATTTCCTTCACTTTTTTTTTATTTTTACCAAAAATTTATAGACAATTTTTAAATTGATAAGTGATCCAATTATTGTAAGTGGTATCATTGAGTTTATGCACATAGAGAAATCAAAATGGTTTCAAACTCACCGTCATTATTGTTCAAATAATTCCCTGTAACCAAAAACACTCGAACCAAACCGAACTAAATTCTTCTGCATACATTTTGTATTGGTTTTTCTTTATTTTGTTTGCCTTTTAACTCAAGAATACAAACAAAAAACAAGTCGATAGTAACGACATCCTACGAGTAAAATTTGAAACTTACACATGATTTCTCTATGTGTATAAACTCAATGGTGGTATGTAACATCAATTCTTTTCCAATTATTGTGAAATTATTTCTTCACTTTTTTTTATCAAGAATTTTTAAATACAGTCACAAGTTATCTTAAAGGAGTTTTCTTCCTTCGTTAGATTTAAATTTTGTGGAATCACTCACAACAGTAACATCCCGGATATCTGAGGTGAAATTCTAAAATTTTGAAAAAAAAAAACAAAAACAGAATTAGTTTGTTAGCTATAAACCAGTTCCGGAAGAGTCGTGTTTATCCCTTTTAGTCGCAATCCTTGCACCGACGATGACTACATGTTTCCATGGGTATGTAGTGTTTACTGCTGGAGGATTTATAGAGTTAATGTGTTCCCATGGATACAGTTTTACCGCTCACTCTATGGAGTGGGGAACTGACAATTAAGTCTTGATCCCACGGTGGGCAAACCCACAACTTGTTAATTAGGACGTCAACCACCGCCCTGAAGTATTTATACGCCAGAAGCAATTCTGTGAACATGTGGGTATGTCCACACACCTTGTTAATGATCGAGACCGACCTACACCTCATGAATCAAAATGCCATGGGTTTCCGCTTAGATAACCACAACCAGCACCAGGCTCCCACAAGAGGCCAACCCAATGTTGGGTAGAGAATGATCCTGATTAAATCTAATGAAGGACATTCCTCTGGAACAAACTCTAGGGCTCCGAACACCCGTGAAGTTTATTGTACGTCAAACATAAAACTTCGTTTAGTTGAGGAAAGACTCTCAACTGTAAAACTTTGACTCTCATACGCAGGTAAGTATAGTGCTGTTCATGCAATAGGGGGTCAGGTATCCCGCACATGCATTGATATAGGCCAATGCGCTTTCGTAGCCGTGTGAAATGGAATAACTGATGAGTCAGGTTGAAACAGGTTTGCGCATCTCTAAGGTGGGCTGTATTGGGTGGTAATAATTTACATTTTCACAATCCTTCTGTTTATTTTGAAGTTTTATCGAATAATATAATCAGCAAGCAGACAGAGAATTCAAATAAGTTCGAATTTGTCAGTTGATCGGTAATCCAAGCCCTCATTGCCCGATGCCGGCTAACTGGCTGAACACAATAGACTGCTGCACTGCAACTGTAACTGGAGCTGGAGCTGGAGCTGGCACATATGTCAAAATGTGTCGTACATCTCGATTGTTGCATGCTCACAATGGAACTGCACAGCTTTCTCACATTTTATATCATTTTTATCAGCTGATTAAAATTTTCATTGGAAAGTTATAAAAAGAAACACAATTAAATTCAATTGGCACTGTTGATTGTTTTTTTTTAATTCGTTTTGAAACTTAGTTCTAACGATTATGAAGCAAGGAAAGAGAAAATTAAATAGTATTTTTTATAGTCCGATAAGAATCACTAAAGCGAAGAAATATGATGTTGAAAAAAACAGTTTGTTCAAAACATAAATAAGACATTATTAAAAAATTGCACATCGTTCTTTTGAAATTAGCTATGGTTATATATGCACTAAAGCTTCCTTATTTAAAAAAAAACTGAAATCAAAAGCAAAAGCATGTAGCGCAATTTTGAAATGATGTGTTATTTATGTTTTAAACTAACTGTTTTCTTCAACATCAAATTTCTCCCGTAGATTCATATCTAAATAAATACTATTTCAATTTGTCTTACCTTGCTTCATAATCGTTAGAACTAAATTTTGTAACAAGTTGTAAGAGACAGAGAATACAAAAGGTTTAATGTATTGTAACGTGTTCAATAAGATGTTCTCCGTTCTATTATTTTTTATTTTACGATGCGTAAACTCACCATTTTGATTCCAACTTAAAGTGACTGCCACAACGAAGTTAACGAAACCCCATTTCTTAACGAAACACTATAGACTAGAAAGCTCCAGAAGGCTCTGACTGGGACTGTACTAGAAGATTCTAAAGCGAAGTGCTGAATGTTGCAGCCACTATAAATACGAGCGCACCATGCGGCAAGAAATCAGTTTGAATTTGAAATCAGTCGTGCACAAGTCGGTAATTTGAAAGTGATAAAGTTTGAATTTGAAATAAAGAAAGCAAAAAGGAAATAAAGAGTGTTTTGAAATATTAAGTGGAATTAAAAGTAAAAAGACGTAAAGTGAGTTGCATTAAAACGGAAATAAGTTTTATTTAATAAAACGAACCTAGATAAAACCTAACATTGGTGTCAGAAGTATAATTAAATAAAACTTTAGTGAATAGTGATTGTGTTGAAAGTAAAAATATGGGTAAGCTTCTGAAGGATTTAAACGCTGTTGAACTAAAAGCAGAACTAAACAAACGGGGTCTTCCTACTGCTGGAACGAAAAATGACCTCATTATTCGTCTGCAAGAAGCTATGAGATGACACGGTGCAAATCCAGACACATCCGTCTTGGAAATAAAAATGGCAGAAGAACAAGTAAGTACCAACACAGACTTGTCCAATATGTTGGCTCTTCTTCTCGAACGTTGTGAAGATCAAAGAAAAGAACAAACGAAACTTCTCGAAGATCAAAGAGAAGAACAAAAGAATGAACAAACGAAACTTCTGGAACGTTTCGATGATCAAAGAAACGAACAAAAAGTGCTCTTTGAAGAACAAAGCAACCTTCTCGAAGGCAAACTCACTACTTTAGAGAACAAATTTGCTGTTGTAGGTGAACGTGTTGAAGGAGTTGAAAAACATTTACTCATAGTAGACACAAGTTTGCAGAAGGTTGAAGAAAAATTCGAAAAAGTTGAGGATAAATTCAATTATTTGTCAAAAGAATTCGACAAGGTTAGAAAATTGAAGGTACGAGAAAGTTCTGGTGAATCTTACAAGAGAAAAGAAAGCATCCGCCAACTTTTGATGGGCAAACTTCTTGGTCAATCTATAAGAGACAATTTGAAGCAGCAGCAAAGACAAACGGCTGGGACAGTGAAGACAAGTTTGTTGCACTAACACATACTGGAATTGCAACAAGACCGGACATTTCCAGCGCCAGTGCCGAAATTCACCCAGAAGAAGCGCTTGCCAACATTGCGGAAGTAGAAATAATACATCAGATGAGACTACAAACAAGACCAACGCCCCACCTCTTCAAGTTTTAAAGCAAGGAAACGAGTAAGAACCAACTTCGAGGGACACAAGCTGGTTTCTGGTATCTATGGCCACAGAAACATTATCCAAGTCTCGCAGACTAAACGAAACAATAAAAGTCTAACTGTGGAAGCAGCTATTAACAACAACTAAACCGTGGTTACCATCGACACCGGTGCCACCGCTTCCATTGTACGAAGAGACTTGGTTAAGATGAGATCGAGCTCAGAAAAGGAGAAGTTGTCGGTAAATGTGACCCTGTAGCGGCAATAACAAAGATAACTGAAGAACATCCCGAAAAATCAGTGAATCCAGATAAAGTCATTGCTTTGAAGAGAAAAATGTTTTACTGCTGTAATCTCGATCAACAACAGCTAAGAGTTGCTGGAAACCTTCTAAAAGAGTTCGCTGATGTTTTCGCTTCACAGGTTCATGACGGTCAAGAAATAGTTGTAGCATACTTAGCAAGGTGCTCTCAAAGACAGAGAGAAATTACTGCGTAACCAGAAGAGAACTTCTTGCTTTGGTTTTGGGAACAAAACACTTTCATAAATACATCTATGGCAGAGGTTCCTTTTACGGACGGACCATTGAGCGCTAAGATGGCTTTTGAATTTTAAAAATCCAGAAGGTCAAGTAGCCAGGTGGATCGAGAGACTTCAGACATATGACAATGAAATATAACATCGAAAAGGAAAACTACACTCGAATGCAGATGCCCTATCTCGTCGGCCATGTTACCAAGACTGCAAGCATTGTGTAACGAGGAAATCAGGAATGCTCAGCAAGAAGATTTGGACATGAAGAGAAACCAGACATTTCTGATAGAAGTCCGACCCTAAAGCCTATTGGGCACAATGGAATTCCCTTCATGTGCAGGAAGGTTTACTCAAACGAAGATGGGAATCCTCAGATGGCAAAATCTATGTGATGCAGCTTGTTGTACCCCGGACAAAGGTTAATGACATTCTACGTGAGATGCATGATGGATCTTCTGGAGGCCATTTGGGTATCAACAAAACTCTGGAGAAAATTCGAGAACGTTTCTACTGGCTGCATGCAAAAGACGATGTGGAAAATTGGTGCAGAAAATGCGTCACTTGTGCAGCCATCAAGGGACCAGGCAGAAAACTACAGGGTAAGATGCAACAGTACAACGTTGGAGCACCTTTTGAAATAATTGCCATATTGCAGGCCCACTTCCTGAGTCTAACAAACGAAACCGATTCATTCTTGTTGTCACGGATTACTTCAGTAAGTCTCCTGAGGCGTTTGCCATTCCAAACCAAGAAGCGAAGACAGTTGTGGATCAGATTGTGTACAATTGGGTCAGCAGGTTCGGTGTTCCTATGGAGCTCCATTTTGACCAAGGAAGGAACTTCGAATCTAAAATCTTTCAAGAGGTCTGTTCGCTCCTTGGCATCAAGAAGACGAGAACAACAGCACTTCATCCGCAGTCTGACGGAATGGTTGAACGTTTCAACAGGACTCTCAAAGAACACCTTTCCAAAGTAGTAGGTGACTTCCAACGAGACTGGGACCAACACATTCCTCTATTCTTAATGGCATACCGAAATGCGGTGCACAGCACAACTGGTCACACTCCATCAGAAATTGTGTTCGGTACAAATACCCGGTTGCCTAGCGAAATTAAATTCGGATATCCACCGGGCGAAAAACGAAATGAAGAGGAATACGTGGATTGCCTAAAGAAAAAACTCACTGACTTTCATGACAGGACAAGGACTAAAATAAAGCTAGCTAGTGATCGAATGAAAACACGCTATGATGCAAACGCCACAACGAAACCTTTCCATGAGTGCGATCTAGTGTGGCTGTATAATCATCATCGACAAAAGGGACTGTCACCAAAACTTCAACAAAACTGGGAAGGACCTTACCGTGTTGTTACAAGGATCAATGATGTGGTTTATCGAATTCAGCGAGGTCTAAGAGGCAAGCCAGAATGTACCAGAAGATTCTAAAGCGGAGTGCTGAATGGTGCAGCCACTATAAATACGAGCGCACCATGCGGAAAGAAATCAGTTTGAATTTGAAATCAGTCGTGCACAAGTCGGTGATTTGAAAGTGATAAAGTTTGAATTTAAAAGAAAGAAAGTAAAAAGGAAATAAAGAGTGTTTTGAAATATTAAGTGGAATTAAAAGTGGAAAGACGTAAAGTGAGTTGTATTAAAACGGAAATAAGTTTTATTTAATAAAACGAACCCCCATAAAACATAACAGTATGTACAAATCACTTCAAAGCACTTTAAATTACTACAATTGATTACTTTAGAGACATTATTTTCAATGATTTTATGTTCAAGGTGAAGACTAATAGATGCTGGTTTACCTGCTGGTTTACAACAAATTAATAGTATGATTTATCATAATTGTGAATATTTTAAAATTTGAGTTTGGGTACAGCTCTCGTATAGCGGTGAGTTGTCCGAGTGTACGCGGTGAGTTGTCCGAGTGTACGCGAGCTTTAGTGTTTAAGGAGCTCGCGCTTAACAATATTACGGTTAAGCAAGTCGTAAATAAAAAGTATGTCACTAATTTTTCGACGGTTTTCATGGGACTGAATTTCGATCAGTTGTAGGCGATTACCATGTGGAGGTAGTCGATAACTACACAGAGCGAAAAAAGACTAAACAAAATCAATGAGATTGTCTTATTGAGGTACTTTACTTAGAAATATTATTAAAAGGAATGATTCATATGATATTTCCATAGAGAAATCTTATTTATTTTATGAAGAAAATCTTATTGAAGTTTAGAAATCTTTTAACTAATCATTGTATATGGAAAATCACATGAAATAATGTTAATAATATTAGCCGTTTTTTTTATCAGAGATGATCTATATGGATCATCTTTTGATAATAAAACAACTTCCGATCATCGGTTTTAATTTTTCTGTTGTGGTATCATTGACTTTAATGTGTATGCCAAAAAATGACATTGGATAATTGAAGAAAATGAAAATGTAAGGAAAGCAAATGCCTCCTCAACAGTCCATTTTTTCCTAAATCATAAAAAAAAAGTGAACATTAGCTATGTAGAAAACATTAAATCAATCTGAACCAAAACTTACAATTTTCCTTTATCAAGCTCCATTGCAAAAGCAAAGGTTCGTTAAATGCACGACAATAAACACAAGTCCTGCTCAGTGAACTGCTCTAACCTACACTGAGTAGAAAAGAACATGATTCAACTGTTCAGTGAGACATTTTCTGCTCTAGATTTGCTTGATTTGATGTTCATTCAGCTTATTTTTTAGAGTAGATCAGAGTAAATTAGGGTAAGATTTTCTGCACTTGCTTTTGAAGAATGCAGACTGATTGTATATATTGTAGGAATGTCAAAATCAGTTGTTATTGAATTTTGTCTGTGATGCTTTTGCATCGTGTAAGATCATTTTAAGAAAATATTTTTCGAAATACTTAAAAATTCAGGCCCGGTTCTACAAACATTTGAACCGCAGTTCAGTCATTTTTTTCTTTCAAACTTGGCTACTTCACTAAGATCTAGCTCTGGTTAAAGCAATTTCATGACTTAACAAGAGTTTAACCGCAGTTAACCCCGAAATCGGTAAGTTACGAATTTGAACAAAGGCTTAACTACATTTATAAATTTGAGTTTAATCCTTAAACTGATAATCTCCAGCTGAAAAAGTGGTCCTTAAAACATTAATGATTGATTTTATACCAAGAGAATCTTTAAGGTCACCTTTCAATAAATTAAACAACATGGAACATCAAGCATTTGGGTTTTTTTAAATTTCTATGATTTCGGCAACAGGAGTTCAAGTCGACCATGGGTGTCAGTCACAGTACACATATTAAATATTACCTATAATTAATAAAATTTTATTACTGCGCAGGTTGTCAAAAATCGAATGACATATGAAAAAAAAAAAACATTTGGTGACCCTAGATTCGACTCTACTTATAAAAAGTCTATAACCAATATGTCATTTTTTTATTATCAATTTGAATTTTCTTATCCTGTTATTTGTTGTTTTCTGTCACAGAAACATAATTTTCTTACAAATAATGATATAAGTAGTGATTTAAACGAAATTGTTTGGAAATTTTTTTAAGACGCGATCAATTTAGTAATTGAAATAATGAAAGTCTTTATTATTGATCAATAATATAAATTTGATCAAAAAGATTTGTCCATTTTTAATTTGTATACACGAGAAAATTTTTTTTATTCAATTCTTTACACGAAATTGTTTGATAACAAAAATTTATTAAATTTTTCTAGATTTGTGCGTAGCTGAAGTGTCACTTTACTTAAGTGACGGCGCATTCCGAGTGACAGCGGGTCTCCATTTTTGACACATGCGCGAACTTGAACAAAAATGGAAACTCGGAGTATATTACCTTTAATATGTGTACTGTGGGTGTCAGTGACGTCAGAAAACAACCCTTTATCAAAATATCCCATGTTTTGTAAATATCCCATAGTTTGTAAAACAAACCTAATTACTGACACTCAAGTTGATTACCAACGTTATTAAAGAAACCAAAAAACGAAGTGCCTCACTTGGAAACTAGCAAAACTTATTTTTGGATCATGAAACGTGATCTTGATAAATAGGAAGAACTCAATCGGGATAGGCAAAACTTTGAAGAGAATAAATTATGCCTATTACCTATTACCATTGAGTATACTTATAAGTTGGATTATGGGCTGTAGGTCAGTTTTGTTCCACTTAAATGAAACACAAAATGTTGTTTAAAATGACGTTTCGTTCATGATTATGAACATCATCAGATTTATTTCTGTTGATAACAACAAAGAAGAGAAAAAAGTCGTTTCTTAATAAATTTAAACTGAACGTTAATAAATCACAAATTAATATTACCATTGAGTTTATACACATTGAGTTGTGTATAAACAAGTGAATGTTCAAATTCAGGCTTCCAACGTAAATTTGATCACCGTTGCCGATCTTTACGAACGACTCTGTAAGTTTTTCTTATCTGAACGAGAGAACTTAGAGTATATCGAAGAAAGGGCGATGAAATTAAGCTTCTCGAAGCAACACACCACAGATATCAAAAAAAAGACAACCGAAGAGAAAAAAAGATTTGAATTTAAACTGAAAGTTAATAAATCACAAATTAATATTACCATTGAGTTTATACACATTGAGTTGTGTGTAAACAAGTGAATGTTCAAATTCATTTCTAACTAAAATAGGCTAGTTATCAACATCGACCCTAACGGAAAAGCAAATTTCTTGCAAAAATGTATCCTAATGATTTAGAAACTGACCTAGTTCAGGAATGCGTACACTTTCAAGGCCACCTTTCTTCTAAAATAATTTTAATGAAACCAGATTCTAGATCATTAAAAAGTCTATCGTCGTTTCTGCGAAATCAGAATTTAGAGAACATTAATCCAAACTTGCATATAGCAATTTTTGTTTTTTTTGTACATTCAATTTTTATTTTTCATTTTACTTATAACTACTTAAATGCTAGACAAAAACCTTAAGAACTAGCTTACAGAATAACTTAACTAACTTAATGGCCCAATGCGGGGGCTCTAAATTATGCTGTTACTATTCTGTCCCGAAGGGGCACAGCTCTTCTGAACCGCAGACGTTCCTAGAGCCGACTCTCGATCATACAGGAGTTGCCAATCCACAGTTATACGGCCGACGTAGTAGATTAACGGAATCGCCAATGTATCCTGTATCAGCCCCGACTGTCTAAATAGAGAAATGTCTCAGGCGGGATGAAACCGTTAAAACAAACGCTCTCACTATATTTTTCATTGGGTTAATATGCCCCGAATATAAGTCCATTGGCTGAGGTCTTCGCAATGTGAACCCGTATCAGCTTAATTAAAAAGTTATCTATCCTGTTTATATTGGCCCCGTTGTATAAGACCTCGTTGGCATAATAATGTTTGTACTCCGACTCTGGTGTTCTGTGTAATCTAAGACAGGTCCTAAGACACTGCCTCTCAAATATCCGAATCTTTTCCATTTGAGATGGGGCAACGTTTCACCCTGTTTTCAAGGCGGCTGCTATAAAACAACCGTCTTGTCAGAGCAAACGCTCCCCTAGCTCTGGCCAGAGCTGCATCTATATGTCGATTAAAATATAGATACTAACCTAGCCAGATACCAAGGAACTTTACTACATCCTTACTCACCAGTTGATGCCAACTTGGTCCAACGATCACTAGATTTCTCCAGTTCTTTCTTGTATCCCTAGAAGCCTTAGACAAAAGGGGTTCTAAACAGGATAGTTTCTGGTTTCTGAAAGTTAATTTTTAACTTCCAATCATCACAATATCGCTGAATCTTGTCAAAGTCACACGGCAAGAGAATTCTGATGACTTCAACTTTTGGACCCGTTCTGTACGCTGCAAGGTCATCGGCATACGCAATTGCATGAGTGAGACTACATATCAGATCGCTGGTGTAAATACTAAAAAGAATCGGAGTGTTCACAGCTCCCTGCTGTAGACCGTTTTTAATATCAAAAGTTGTGGTAGAAGTTACATGGCCACTTTTGACAACAAATTTTCTTCCACTGAGCATGTCATGAAGCATATATAACAGTGGTTTACTTATGCCAAATCTAGTTAATTTCAGATAAGGACCCTCTAACCATACGGTGTCGAAAGCCTTTTCTAAATCAACCAGAACGGCACCCGTGCGTTGATTTTTCGCATCAGAAACTAACTTAGACGCGGCATGAATAGTGTCATGTCCCGCCTTAAAGCCAAACTGATTGTCTGGAATAATATTTTTGTCCTCAGCCTACTTGAACAGAGCTCTATTGAGAATCTTTTCGAATACCTTACTGATACTTTGAAGAAGACCTATCGACCGAAGATTTGCCGGATTGGAGCTGTCCTTTCCCTTTTCGGGGAGAGGATGGACCACAGCTGTCTTCCAACTCACTGGATAATATGCATTATTCAATGCGTTGTTAAACAGTGTGGTATAAATGTCTATGGCTTTCTCAGGGAGATGTCGTAACACAATGTTGGGTATACTATCGACCCCCGCAGATTTCGTTTTCTTTTATGTTTGAAAAATTAACTGAAGTTCTACCTTTGAAATTAAAAATGAACTGGGTCCATTTCGCTCGGCGATGGTGGCGTTTGCCAAATTTTCGTCATTGAACCCTGTGAAACCAGTAGGTATTCTCAGATCGCCAATGTGTTATGTTATTTCCAAGATAGAAATTGTGCAGTAAGGCTCTGTTCTCCAGGTCATAATTCGGACGAATGCTAGCATTCACCTTATACACTTGCTGGAAAGCAGCCCCTACAGCTTCTATCTTTTCCTGAGGATCTTCTATCATATAAAAATTATTATCGAAAACGGCACCTTCCGCATCAATTCCCGCAATTGATAGTGCGTCTTCCTTATCTGTTATCCTCTGGAGTTTAAGACATGGAAGATCGTTTTGTTCATTTCTTCTAAATATCTTATTTATTTGGGGAAACATACTAGGGTCGCTAGAATTAACAGCCCGAAGTCTGTTATTCTTTATAAATATTTAATTTATTTGGGGAAACATACTAGGGTTGCTGGAATGAACGGCCCGAATTTTGTTATCCCAATATAAATTAATAGACAATCTATATTTTTTTCTAATCAGAACGTTAATGTTTTTGATTGACGACTGTCCTCATCTTCAGATCGCGTGTGTCCGTGATAAACCAGAAGGGTCTTGTTCCTTATATTTTGGGATTGTTCTGTCCATTTTTCGTTTTATAGTCGTATCTATTTGAGTCAGGTACCCGTCGATCTCGACGTTTGTCAGGTTCCTGTCATTTGGTGGAGAAATGTCATCGGAACGTATTTCCCTTGCCAAGGCAGCACTGGTTTTATTTACTGTGGTCGTGTTTTGTTTAGCTCTACAATTTTATTTTGTTTTTGTGAATTTATCATAAGATAAGAAGTCTATTAATTATTAAATTTCATTTTAATTTACAAATAAGTATTTTTTTTTGTATAATGTGGTAATATGTTTACTTCTTTTTGATTGCTACATAAAATATTTTCATATTTTTGCTTTTCCATTTGTAAATTTGAAGTGATTTTTTTTTTTGCTGATATAGTGGTAGTTTTATTTTGATGGTGTTATTTTTAGTGTTGTTACCTATTAATATTATCATCATAAAAGCTCTTTTGATGTCTTAATAATTTTTAGTACTATCTTGTTATTTTAATTTTGCTCCAAATTCATTTTTTTATTGAGCTCGCTGGTTGTGCGTGTCTGCGCGTGGTTGAGTTCATACAAGTGATACATTTTTTCAGGTTCGAATCCCAGGCAAAACTATTTGTTCTTACTTTCTTTTTTTTTTTTTTTTATTTAATTTTTGTTGTTTCTTTACTTTATTTAATTTTTAGTATTTATTTTCCAATGAATTGTTCAGCTGTTAAGTGTCTTGAGCATTCGGACTCAGTCACCCTTTTCGAATGCTTTGGTCCTTGTGGTCAATCTTTCCACGCCAAGTGCATTGGCTCAAGTAGTGCTTTTATTGAAAAGATAATTTCTTCAAAAATTGCTTTTTGGTATTGTGCTAATTGTAGGCAACTGTCTCTTTCCCAACTTTCTTTTAAAATGTCGGCTTTGAAAACAGATGTCTTGAAAATTTCGAAGACATTTGAAGATCTCTTAGTGCATTTCAATTCCATAGTTTCAAATGTCAACTCGTTTCCGTTATCAACTGAAACATCTGTTAAATCTACTTCAACAGATGATGAAATCATAGTTTCCACTGAAATAATAAATCAGAAAATTTCTAGTTCTTCTAAGAGCAAGAAAAGAGGCCGTGAGGGTTCATCGTCATCGAAAAACCCTTACCCTGCTCCTAAACGTACGAACCTTAGGAGCAATAATAATAAAACAGTTGTAAACGCTTCAGTTCCTGTCCAGGAAATGAACATTTCACCCGCCATAATTTTAAATGCTGACTTAGATCAACCAGTAGCTTGTGTTTATACGCCCATCCAAAAAGTTGAGATTGAAAATCCTACCATTAGTTCTCTTCCCGTGATAACCTCTGTAGCACCGAAAAAAATTGAATCAGTACCTAGGCCCAAATTAGTATTTGTGTCCCGACTGGACCCCAAACTTCAATCCAGTGATATACTCCAACATCTGGTGGACATCAAATGTATCTCTTCTTCTTCATGCATTAAATGCACTAAAATCAGTAAACCTGATAGCTTCGTATCCTCTTTTAAAATAACAGCTCCCTCATCATTATTTGATGATCTTTGTAATAGCAATTATTGGCCTACCGATACTCTTGTTAAGGAATTTTCGGTGCGTTCTAAACAAAGAGTTAATCGAAAATCTTCGGAAATC
This sequence comes from Baccha elongata, assembly GCA_951217065.1. NCBI lineage: Eukaryota > Metazoa > Arthropoda > Insecta > Diptera > Syrphidae > Baccha > Baccha elongata. The sequence continues at coordinate 83,044,821 of OX578274.1, forward strand.
CCTGCTTCAAAAAACTAAATAGGTTATCCCTCTTCTATCAGAACGTTAGAGGGATTCGCAGCAAAACTGCTGAAATTTTCAAAAAATCTCAGGCTTTTCCGCATGATATCATTGTTTTTACTGAAACATGGCTCAATGACACCTTTTTAGACAAGGAAATTTTTGACGAAGAGTTCAATGTTTTCAGAAGAGATCGTCATGTAGATAAGCCCAAAGAAGTTGGTGGTGGTGTTTTGATTGCTGTTCGTAATAACCTCACATCTAATCTTGTCTCTTTCCCTTTTAATATATCAGTTGAACTTATTTGCCTTAGAATTTCAATTGAATCCAAAGATTTTTTTATTCTGAATGTTTATATTCCTCCTAAAAGTCCAGTAGCAATTTATTCTGAGGTCTCCTTAGCTTTGGATCATGTAATTGTTACAGCTGGCTTTAATAGTAATATTTTACTGGTGGGTGACTTCAATTTGCCTAACGTTAATTGGATCCCCTCAGAAGACGAGTCCTATTTTGAAGCATCCCCTACTTCCTCTCAACAGGAGCTTCTTCTTTAGGATAATATTATTTGTACTGACTTACAGCAAGTAAACTGTATTAAAAACTTTAAAAATCGAATTCTCGATTTAGTCTTTTCATCTGACGCTGCTAGTGTTGTTGTGGTAGAATCTGCCACAGCCTTATCTAATATAGACAGCTACCATCCTCCCCTTGATATATTTTTGGATTTGAGCTGCCATTTGCTCAATAACACTCAGTCGCATGACTGTTCATATTCTCTTGATTTTCGTAAAGCTAATTTTCAATTACTTTATGATGAATTAAGTTCCTCTGGTATTTCAGATATTTCTTTAACTAATATTGACGTCGCAGTTACTGAATTTTATACTATTTTCAATAACTGCTTAGCAAAATCTGTTCCTACTAAACTGTCTAAAACTTCCAAAGTTTCACATCCATGGTTTACAAAGGAGCTCACATCTCTTCGTAACAAAAGAAATAAGGCTTGGAAAACTTATATCAAAAGTCTTTCTACTTTGGATCATAATGTGTATATTTCGCTTTTTGAGCAGTTTAATAACCTTTCTAAAAGTTTATACTCTGACTACTTAAAGGAAATGGAGGTTTCATTGAAACTTGATCCAAAGAAGTTTTGGAATTTTGTAAATTCAAAAAAGAAGTCTGACGGATATACAATAAACTTTGTTTATAATGATTCTTCGTTAACGAGCTCTTCTGATATCTGTAATGCATTTTCAGAAAATTTTAGTAACTCTTTATTGACACTCGTGTTGATATTGATGTTGAATTCTTTGAATATTTGCGTGACTGTCCTCAAGTTACTTTTAACAACGTTCCGATGAAACATGACAAAATTTTACATTTTCTTTCATTGCTTAAAGATGACTACTCTCCAGGCCCAGATGGCATTCCTCCAATTATACTGAAAAAATGTAGCTCCATTATAGCTTTTCCTCTTCAACTTCTTTTCGAGCTATCCCTTAAGTCGGGGAAATTTCCCAGTGTATGGAAAAAATCATTTATTACACCCGTTTTTAAAAAGGGTAGTAAGTCTGACATAAAGAACTACAGACCGATTGCCAAACTCTCTTTTATTCCAAAGTATGACGTTTTTCTGCAAAAATATTATCTGTAATCAACAACATGGATTTATGCAGAGGCGGTCAACGGTAACGAACCTTCTAACGTTTTTACACAAGTGCTCCAATGCTTTGGAGAGCGGACAGGAACTAGATTGCATTTATACCGACTTTTCAAAAGCTTTTGACCAAATTTCACACGACATAATAATTTTTAAACTTAAGGCCTTTGGATTTTCTGCTGGATTTATTGATTGGATATATTCTTATCTTCGAAATAGATCCTACCAGGTGAAATTCAGAAAAACATTTTCAAACCCTTTTACTGCCAACTCTGGAGTACCGCAAGGAAGTCATTTAGGTCCCATTCTTTTTATTCTTGCTATTAATGATGTAACATCATGTATTCGCAATAGTGAAATTCTGATTTTTGCTGACGATATGAAGATTTTTAAATCTATATGCTCAAGCGGTGATCGTGTGAATCTGCAAGCCGACATTGATAGCTTTTGTACTTGGTGCAGCAAGAATGGATTAAACCTTAACCCAGCGAAATGTCAAACTATGACTTTTTCAAAGAAACGAGTACCCATCATATTTGACTATAATATTTCACAACATACATTGTGCCGTGTCGATAGTTTTAAAGATCTTGGAATCGTCTTCAATTCAAGTCTAGATTTCACAGAGCACATCAACTCTCTTGTTAAAAAGGCTAACTCAATGTTAGGTCAAAAGAGTTTCAAGACCCTTATGTTACCCTATCTTTATACAATTGTTTTGTTCGTCCGCATCTGGAATACGCATCGCAGGTATGCACTCCGTTCTATGATGTTCATAGATCTAGGATAGAAGCAGTTCAGCATAATTTTGTTCGTTTTGCCTTAAAAGGTCTTCCCTGGACAGATCCTTATAACCTTCCACCTTATGAACACCGAATTCAGCTTCTACACATTCAGTCCTTGTTACAGAGGCGTGTAAATAACGATATAGTTTTTATCCACCAACTTCTTTCGGGCGCATTAGATGCACCTGATCTACTTACTTGTGTTGGACTCAATTATCGTGGGGGTGCTCACCATCTGCGTAGCCTTGAGCTCCTACATTGTCCACACCATCGGACTAATTATGGTATAAATGAGCCGCTTACCCGCATGTGTAGGCTTTTCAATTTAAATTCTAAAATGATTGATTTTAATGACAATAAAATAAATCTTAAGAACGTACTTAAAACCAGTGCTCCACGCTTTTAGTTCATGTTTTATGTATTTTGTATTGTTAAATTATATTTTTTATTGTATTATAGTGCTTGTGTTATTGTAGTCATTTGTTTTACATTACTAACAACTAACACCAGCACTAAGTGATGAGCCAGTGGAACACATATAATGTGTTGGCAAATCTTTGTTCATAAGCTGAAGCTTGCTCTAAGCTCCTTATGAACAGGATCTGATAGTGTGAAAAAAAAAAAAAAAAAAAAAAAAAAAAAAAAGGCGTTGGAGAAGCGTGGCCAGAGCGTCTTACTGTATTACGGTGGCAAGTCCGTAGTAATCACTGTCGTATTTAATTGTTCGTAAACAGTTTCTTGTCTGTTGATTTGTTGCGTTAGCTATAACTAGTAGTGAGTCAAGCAGTAAGAGATCCTGAAAACCACCGCTTCTAAGAAACGAAGGTCTACCTGTCGCAAAAAGATCGATCCTACATTCAACACTGTGACGGCCCATCCAATTAAATAAATGTTACCCTCTCGGATTTTGAATTTGATTTCCCCAATCTTCATTTTTCCGTTCAAATCTCCTGCAATGAGATACTAATTTTCATCTAAGTGCAAGCATTCGAAAAGATTTTCGAGTTCTGCGATAAAATTAGCATTCTGAGGTGCTTCAGGTGCGTACCTTCGTTTCCCCTGAAGGAGCGGAATGCAAATGATGCATCGGCTACCGCGTTTTTGTATTTTAAATATATGGTACTACTGAACTGTCAGACAGAATGAAATAAAAAAAAACAATCACTAAAAGAAGTATTTTCAAAGAGAAAAACATATAAAAAATGTCGAAGAAAATGTGGTAATAACAAATCGAAGTAGTTGAATTTTATAACATAATTCATTTTATAATTCATGGCAAATTGAGAAGTACTTGCAATTTTGGTATTTGCAGCAAAAAAATGAACACAAGATCAAATGGGGTTTGTTCGTAAAATAGATATGTTTTTGCACATATGTTATGAATTCACTCGAGGGTACATTTTCTTTAAATTCCATTGGAGTTGCTGGAACACAGTTTTTTATTGTCTGTTTCATATTTTGTGGAACCTAAAGTTAAGCATATACCATAAACCAAAACGTATTAACGATTTTTATAAAGCTTTGCGATGACGGGTTCAGTTTCAGTTTCAGTTTCAGTATATTGTTATTATTACTCAGTAAGATACAATATCTTTTAATAAGAGCAAATATCAGTACGCAGTACTTTCTATAAAATATACAATGCTAGGTTCGTTTTGAAAAAAATTTCGGAACGGGAAGAAACGCAGGGACTAAGCTAATGCGATCGTAAGGATAGGGAGGAGTTCTCCAAAATAGTTCAGGACTACAAGTTCTTGGAGGGCGCTACTCTTCAGAGGAAAGAGCAAGTTGCAAGGCGCAACAGGTCTCAGGATGAAACTACTCGGCCATCGAAAAAGAGTTAGGCTCTTCCAATTCTAGCCAGGAATAAAAAACAAACACTCTACCAACCACATCCGGCAGTCAGCCAGTGGCGAAAACTTTGAGTGAGATCGTCAGGGACGGCCTTCAAGTTGCGCTGACGGAGGAGCTTTCCTCTACAGGGAAACCAGTCTTCGAAGTGCAGAACGCTCGTCACTAGGATTAGTGACGCATGGAAAGGCATGAAGCTCAAGCTAATCCACGCCAGGGATATTCCCAGACAACCAAAGGCTCGCATTTGGGTACCTAAAAGTCCTAAAATGTCAAAACTCGGGGGTTGCACTGGACGACTGGGTCGTCATAAAAGCCGAAGAGGCCAATGCCAACAAGTCAAAGATGTCTTTCCTGCTCTTGATTGATGAGGAAGGTCATCGATTGCAAATTCTCACCGTCTTAACAACCAAAAATGCTGAAATTCCCGCAGATTAATCTGAAGCACTCAAAAAATGCTTCAGATAATAGCAGAATCTTCCTCAGGGAAAAAGATGTGGATTTCGGAATTATTTAAGAGCCATGGGTTCGAAGCCATAAGATCTGAGGGCTTCAAGACCAGCTTAACAATCTCTACGACATAACAAAAAAACAATAACCAAGGTAACTTGTATTATTGCTAAAAAAAACATTTAAAAGTATTTTTATGTCAAAATTTTAGCACCAGACCTGACAGTTGTCACACTAGACACAGCAGGTGTAGATGGACTATACGTAGGATCGGTGTATATGGCTCACGATCGTATTGCACAACCCGAAGAAGATGCCACCCTGGTCCAAAACATCAACAATGCCAACCTCATACTAGGGTGTGATGCCAATGCCAGGCACACGGTATGGGGCAGTTTCGAAATCAATCAAAGAGGTGAGTCTTTATTTGATTTTATTATTTCATTAAACAACATTTCTATTTGCAACAAAGGCAATATCTCCACCTTCATTTTCCCGAGGACGGATACGTTTGAAGGGTGGGAAGATGTGCTAGACGTTACACTAACAAACAGTAATGAACAGGTCAGGTTGGAAAACTGGAAAGTATCTACACTGAGATCTTTTTCCGATCACAGGTATATACTCTTCGAATTAGGTCTTAACACTAAGCCCCCTGCCCCGTTTAGAAACCCCAAAAAACCGACTGGAATAAATTCAGTCAAATTGTAATTCCAGTTCTTCTACTGAATAATTTAGATTCAGTAGAAGAACTGGAGGCGAAGCACTTTTGAAACGTCCAGTTAGGTACAGCTGTGGTGGAATGAAGATCTCTCAAATCTTAGGAAGATTACAAGAAAAACCTTCACTATCTGCTACGTTAGCAAACAATAGCAACCTTACAAGGACTGCCTTAAAGATTACAAAAAAGCGATATCCTTAGCTAAAAGGCTGGCTTGGAAAGAATACTGCGAATGAATTGAAAATATAAAAGACTCTGCTAGACTCGGAAAAATACTCTCAAAACAACACTCTTGTCCATCTCTCCTCAAAAAGGAGGATGGTACTTGGACAGTGGATTTATTCAAATATCTAGAGCCTTTAATGACAACCCATTTCCCAGGCTGCAAGGATTACAGCCTAGTAACATACATTGCCCTTAGTGCTCAGCCAGAAAATATTCATGCTATCATAACCAAGGAAAAGATGTCCTGGTATTTTAATAGCTTCTCCCCATACAAATCTCCAGGTGTAGATGGCATTATCCCCATAATGCTACAGAAGTAGATAGATAGATAGATAGATAGATAGTTTTTATTCATTTCATATTAGTTTTGAGTTTTTACATTTAGTTTATAATTGAATAATAATGAGCATGGCATTGCTGCCGTCTGCCCGAGTGGCATTATTTATTTGATATTACATTTTTTTATTGTTCAAAACATTCGAATTTGAAAAATATTGTAAGATTTTAATTTAACTTAATACTTAATTGAATTTAGTTGCAACTTTTAGTTTAGTTAAAACGAAAAAAAATAGTAAAAAGAAATTTACAAGCGGATACAACTTTTAGTTTAGTTAAAACGGAAATTTAATAAACTGGAATTTGAAAAAAAAAATCCAAAAATGGATATTACTTATTGTTTAGTTTAAAAGGGCTAGATATTAATAACTTTATGATATATATTTTTCATACAACTTTTAGTTTATTAAAAAAAAAAAATTAGAAATTTTCACTAATAATTCTGTTTCTGTATGCCATCGCTTCTGTTGTGAATTCATATAACCGAATCCAATTTTCCCCATTCAAAATCAGTTTGATGTCGTCTTCTTGCAGATTATTTTTCTCGTAGAAAACTCTCCTTATCTCCATCAGCATTGGACACCTTCCCAGAAAATGATACATATTCTCTTTTTCCCGCATGTTGCAAAGAGAACAATTACCTTCCAAATCGGTTCTGTGAGGCATAAAATTAAGTTTAGTAAGCTCTCCCCTTGCTTTGAAAACAGTGCTTATTAGTTTACGTGAATGATCCTGTGTGAAGTAATTTCTTTCATTAAGATTATAGTTCAGACTAGAGTATATCGTTCTTTCATTTGATGATCTAGCTTGCTCTATAAATGAATATCTTTCATTCTGATCTATATGTTGTATAACTTCATACAGAGCTTTTTTCCATTGAAGTGAGCTTGCATTTTCTAAATTAAGATTCCATCCACAGTTTGTAGCATGATCTAGCCAATCTTTGTAAAAAAGTGACTTTTGGCGGACTGCACTCGTAAGCATCATCTTCGGTAGTCTGGCGTCATTCATGTTTACCACTCGTACCAGATAATCTGCATTGAGCTTTAGTGTAGATACATAAAGTGTAGGTAGTCCAGTTTCCAGGTAATACATATAATTGGGAGAATTAACTGGCAACAGAAAAATCTTCCTAAGGAAAAACCGCAAAACTCTTTCTGCTGTCTCAAACTTTTTAACGCCCCAGATTTGAGCACCGTAAAATAGCGTAGCCTTAGCTGTAGCGTTAAACACTTCGTATTTAGCATTTGTTGTAATAAGCTTACTGTTGAATATTTTTTTCCAATTTGCACATATTGCATTTCTGGCAACGTCCGCCTTAGCTTGGAGGTGTTTTTCCATATTTAAATTGAATGTTATAGTCATTCCTAAGTAAGTGTATTCCTTCACTATCTCCAGTTCCGTTTGGCCGTATCTCCAGTGTTCCTCACGTGAAATCCTTCCTGCTTCATTTTGAAAAATCATCACTTTCGATTTGGTGGTATTTACTTCCAAGCTCCATCTATTGCAGTAGTCAAAAAGTCTATTTATATTTAATTGTAGTGAGCTTGGTGATTCTGCCAAAATGAGAACATCATCCGCATACATAATCGATTTGATTTTAAGATTCCCAATTTGCGCTCCGCATGGTAGGCATTCGATCATATCATCAAGGAAAAGGGCAAACAATAAAGGACTGAGGTTGCACCCTTGCCGAACTCCTCGATTAATTTTAATGTTGTTTGATGTTTCTATCCCGTTGAATACACATCCACTTGTTTGTTGATACATTTTTTCCAAAGCATTTCCAAACTTGGTCGATATTCCCAGGTTGTATAGTTTGAAGAACAACGCTCCTCTGTCCACCGTATCAAATGCCGCTTTAAAGTCAATAAAAAAGGCGTATAACTTCTTATTTTGACTCAGCTTCGAGCGGGCCAGACATCCTAAAACAAATAAATTGTCCATTGTTGAATAGCCTTTTCGAAATCCCGATTGAAATTCGCTCAATTTATTATTCGTATTTACCCAATTATTCAGCCTATTATTTAGTAGTGATGTATAAATTTTTAAACTTGCATTAAGAAATGAAATTCCTCTGTAATTCTTTGGATCCGCTGGGTCACCTTTCTTATGAATAGGCCAAATAAGCGATTCTTCAAAGCAATCCGGATGTACAGCAAAGTTAAAAATTACGTTTAGTGCTTGGGTAAGCTTTTCTTTTAACAATGGAGAGGAATACTTATAAAACTCTGTTGGTATACCGTTTGAGCCTGCCATTTTCCCATCTTTAAGTTTTTCCAGTATTATTTCGACTTCTGATATAGTTATTTCTTCGTCTAACATATCATTCGTTATAGCTGGTTTTGCATAGCTCCATATCATCTGGTGATTGGGTGCACTGAGCAAAGAAAAGAAGTGTTGTTCTAAATCACAAATGGAAATGTTTGGTGTTTTCTTTGAGCTACCGGTGCCGTTTATTTTTCTTGTAAACTTCCAAAATTCTGCCGAATCCTTACAGTTGCTTAATTTTTTTGCTAGTTCCTCTTGATACTTAATTTTTTTTTCTTTGCATAGGTGTTTGTACTGCTTAGTTGTCTCTACATATTCAACTCGTGTTACATTTAAGTTGTACTTTCTAAGTGATTTTAGTAAGTCAAGTGATTTTTTTCGTAGCTTTTCACAAGAATAGTCGTACCATTCTTCTTTTTTATGCAATTTGTATGGTTTTTGCATTATTTCTGCAGCATCTGTGATGATTTTTTCCAATTCAATTAATGGTAAATAGGAAATACGACTGTTGATTGCTTTACGTTGTATTAAAACATCTAATTTCGCTATATAGCTGCTTTCATGACGTCCAATCCATCTTAATTTTTTGATTTCAGACGGTATTTGGTTATCGGGACTTCCTTGGATGCTATCAATTCCAATTTCAACTTGAATTGGAAGATGATCCGAGTAGGTAGCATCCCCTACCTTAAAGTTTTTGAATGTGGAGATCCAGTCTCCGCCTATAAGACACAGATCTATTGTCGAGCATCCTTGTTTACCGATAAATGTGAATTCTCCATTTAAATCCCCGTCAACACTTCCATTAACTATGCTTAACCCAAAGTCATTGCATAGATCTAATATTTTTTTACCTTCCATATTTATGGTTTGATCTTTAGAACATCTTTTCTTGAATGCTGATTCTTTATCTGCTGTTCTAGCATTGAGATCACCAATTACCATTAGATCTTGTGTTTTTGCTTCGCTCAGAACATCATAAAGCACCTCAAAGTCGTGTTGCCATTTGTTGCAGTTTAAGTATATTGGTACCATGAATAAGGTTTTTCCATCAATTCTTAATTGTATAAGTGCAATTTCTTCTTTAATTTCTATATTTATAATTTTAATAATTTTTTTGTTGAAAGCGACCATTATTCCTCCACTTGCCCTACCCCTGGTAGCAATCCTCTTTGCAGGAATCCAGTAACATTTAAAATTCGGGAAGTATTTATCAAATTCAGTACAATTATCAAACATAACATGCGTTTCATATAGTAGTATGATATCCGATTTACATATATCAGTAAAAAAGTCAGAGAGTATAATCTTATTATTTAATCCGCCAACATTATATGCGGTGATACAAATATTAAAGTTATAATTATTAATAGTTTTTTTATGTTTTTGAATTTTAATTTTATTATTTCCATCTATACCATCCCTGTGCTATTGATTCAGAATTTGCCCAGTTTTCGAACTCGCCCCACTGACACCTCCACGTTCCACATGTTCCACAGATGTTTCTGTCAGAGATCTATCACTGTCAAATCGTCTACCACCTGTTGTTGCTGATGGTAAACAAGCTTGAAAAAATTCGCCGGGTAAACTCAATAATTCTATTAATTTTGCAAAACCACAATATTCTCCATGCTTAAGACCAGTTGATTCATTCCATGAAAATTGTAAACCGTTGACTATTAATGTTTCCCCTTTAACAGCTACTTTAGTGTTTCTTCTTTCGCGTTTAATAAGCCCTCGGATGCGCAAAAGGTGTCCCCTTCGCCTTCTTATAATTGGAGGATAATCTCTCTGGACTGATATTTTTGTGTTTTTGAGTTTATATGTGTTGTTGAGTACTGCATACAAACTATCTTTATCTCTAAATTTCACAATAAAGTTCTTTAGTTTTGGATTCCATGATTTAATTTCATGGACATCTTGGCTTTTTATATCACTAACCCCATTTGACAGCTCGCTGCATGTATTGACTACTTCTTCTACTTGGTCGAGTTGGTTGTTTGCTTCTAATTTGAAAATCAAGTTCTTTTCATGATGGAGCTTTTGGATATTGGTGACTTGTTGCTCAAGTACTTCTAGTTTTGTCTGAAGATCATGGACATGCCTTCTGAGATCCTCATTTTCCTGCCTGATCGACAACATGTCTAAACGGATTTCTTCAACGTCAGCTTTTGTAGCAAGATGCTTTTGTTTATCATCGAATAATGTTTTTAAGTCATTTATAGACATTTGTGAAACTAAACCAGATGATGTGCCAGCACTTGTGTCTGCAGTTTTACCAGCATTTTTACGAGAAGTATCCTTCTTTTCCCTTTTCTCCGTATCTCCCATTGATTTTTCTGGTGAAGTTTCACTTACAGTACGTTTAGACATAGAGTAGAGGTTATGATAAATATTCTTTTGCTTTTGTTGCTGTTTTTTTTTGTTTTGTTTTTTTTTTATATATATTAACAGTGACAGAATATATAAGGTAGGTATATCCTTTGTTAGATTTTAGCCGATTTACTTTTTCTTTTTTTTTTTTTTTTTAAATAAAGAAATATATCAAGACTTGCCTGTGATTTTTTGTCGAATACAGATCTTGTATGCTTAATTTTGTCGTGTATATTTTTTTTTCACATTTAAATCTTGCTTTTCTATATAAAATCAATATTTTTCAACAGACATTTATTTACACTTGACTATGCACTTTGAAACCAGTGTTGCCACTCATCATACTACAGAAGTACAGCTATACCCTTGTTAGAAGAACGTTCTTGCTAATTCGATTCAGGGATCTCTTGTTAAGTTCGGCGTTGATGCTTCCATCACAAAATCAATTTTATCCATGTTAAGATCAAGAATGATTCAAGCAACGTTGGGTAACGACCACATTATCATACTCGTAGATAAGGGTACACCTCAGGGAGGAGTTCTATCCCCCTTACTATGGCTGCTAGTCATGGACACAATCCTTTGTGAACTGGACACCTGTTGTGTAAAGGCGGTGGCGTATGCGGATGAGCTGTTGGTTATGACATCAGGGGCGTTTCCTACAGTGATAAGTGATATCATGGAAACTGCCTTGAAAAGAGTTGACATCTGGGATACTAGCTGTGGACTAGGTGTCAATCCAAATAAAACCGAATTGATGCTCTTCACCACGAGGACTTAAATTCCCCACTTCACCCTATCCAAGTTGAACGGTCACACTCTTTCTCTATCATCAAAAGCTTAATACCTAGGAGTTACAAAAAAAAAAAAAAAAGTTGTTGTTTGTTTGTGAATATGTGAATATGCGCATACATATGCATATGTCTAAATATATGCATATGTATGCGCGTATATGAAAAAAAAAAAAAAAAGCTGCTGGTGGCTGTTCTAGTTTTAAGTTATTTTAAGTATTGTAAGTAGTTTTAAGTTATTTTTCACGTAAATTTACGTATATTTTAGTTTTATTTGGGTTAATTTAGTTTTATTTAGGTAAAGGGTAGTTTTAAGTTTTTTATATAAAATAAATGTTATAGGAAAACGAGTTTTTCAGAATTTTCTCGTTTAGTTTTAAGTAATATTGAATTTTAATTTAAGTTAGTTTTTACGCCGAAAGGCATTTTTAATATATAGTTATAGTATAATTTAGAGCGCCCGTATGGGGCCAGTAAGTAAGTTAAGTTATTCTGTAAGCTAGTTTTTAAGGTTTTTGTCTAGCATTTAAGTAGTTATAAGTTGAATTAAAAATAAAAAAATTGAATTTGAAAAAAAAAAACCTAGGAGTTATTCTGGACCCTAAGCTTAGCTGGAAAATCAAACAAACGTGTGAAGAAAACAAGTATAGCCTTGCTTTTAGCGGTCAGCCATAAGAAGAATAGGGGGAATAACATGAAGCATACGGAAACATGCACTTGCCGTAACTATTCGGGACTGGTGGAAATGTGATCATAGCCTCTTCGCGGCGGCCGCTAGTAACAAGCCTTTTAAAAAAGGTTTGGCCATATGATCAATATGGTCCTTCAGGTTGGAGGTTGATTCCCTGTTCCGTAAAACTAAGAGAATTGCAAATCCGACAACAAGCCTCGGAAACGGACTGATCTCACGACGACAACTCACGCAACGAAAACGGCAAAACGATTTACGAATTTTCTTATGGAACGTACGATCGCTCTTTAGATCTCGAGCTGCTCAGCAGCTAGCTGATGCCCTGTCAAAATATAAAGCTGACATAACAGTTCTTCAAGAAATCAGATGGACAGAAATGGTGTTTTACAGAAGAAAGAACATGACGTACACTACAGCTGTCATACAAAACACAATGTGCTCGGAGTAGGCTTCCTGGTCAATTTGAATGCAAAAATAGGTCGGGAGCCGGTATTCAGGCATTACGCAGGCACCCATAGTTTGCATGAGAACACTAATGACAATGGACTTCGAGTCTTAGAATTGGCAGCATCGAAAAACATGGTCGTTGCGAGTACCAGGTTCCCGCGAAAAGATATCTACAAAGCCACCTGGGTATCACCTGATGGAGTCACTCGTAACCAAATAGACCACGTGTTGATAGACGTCGCCACTACTCGAACTTGATAACGGTACGAACGTACCGACACGCCAATATCGACTCGGATCACAATCTTGTTGGTATGGTTTTCCGAGGGCGGATTGCCCTGCGAAGACGTATTGCATCCGCCGATCAGGTTCGAATCAACACGGCTGCTCTGCGCAATGAAAATACCAGTAACACCTTTGGTAATGCGTTAGGACTCGCCCTAGAATCACTCGATTTAGGGAGAGTAAGTCCTGGAGCCAGTATGCTGGGCGTAGATAAGAAGTAAACACGCCCTAAGAATACTGTCATTAGTACTGCCAACTCCATATAAGGCAGCAGTCGTAAAAATCAAAACGACTGGTTTGATGATGAATGCAAGCTAGCAACTGAACGTAAGAATGTTGCGTACCGAGCAATGCATTAATCTCATATAACGCGGGCACGCGAAGAAGAATATAAAGAGCTCAGAAGAATAAAAAAACGGCTTCACAGACAGAAAAAATCAGCCTGGGAGAACTAAATCTGTGAAATAGAAAAAAGCCGAGAGCGAGGTCCACACCAGGCGCGGAAGTTCTACCAATCCATCCTAAACATGACGCAGTTGCACAACGCTGCACATACTGCAAGGACTGAGAGGGAAATCTGATCACCGATCCACAAAGCATACTGGAGCGATGGGAAGTGTACTTTAATGAATTGCTAAATGGTCAACTCATTGCAGAAGTGGAGGCTCCACTGCTTCAAGACGAATACCCTATGTAAGTAAGTAAGTAAGTAAGTAAGTAAGTAAGTAAGTAAGTAAGTAATTCATTTATTTACAGTTTTTGATACATTTACATTGTTTTTTTGAATTTGAAAGCTTTGGCTTTGCCGTCAGCTCGACTGACAACTTTCTTGATTTTAAAGATACTGTTATTTTAATTTTCAGTTTTCATTTGATATTTTTGATTTTTATTGTATGCATGTATGAAGATATACCTAATGTAGATAAATCATATTCTGTCATGATCAGTTTCCTAAATCTGCAAATTTCCTTCAGATAGTTATAAAGGTTTTGCCAGTCCGGTCCATCCAATATTTGTATTGTCTCCTGCATTAAGAGAGTAAATTTTCCAAAATACGCGACCCTCTTACGTTAAAAAATTGGACATTACAGGGCTACCAACCGTATGATAATTATGCTACATGTATGATAATCATAGGGCTGGTATGATGTATGATTGTAAACCATTATCATACGCAAAATGTATGATAATTTTCGTATTTGGCAAAAAGCACTTAAACATTCAATCTCCTATAAAAAATCTATTATGAAACGAAAAAAGTATTCATTTTGTTAAAAAAATGAAACTTGTCATCACTTATCAATCTAGTACTTAAAACAGTTCGATAATGTCAGCATTTCAGCACTTCAGCAAACTTCTTTAAAACTGAAACTGCACCTATACTCACAGCACTATGAAATTAAATGAGTAGGTATAGTATACACACAAACAAATACTTTACTTCTTGCTCACACGTTCTACATCTTCATCTATTCCAATCCAACTCTTTGCATAAACTCCAATCTCCATAGCGTTGCCAAATACAGGACAAAATCATGCCTTACATGAAAAACAGAATATATGCGTTTTATTCAGTAAAATTATGCCTCACATATTTTTATTTAAATTCTTGTGAAAAAAATCAAAATTTAAATACATTAATAGTGAAAATGTATAGGTATATCACAAAAAAAAACTCACATCATATGTGGATGTAGGATCATTGATAGTTATTTCAATTACAATTAACATTACAATACAATAAACACCTGTTAGAGTGAAACATGTGAGTTTCATTGAATTGTGGTTTAAAAGTGTCAATTTTTTTTAATATTACAGTTATTTATGTTTAAATGAACAAAATACCCCCTCTGAAATTGTGCCTGAAAGACATATATTATGCATAAGTTTCAGTAAAGCTGGCATCGCTGTTCTGATGACAGATTCCATAAAAATGTCTGCACTACTTCGCAATAGGTGTGTTTGAATGTATGATTGTATGGGTAGCTGACAAAATTAAATTAATATTTACCGTTGTTTTGCTGAGCTGAATATCAAAAAAAGCCGCACCGCCGAAAAGAAAAGTTAATCTTATACTTATTTTAAAAGTTTATCTTGTGTAAAATCATAAAATTTAAAAAAAAAACTACATTCAAATCGGATTTTTTATCTAAATCTAACTGATAGTGATTTATAATTGTAAGTATTTTATTTTCCATTATTATTTTATTCAGTTGTCAATTCAATCATTGTAATTTCAAAGGAATGATTTGTGCCACCATACAATGGAGTTATCTTCGACGTCTGAAGATTATGAAGCAGATGAAGAGCAAGAGCTCCAACAAAAAAAACCAAAAAAAGAAACATCACGACATCAAAAATATAGGAGGGAATGGCAGCAGGTTCCCGAGTTCAAAGGTTGGGTGCATAAGGTTCCAGACGATGTATTCAGCGCCAAATGCAGCGCTTGTAATATGATTATGAAGGCCACCAAAACCGTGCTAAAGAACCACTCCAAAACAAAATCCCACGAACATAATACGTCAAGTAAGTCAACCTACGTACCTAGCATTTCAATGAAAAATATGCGGTTTTTATTTTGTTTATTTTGTTTTTTTAATTTTTTTAGAAATATCCTTAAGCCAGAAAAAGAAAATGGAAAATTTCTTTGTTAGAAAACCAGAGACTGACAACAGCGCGAAGGCTGTAGAAATAGCTGAAATAAAACTTTGTGGATTGCTGGCAGAACACAATTTTTCATTTAAAGCCATGGACCATATGGTTGATGTCCTTAAAAGCTGTTTTCCGGACTCAAAAGTAAGTTCCGTATTTTTTCTACGCATATATCGGATACTTCCCGGTCGCATATACTTCCCGGTTCTGCGGGTTTCTCTTCGCTTGCTAGATTTGCGTTTGCTTTAATCTTTTTGTTTTGTTCTACTTTTTCATCGACAGTTTGAATATTTGGTTTAACAGTGAAATTATCAAAATCAATACCCAAATGTGCGTATTTTTCTTTTAATTTATTTAATTTGCGAATATTCAAACCAATTCGTTTTTGGTATGCTTCATCTGACCAATTATTGTGCTCATAGCTCTCTTTTGAATTGATGCTGTTTTACCGGAAACATAAATTGGTTTGCCTACCTGAAATTTACACAAAATTATATGACAATGAGGAACGTTTAATTTAAATTAAAATTGGTTGCTAGAGCTTATTTAAACACTTTTTTATTTATTTATATTAGTTAAAGTATGAAGTACGTAATAAGACAAAGCAATGGTGTGCGAGATATGACAGTAGGTCTAAAAGAACCTTTAAGAAGAAATGCAAAGAAACTGTAAAACATTATAAAATAGGTTTATTATAGATCAACAATTTAGCACCCAGCTTTTGCTAGACACCAAAGGTAAGAACTTATTGACAATGGAACATAAAACACGAAGGTGAAAAAACACTTTTGTGCAATCAAAGTATGAAGTTCAAATGCAAATCAATCACCAACTGTTGATAATTCATCTTCCAGATGAGACCAACCCTTAACAAGTGTAGCAATTAAGACTGTGATCTTATTTACATGCAGCAATTTGTATTTTGTTTCAACTAAATCTTTCCTTGCGTCAAGTTCCCTATTAAAGGAAATACCTACCAAGAACTGGAATAACTGGACTCGCCTTTTTGCCTCTATTGGTAACTACCATTCAATAACCGTTTAGTAATAAATACAGGAACGACTCAGCACGCTCTAAATGCAGTAGGGGGATTTTGAATTGGTCGATTGTTTTTCAATTCTCAATGAGTAATCATCCGAATGCCAAACGAATCACCACTATAATTCATGTCCTTTCTTTTGCAGTGATTTTATTTTTTAGTCATACAAGAACGCGATGACTGATATGTTTCTTGGCAAACAATATTGGCATACAAAATAGAAACGTATACCTTCGAGGGTGTTTAAGTTCTTATCATGACACTCAGCAAGTGTTTTCTATCAAAAATTAAATTGACTAAACTAAAGACATATCTAGATTCTAGACTAGACCATTAAGAGCGCTGGAACTGCTGGAAGTAGTTTTTCAATTGTTCTTCGAAGAACCCATGAGGAAGATGCCTTATGACAACAACACCACGTTCTCTATCATTTCGAGATTGCATTTTTTTCATTTTTTTGTCAAGCTCTCCAGAAACAGCAGAATGTCAGTCAGAGATACTTCTTCCTAAATTGGAATTTCTCCAAGAACTCTCTTGCAAGGCGGTGTACCTACAAATTTTGGAAGAGTTAGGATAGGAAGGGAATATTATCTTAATATTTTGTAACATTATCTTACCTTTACGTTCGAAACAAGTTTTGCAGATCCAAATCCAAATGAATAAAAAAAATAAACAAGTAGAAACAAATGCAAAAAAACAATTGACGTTTTGTTATGTTTGACGTCTTAATAAGTCAAATTTGGGCATGTTCAAAGAAAATTTGCTTGGGTTACGTCACATCACAACATTAGTTATCAGGGATGTTTAGGTTAGTTACACTAGGGTTTTTGTCACAGGTCATCTACTCGTACTCCTCCGTCCCCTCCCGTAGAAGGCATAATTAGAGATTGATATAACTCTTAATATTTTTTAGATTTTAGAAAAAGTTTCGTGCAAGAGAACGAAGGCTGCGGCAATAACAAAAAATGTGATTGGAAAAACACACAAGGAAGAATTAATCGAAAAGCTCAAAAATAACAAGTTCAGTGTTATGATAGATGAATCGACGGATGTGACTTCCAACAAAGCGACTTGCATTATTGTTCGGCACTATGATTCGGCGCACTCTAAGATCGTGAGCTCGTTTTTTGACTTGGTTGACTTGTTTCAGGGAGACATCGACAAAGCAACGGCTAAGGTAATTTACGAAGCAGTTGAGAATGCAATACAAAAATGTAATATTCCCATGGAAAATATAGTTGGGTTCGGTTCGGATGGTTGCAATAGTATGATGGGTGATAATAATTCTGTTAAATCAAGATTTGAAATAAGTTGTAAAGGAATTTATGTAGCTAAGTGTATATGCCATTCATGTGCGATTTGCGCAAGTGAAGCTGCCAAAATGTTGCCGCGTAGATGCGAGGATCTTCCTCGTGATATATATAGCTCTTTTAAAAATAGTGCTAAGAGGAAAGCAATTTTTATTAAATTTCAAAAGTTTCTGGACTTAGATCCACATTCCATACTAAGACCCGCACAAACGCGCTGGCTGTCATTGCACCAAGTTGTTCACAGGATTTTGGAGCAGTGGGAAGCACTTGTACTTTTTTTTAATGAAATCACAGAGGATAAGCTTTTAAGTGCTGATAGAGTCTTACAAAATTGGCAGGACCCACAAGTAAAACTGTTTTTTCTATTTTTAGACTGGGTTCTACCCAAATTCAATGCGCTTAATGCTTTTTTCCTGTCGGAAAAATGCATTATAACCACTGCTCATGAAAAAATGTGTTCAGTATATAAACAACTTCTTTCCTCCTTTCTGGAAAGCCGTTACATCAACAGTTGCAACTTGAGCGACATTGATCCGAATTTGTCCTCATATCAACTATCTGACAGCCAGATTTATTTAGGTTTAGGTTCTTAGAGGAAATACAGACAATTTTAAGTAAACACATTATTCCTCAATCAGAACTAAAAAGAAGAGACCTACAAATGATTTCCGATTTTAAAGACCGCTGCCGAAAATTTTTACAAGTTGCTTGTTATCAACTTCGGCAAAGGTACGATTTTTCAGACAAAGTCTTGCAAAGCTTGCACATTTTTACCCCAAAAAACGCCATTGATTGTTCAACGAGAACCAATTATCCATCATTACTGTTTTATATAAAACTACTGCCTCGATGCGCAGAAATTGGAATAAGCAACCAAGTTTTAGACGACGAATGGCGTATTTTACCTTATTGCAAACTACCAGAGAATATATCAAAAGAAACTGAAGCAGATGTGTTTTGGAGTAACCTTCGGGAGTACAAAAACGAAAACGACGAAAACCCTTTTCAAAATTTATCCAAATTCGTGCTTAACATACTGTGCTTGCCCCATGCTAATGCTGATTGTGAGCGAATTTTTAGTCATGTGGGCTTAATAAAAAACAAGCTCAGAAGTGCTTTAAATAATAATTCAGTCACGCATATTATTCTCGCAAAAGAACATATGAAATCTTGTGGGGGTTGCACACAATTTACTCCTAGTTCCTCAATGATTCGAAAGCTAAACATTACTATGTACGATCAGGGAAAAGATTTTCAAATTGATGACATTGTTAATTCTACTATATTATCTTAAAAGCATTCAAATGTACTTATTATTTTTATAATTTTGTGTGTTTAAAAATAACTCAGATGTATAAACTTTTTAATGTACATATAGTTTATGAAATATTTTAAAGAAATATTGTATTCCTATTCAATATCTTATATGTGTCTAATACATAATACTATTATAAATAATATGTACATTAACATAAAAAAATAAAATAAACAAAAAAAACTTGCAAAAATTTTGTATTTCTTCTTATTTGTGAAACTTAAGTACGATGCAGTACGCGTCAAACATACAATTATTAAGAATTCATAGAGTAAAAAGAAAATTGAACAACAAATATCAGAAAAATTAGTTATAATGTTTTGTTAATTTTTACTATTTGGTTACTTGGTAAAAAGAAAACAAAACATTATAACTAATTTTTCTGATATTTGTTGTTCAATTTTCTTTTTACTGTGAACACTAAAAAATAAAACAAATTAGATGTCATGAAATGACGCGCAGTGCCGTGCCGATTCAAACTTTACTAGCAGCAGTGAAACTGCACTTAAGCGGCACTATACGCGGTAAAGTTGTCAGATAATTCAGATTATCAACTTTGTCGCTTCCACTGCCGCCAGTGCTGTTTACATCATACGATTGCATTCAAAGAATATTTTATGTTTTCGCGCAGTGTAGTGTAGTTTTGCTGATGCAGTTAAGTGCCGCTAGGTGCCGCCCTACCTTCAAAACAAGAATATTGGTTGCGTATGATAATTTTCTCTCTGGTATGATAGAAACGAGCAAATTGTATGATTACTCGTTCACAAAAATATGGTAGCACGTCATATGCTTATAGTGGAAGCAGTCTTCTTTGGATCTTGTATTACATAGTGTGCAGAACTGGTTGAAACTCCCATTGTAAGGTCGTCTGTTGAGACATAATACTTCGCTTCTTGCTTTGAAGATTAAAGAAATGTCTTTGGGCTAAGGATAATTATGGAAATAATTATTGTTACTCAGATTATAATTCAGCTGGCTATATATTATTCGGCTTTCTGATTCGATAGCAGTTTCTACAAGTTGATTCCGAATCGAGTCTTCATTAAGCTGAATTATTCAATAAAATTTTTCTTTCACACCAAGAATGTTGTTTGGATCAATTTGCAAATCTTCACCACATGCAGTGGCGATCCGTTGCCATTTATCATACCACCAGTCCTTGTTTCTTACTTAGTACAGCAGCATCATTTTACTTAATCTCTCATCTCGAAAACCCTTTAATGAGACAGTCAGCTTGTAGTTTCAGAGTGCTATTAAATATCTTTCTAAGTAAATCGCATAATTCGGTGTGTTGATTGGTAAATTAAAATTTTTTTTGATGAAATTTCTCTGAAGTTTCTCAACTTCTTCATACTCTTCCATTCCCCAAACTTGAGCTGCATAACACAGAGTTGACTTCACAATTGAATTGAAGATTTGGTATTTGACAGACAAATGTATTTGGTTATTTGAAAAAAAATGTCTCCATGTTAAGTTTATGAGACTTTGAGACTCCTTGGCTTTTCCAACGAGGTGCTTATTAAAATTCAGCGTTGGGTTAAGGTTCAATCCAAGATATTTATATTCCTTTGTCACTTCTAAACTCCTTCCATTGTACTTTCAAATGTTTCCAGCTTCAGTCCGATTAGATCGCGAGAAAATCATAATTTTTGGCTTGTCAGTGTTGATTTCAAGTCCCCATTTTCCACAGTACATAGACAGCCGGTTAATCATCAATTGTACATTTTCTTTCGATTCTGACAATATGACCAAGTCATCACCATAAAGCAACACATTGATTTGGATTCCTGCCATTCTGATTCCTCCAGGAAGGTGGTGTAACGAAGCGTTACATTTTCCATATACCTACCTACCGATAAGCAACTTCATACCTACCAGCCACCCACAAAAATAAACCTCTTTTAAAATAAATACCTACATACTCAGTATTTATTTTATGCTACACCGAGTCACCCAACAACCAAAAGACAAGAAACCTACCAACAACAATATACACCAAACAAAAATAAGGCATTAACCAAGCAAACCAGATATACCACCCAACACCCAACGAGTCATCAATAGCCTTACAGCGACCATCAGCCTGTACCTGTAGCCAACACAGATGATCAGTGGCAATCATAAGAGACTGCATGTATATATAAAATATTATTATTTTTAAGTACATATTTTTTTCTTAATTTCGCACTTCGCACTTTTAGCAAAAAAAATCTACTAGTAGAAGTAAGAAATGCACTAGAAATGAAGAGAAAGTGTGATACACAGCGGTTAATGTGTTGCTTTAGACAGCAATATATAAAAACCCCGTACACACTTTAACCTAAGTAAGCTTACCAGGAGCCGAAGTGGTTATAGGGAACGGAGAGAGGCACATAGTACGATACTTAGTACTCGTACATAATACTCATTACGTTCGCTTTTTGGTATTAAAAGTTAGGAACACTAGGATTCACTCCTTCAGAGTGCACCTCAGTACCCCGATGAAGGTTTGTTGTTTGAAACCGCAGTTACCTAGGCTTAGCATTGCCGTAAGTACTAAATAGTAGTGACCGTGATTTGATGAACCCAGATCCACTCTTTTAGAGGTGCATCTTGGTTCGGGTTTGCCTTGTAACCCACCGTACTTATTTTGGGAGTAGCATTGCCGCAAGTACGTCCGTAGCTTAAAACCGTAGCCGTATAATCGCGAGGCATTATTGTAGAACGACTATCCCACTACACTTCTCGTCGCGAGGCATTATTGTAGGCTGTCTATTCCACGACAACTTCTGTCGCGAGGCATTATTGTTTGCTGACTATCCCAGGACACTTCTTTTCGCGAGGCATTATTGTAGACCGATTATTCCACGACACTTTCTGTCGCGAGGCATTATTGTAGGCTGTCTATCTCACGACACTTCTTGTCGCGAGGCATTATTGTAGACTGATTATCCCACGACACTTCTTGTCGCGAGGCATTATTGTAGGCTGACTATCCCACGACACTTTTGGTCGCGAGGCAGTACTGTAGACCGATTATCCCACGACACTTCTTGTCGCGAGGCATTATTGTAGGCTGTCTATCCCACGATATTTTCTGTCGTGAGCCACTATTGTAGGCTGTCTATCACACGACACCTCTTGTCGCGAGGCATTATTGTAGGCTGACTATCCCACGACACTTTTGTTCGCGAGGCATTATTGTATACTGTCTATCCCACTACACTTTTGGTCTCGAGGCATTATTGTCTGTCGCGAGGCATTATTCAAAGCCGTCTATCCCACGACACTTTCTGTCGCGAAGCATTATTTTAAGCAGTCTATCCCACGACATTATCTGTCGCGAGGCATTATTATATAAACCGTCTATCCCACGACATTTTCTGTCGCGAGGCATAATAATAAAGTAACCATTAAATTGCATTATCATTAGACCCGTATATGAAATAAATTCTTAGAAAATCTTCGTTATAAATAAAAAATGGTAATTGGTCAGAGTTCAAATCTTCAAAACCCGAGTTTTATTTGCTTTCTTTGGGTACAACCCTGGACACGAGTCTACTTCAGCCTCAATAAAAAAGCATCACAGTTGTTAACAATGTCGTTTATAAACAGTGCAAATAAAAGTGCACTAAGCGGACATCCCTGTTTGACACCTGAATCAGTTCTAAACCATTCAGAAAAATGTGATCCATCACAATCGAACTATGTTCGAAGAGATCGTCTGTTGGTCGAACTCTCTTCGAAGAGAGAATGGGAAAATGACAGTTCTTCTGAACGAAGATGGAACTTCAGCATTCAAACGAATTTTGTTAAACAGCGTGACCAGTTGGATGCCAAAACTTTGAGTTGCATTTTTTAAAAATTCATAAGGCACACCATCTTCACCTGGCGCTTTATTATTTTTAGATTTTTGTAGAACGGTTGCTATTTCAAGCAAAGATGTATCGGTGTCCAGTATATCATCGGTGATGAGAGGCTCAGCATAAGAAAACGTTGAGAGATTTAGTTTGAAGAAGGTTCAAGAAATGAATGGAAAGATCTTCGACGGTTACGCGAAAAGTCACGTTCGGTTTTCCATTCTAATACAATTGGCATGTGATCAGAAAAATTTGTACATAAAACCTCAAACTTATTTATGAATTCAAGCCATTCATTATTCGCCATACAGTAATAAATCACTGACTTGCCTTGTCCTCCAATAAACGTTTATTGACCCTCCATGTCTCCCTCGGTACAAACATTCAAAATAATAAAATCATACAATTGAAGCGTTTCCTGTAGTGCAGCACCATTACTATTGCATATTGTATCTTTAGAAGTTTTAGAGTTAACGCTTAAACAAACATTGTTGATGTTTTGAATTGAAGTGATTTGATTGTTGCTGGTTCTAGCGTTGAAGTCTCCAATTATAAGTACACTCTTGCTTGCTTAAAGAGATAGATTATTGTTGAGTTTCTCAAAATCATCGGCCCACTTATTACAGTTTAGATAAAAAGGCATTATATACATATGATTTATTTTTAAAAGTTTGATTACAGTTGTTTCTTGTAAAAATCGTATAATTTAAGATGTGATGTATTTATTCCATACAAGCAACCTCCGCTTGCACGTCCCTTGATAGATGTTTTGGTAGCAGAAATCCAGTGAAGTTTATAACCGTTAAAATAATTTATGAATTTAGATGAATTTTCTATGTTTCAATCTATGTTCTATGTTTTTTCTGTGTTTCAAAAAGACAAAAAATATCAAAAGTTTTAACAAAATTGAAAAAATCTACATACAATAATTTATTATTAATTATTAACATATCTCGTATGTTATAGGCTAATATTTTACATGAACTACTATTTAATGAGCTGACGGCATTTAATTTTCAGTTTCTTGATACACTACTACTACTACTACTACTACTACTACTACTTTGTTGTTCTTGTTGAAGTGGCTTCCCTGGTTGCCTAGAAGTAACTGTTGATCTAGTAGTTTCAATATGACGTCCATTTGACAACTTCGTTTTTGTGACATTTCCGAAGTCCAATTGACCAAACATATGTTGTAGCTTTTGTTCACCATCATTGGGGAATATTCATAAATGTTTGACAAGTTCTTATTAAGTTGTTTTTAAGCTAAACTCGAGTTTTTGCTATGCATAGAAAATTTAAACCCAAGTCTAAACGAAAAACTCGAGTCTAACTTTAAACTGGACCGAACCCATATATAAGTTGTATTTAACTCTGATAAACGTCAGAAATAGGTACACAATTGAAATAATTTGTTAAGGGTCGCGAGTGTTTTACATTCTTGCAAATAAAACAGTAATTATGTACAAATACATAACTAGATAGTAAAATTTTACATATCTACTTAATATAGGTATATAGGTATATTATTCACGCAGATGAGGATAAAATTGTGCAATAAAATAATCGAGATGGAGAAACTAGATACTGTGGCATTTTATCAGACATTTTCTAAATTTGCATTTGAAATCGCGCGATTTTTTAATTGATTATATTAATTGATTACTACACTTATTTATTAAAAAATCAAATTCAAAATACCTCATTGCAATTTGGAAAAGTAATTCTAAATAACTAATACTAAGTAGGTACTTACGTGCTCTGAATGTGCTACACAAATAATCACTAATTGCTTCCATTCGCCTGATGGAAGAACGCTGAAGGTGCCATCAATAAAATAGTTCCTCTCAGATTCAGACAAGAGTTGAATTTCCTCAAACATTTTCGTTGCCATGAAAATGGAGTAGCTATGCCAAGAATTTTGATCATGATCACCCTTCATGGAGAGTACAATAAAGAATTCCGACTCATTTAAGTCGAAAAAATAAATAAATTGAGAGCTCTACTTGTACACCATTATGGACTATTGGCTCACCTCAGTGGGTCAAAAGTCCATAATCGATGGGCCAAAAGTTCACAGGAATTTCTTGTGTACTTTAGACCCACCATGGTGGGTCATAAGTCCATAATGTATTTGTGGACCCTAGTGGGTCAGAAGTTCATTATGGACTTTTGGCCCGTGGACTTCTGGCCCTGCGCCTTAGAGAGAATCATCGATAATGCATTTGATTTTGATCAGATCAGAATGAGACATGACCATTTTTGAATTATTTTTAAACAATTTACTCGCTCTGTTATTAATAAATGCGTTTTGTTGGTTGCCGTCGCGTGAAGTTTGACAGCTCTTACGTTTGTTATAGCTCATGAGATTTCTCAAAACTTAAAGATTATTTTATGCGATTTTATATTTTGTTACCTCTTATAAAATCGCTGAACAAGTAATTTAGATAAAAAAGAATATATTGGTTTAAAAACAATATTAAAAATTTGGAAATTAAACTGAATTTTAAAAATTTAATACGGGAGAGATATTTGTATACAACTATTCACTTTCACAGCAGCGTTGTCAGCTACCATATGTTGCCGTCACCAAGCATAGAAGAGGTTGAGAAGGCTAAAGGCCGGCTAAAGAAAAAGAAAGCCCCAGGAGCAGATGGTATAGCAGCCGAATTATTTTAACACGGTGAGCCAGCTCTACGTCAGGCAATTCATGATATTATAGTGCACGGAGCATGAAGAAATTCCAGAATACTGGCGAAAAGGTATAATATGCCCCATACATAAGAATGGAGATGTCACAAAGTGGCAGCAACTATAGAGGTATCACGTTGTTGAGTACCGCCTATAAGATACTCTCCTACACGACCGGATAACCCCATACGCTAAAACCATCATCGGACAATATCAGTGTGGTTTCATTCCAGGCAAATCAACAACTGATCAAATCTTTACCCTTAGACAGGCGATGGAAAAATGTCTAGAATTTAACATCCCAACATACCACCTGTTTATAGACTTTAAGGCCGCCTATGATAGAATAGCCAGGGTAGAACTTTACAAAGCCATGAGAGAATTCGGCATCCCAAATAAATTGACACGACTATGTAGGTCGAATATGACCAACGTAACAAGCCAAGTAAAAATAGCCGGATTGCTATCCAGACCAATCATTAATGGACTCCGACAAGGGGATCGTTTGGCATGCCTCCTCTTCAACCTGGCGTTGGAGAAAGCAATCCGTGACTCTGGCACGGCAACAAGAGGGACCATCGTCAACAGGTCCAGCCAGATACTGGCTTACGCAGACGACATCGACATCATCGGAAGAACCAAGCAAGCTGTACACGATTCCTTCATCCAGATCGAGCAGGCGGCACAAAATCTGGGGCTGCACATTAGTGAAAGTAAAACAAAGTACATGGTGGCGTCGAATGCGAGACGAACAGTTGGTCAAACAATCAAAGTAGCGGAGCACGAATTTGAAGTGGTGCAATCCTTTAAATACCTTGGTTCAAAAGTAGCAGCCGATAACAATATAGAAGAAGAAATACGCGGGCGGCTTCTCAAATCCAACAGAGCCTACTACAGTCTGTCAAAGCTCTTTAAATCCAGAAATCTCACCATAACTTCAAAACTGCTGCTGTACAGGACCATTGTCCTGCCAGTACTCACATATGGATCCGAGACTTGGGTGCTTAACAAAAGGCACTCTTCTTAGCCGCGTTCGAGAGAAAAGTCTTAAAGAGAATTGTTGGCCCCATATGTGAGGAAGGACGATTCCGGAGACGGTACAATAATGAATTGTACGCAATCTACCTTGAAGCAGATATCGTGACAAAAATTAGGCTCGGTAGACTCCGGTGGGCAGGGCACCTAGCTCGCATGAGCGAAGAGGAACCTGCTTGGAAAGTTCTTTGTTCTTAGTTCGAGGGAGCTTTATAACAAAATGAATTTTATCCATGTTAAGATCAAGAATCATTCAAGCAACGTTGGGTAACCACCACATTATCAAACTCGTAGATACACCTCAGGGAGGAGTTCTATCCCCCTTACTATGGCTGCTTGTCATGGACACAATCCTTTGTGAACTGGACAACTGGGGTGTAAGGGCGGTGTCGTATGCGGATGACCTGGTGGTTATGACATCAGGGGCGCTTCCTACTGTGATAAGTGATATCATGGAAACTGCCTTGAAAAGAGTTGACATCTGGGCTACTAGCTGTGGTGTCAATCCAAATAAAACCGAATTGATGCTCTTCACCACTAGGACTAAAATTCCCCCCTTCACCCATCCCAAGTTGAAAGGTCACACTCTTTCTTTATCATCAAAAGCTAAATACCTAGGAGTTATTCTGGACCCTAAGCTTAGCTGAAAAATCAATATCGAAGAACGTGTGAAGAAAGCAAATATAGACTTCTATGCATGTAGTAAAACTTTCGGGAAAAATGGTGTTTGAAGCCTAAAATGATATTATGGACTTCAACAGCTGTAGTTCGTCCTATTCTAACATACGGATCGATTGTATGATGGCCAGCCCTAAACACAAAATAAAATATAGACAAACTGAAAAAGGTTGAAAGAACAGCCAGCATAGGTTTCACAGATGCAATTAGATCGTGCCCAACCGATGCCCTTAGCGTTATTCTTAATCTTTTGCCTCTAGAACTTCATATCAAATACATGGTATCCTGCAGTGCAACCAGGCTTAAAGATGCAAGCTCTTGGGCAGAAAGATCCTATGGTCATGAACAAATTTTAAAACTGTTGCCAATAGATCTTCGCTCAGTCCATATTGACTACCAATACCCTTGTCTTGACTTTGATAAAAGTTTCAATGTGCTTATTCCTACCAGAGACGAATGGAAAAATGATAGCAATTAACAGCTGCCTAGTGTCTTCAAATATAGTTCATCAATGCAGAGCAGAGCTCTCAGGTTTTAGTGATAGTGTACAAATTTCTTTCATATGGATCCCAGGCCATAGCAACATCCAAGGCAAGAAGCGAACAGATGATCTTGCTTGGCAAGGATCAGCCCTTCTCGTCTCTCAGGCGGAATCAGGGGATCTTTCACTGAGTTTCGTGAAGGGCAGAATATATGACCATTTCCTTTCAGAATCAACCTAGAGGCGGCAAACTGTAAAATATCTAAAAAGATATGGCCAACTTATGACCAAAACAGATCGAATGATTTAATAAAACGAAACAGAATAGGCACGACCAGGATCGTTGCAATCGTCACTGGCCATTGGCCAATAGGCGAACATGCAGCCTTTTAATAGCTACTGCCGTAGTTGTAGAAATCCGCTAGAGAAGGAAACTATTGAGCATTTTCTCTGCTACTGTCCGGCCCTGGCTACGTCTCGCCTCCAGGCATTCGGAAGCCTGTTTTTCGCTAACCTAAACATGCTGTCGGACAAAATGATAAATGAATTTTACCGCTTTTCTCAACAGCACCAGTTGGCTCTAACAAACCAAGCAATATCTCTATTTCAACTTTCACTTCTGAAGTTTCTGGAACTTCCCTTTAGGACTGGGTTTTTGGACTAGCACTTACTCTATGTTTGGCGATAGCATCAGAGCACTAATTTATACCTGGTAGGTATGCTTTTCCTTTGAACGGGCGCAGCGACACATAGATCTAGTGTAAGGTTATTTGGCCGGCTCTCAGTCCCAATGGAACCACCTAGCACACAGTGTGAGCTAATTTCATCTTTTGAGACTGACAAAAACTGGTCTCCTTAGCTTTTCAAAGCACTCACTCACTCTCCATTTCGACTTTCACCTTTGGAGTTTCTGGAACTTCCCTTTAATAAAACGAAACAGAAAAGACACGACCAGGATCGTTGCAACCGTAACTGGCCATTGGCAAATAGGCGAACATGCAGCCTTTCAATAGCTACTGTCGTAGTTGTAGAAATCCACTAGAGAAGGAAACTATTGAGCATTTTCTCTGCTACTGTCCGGACATGGCTACGGCTCGCCTCCAGGCATTCGGAAGCCTGTTTCTCGCTAACCTAAACATGCTGTAGGACAAAATGATAAATGATTTTACCGTTCTTCTCAACAGCACCAGTTGGCTCCAACAAACCAAGCAATATTTCTATTTCAACTTTCACTTCTGAAGTTTCTGGAACTTCCCTTTAGGACTGGCTTTTCGGACTAGCACTTACTCTATGTTTGGCGATAGCATCAGAGCACTAATTTATACCTGGTAGGTATGCTTTTCCTTTGAACGGGCGCAGAGACATATAGTTCTAGTGTAACGTTATTTGGCCAGCTCTCAGTCCCAATGGAACCACCTAGCACACAGTGTGAGCTAATTTCTTCTTTTGAGACTGACAAAAACTGGTCCCCTTAGCTTTTCAAAGCACTCACTCACTCACTCTCCATTTCAACTTTCACCTTTGGAGTTTCAGGAACTTCCCTTTAAGACTGGTTTTCGGACTAGCACTTACTCTATTTTTCGGCTAAAGCATCAACGCACTGATTTATACCTAGTAGGTGTGCCTTGCCTTTGAACGGGCCTAGCCTCATATAGACCTAGTATAAAGTTAATTGGTCGGCTCAAAGTCCAACCACCTAGCACACAGTGTAAGCTAGGTTCTTACCTTGGGACTGTGGGCACAGACCAAAAACTGATCTCCTTAGCTTAACAGTCGCTACCACTATATCACAAAAAAATAGGAGTTATGGTATCAAAACCTCGCTTTTTGGCGTTAATAGGTTTCTTCGGAACAGTTCTTCTGCAAAACCGACATTTTACCTACCCTTGGAATGCATCTGAGTTTTGGAAGCAAATAAGGTGTATAAATGAGTAAAGTATGTAATGAATAAGGATCTTAGCCCTTATGTTCTGAAGGAATACTTCGAAAGATTACTGAATCCATCAATAAACAGTATAAGCTTTTAATTTGCACCACCTGGACACAAAAAAGGTTGGTTTCTGAGTTCAACAATATTCTTGAAAATGAACACGTCCCCCAGAGGCTAAGTGAAGCACTGCTCTTTTCCCATTCATAAAAAGGGGATACATTTGAACCTCAAAATTACCGCGGCATTTCGTTTCTCAACGCTTCATATAAAATATTATGCAACATTTTACAAAAGCGAGTAAATGAATTGATTAGAGAAAATAACCTTCTAAAATAGTTTAAAGCTGGTTTTAGATCTGGGTACTCCACGACTGACCACATATTTGTATTAACCAGCATCGCAAATACATTCCTTACAAAAGGCAAAAAATTATATGCTTGATTGATTTTAAGGCAGCATTTGATTCCGTTAACAGAGGTGCTTTATTATATTAGTTGTATAATATGGGAATATTGCTCAAGTTTAGAAGGCTGTTTAAAACTCTTTATTCAAATACTGTAGCAGCTGTATGGGATGGTGAGGGACTTTCTGAGTGGTTCCGTATTTTAACAGGCGTAAGACAGGGGTGTGCACTGATCCCCAGTTTATTTGCTTTATTTATTGAAGACTTAATTGATTGCCTGCCAGGAGGAGTGGAGTGTGAGGGTAAGAATATTAAAGCCTTAATGTTCGATGATGACGTCATACTGCTGGCGTACTCTCCTGAAAGCGTACAGCTTATGTTGACATCATCAACAACAAATTTAAATTCATTATCATCGGTACTTTGTGCACAATAAGCACTTTGAGCATTTATTATTATTATTGTTTGGTCTTGTTTGGTTACGAGTGCACCGGTGCTCGTAACCTATTAATTTGCAATAACTGCAGATTTGCAGTATTTTGATTTCCTGATCATTTCAATTATTTATTATGAAATTATTATGAAATCATTAATTTAGTGCCCTAGTTATGTAGGTAGTTTGTAAGAATATTTTGTATAAATACCAATAAGAAAGAAATAAAAATTCATTATATATATTATTGTACCAAGACATTCTTTTTCCCTGATGTGAGGCTGCATCAGGCAATTGTTTATATAGTTAATAAAGTCTGTTTAACATTTTCATGGTCCTTCGATCCAACGCAGGATCGCACCTACTAGTTAAAATAAAGTTAACTTGGGTCCCAAAACTCCGTAACTAAGGCAGCCAGTCAACAGTACATAGCTGCAAAGACGATCTAACCAGTGCAACAGCTGAGAAAAATCGTGCGAAGTTCACTACAGGGACCACAGAAGCAATACAGTCCACTAAGAAGAAGAGAAGATCAGCAACATGAGTTATATAGACGAAATCGCATATAACCAGACCCTAATTACCGATGAAGTCCAACTATTTTGGACCAACTTTCGGAAAGATGGAGAATCCAGATACTCAGCAGAGTATTTTAAAAAGAAGCTCGAGAAGTTGGAGCAGTATTGGACAGAATTCCAGAGCAATAACGGGTTTTTGGAAAAGCAGCGCAACACTAATACACAGCATAAATATTTTTCCAAAAAATATTTCGAACAATTCGAAAACAAACACCTTGAAATCAGGGATACCTTCAGAGAGAAAAGTCAAGCACTCAAAGACAAATCTCAAAAAACTATCCCACAACTTGAAACACAAACAACGCAGCAGTTACTACAAGGACCACCAAGGAATCAACAAAAGGCACAACCAATTGCCTCTATACAAGACACATCCCAAGGATCAGGACTAGTCCTAAATCAGCATCCAAAGGAGAATTCATCAATCACAGAAGGATTGATCCTCGCAAAAACTTCAACAATACAATAAGTTTCAAAAGGTTGAACCTAATCAAAACCAATTTCAGACGAATAACGAGAAACCTAGACTTAAATCAGAATGCAGTCTATTTGTCATTTAAACTTGATCAAATTCAAGAATGTTGGAGAAAGCTGGTGGCGATTGACGACGAGATCATGTCGTCATTAGAAGAAAGTGATTTAGATCAGGAGTACGTCTCCAACAACGAATTCATCGAATTGGAGCAAATATATCAACACGCATACATCCAAATCAAAGAAGCGGAACAGCTTCAACATAACCCGGAGCCAGTGACTCCACAACCCTCAACATATCGCGAAAGAAAACTTCCAACCATAAACATACCTTCATTTACAGGAAAATATGGAGACTGGACATCTTTTTGGGAATTGTTTGATCGACTAATTCATCAAAACAGATCATTAAGTAACGTTGAACGGATGCAGTACTTAAAAAGCAACCTGAAGGGAGAAGCAGCTCGGATTATAAGCCACTTGTCACCTTCAGCAAACAACTATACAACCGCCATAGAATTGCTAACAAAGAGATTTCAAAATCCAGCAGCTTTGGTCAACAATTACATCGAAAAACTGCTTACCTTGAAATCAGTGCGAAATGAAAATGCGTTCGACTTGAAAACAATCCTGGATACATCGAGAGAAATTTTGTACGGGATAAATAATTTAGGAGTTGACGTGAACTCTTGGGATTCACTCGTGATTCAATTAGTATGCCCAAAACTTGATCCTGAATCCCGAAAATTATATCAACAATCAAGGGGAACTTCAACAGAAATTCCAAAACTAAGTGAATTTTTTGACTTCATCGAAGGCAGATTCCGGGGCTTGGAAAGCAGTCGTGATATCAATCGCGAACATCATTCTCATAGTTCACGAGCACCAATCTTTAAAAACCATTTGACCACAATCACAAGGTCAAAATGTGTTGTATGCAGTGAGGCTCATCATTTATTCACTTGCAACAAGTTCTTGAGCATGAGTCCGAAAACCCGGCTCAATGTAGTGCAAACATCAAGGCTGTGCATCAACTGCCTGGGAGAACGACACACAACAAGAGAATGTTTGGCGAAGGGAGGTTGCAAAATATGCGCCCGACAACATAACACCTTACTTCATTTCCCCCGAGGAGAGAAACCCCAAGTTTCAGCAATGGGTGCAACATCAAAAGAAGAAGCATTTACATCCACTAAAATCGCTACCACCTGTCACAGCAATAGGATGGTATTATTAGCCACAGCTATGGTCAACATATGTGTTGGAGGAAAAACTAAATTGGTAAGAGCACTAAAAGATCAAGGGTCTCAAACTTGCTTCGTTACCAAGAAATTAGCCACTCAATTAAAGGTTCCAATGATCAATTATGAGTCAAAGATAAAGGGAATCAGTGGTCATACTACAGAAATCATCGCAGCATGCCGTTTTAACATTCAGTCGATTCACGATGAAAAAGTAAACTTAGAAGTTGAAGCTTTCGTAATGCCAGTTATTACATCGAGATTGCCAGCACATCCAATAACAACAAACTACTGGGCTCACATTCAATGTTTAAAATTAGCAGACCCATGGTTCGAACAGCCAAAAGAAATTGAATTACTCATTGGATCATATGTTTTCCCACAATTCCTAACTCAAGGACTAATTAAAGGACCACTGAATACTCCAATGGCACAGAACACAAGATTTGGTTGGATGTTATCAGGACCAGTACTGACTACTTCAAACCCATGGAAGAAGACAAACCCAAACATACTTACATCATTTATCAGTGTGTGCAACGAGGATGAAGACTTGAAGAAGTTTTGGGAACTGGAAGAAGTGCCAATTACAAAGATTAAATCCAGAGAAGATGAAATGTGTGAAAACCACTACAATTTGACGCACACGCACATACGAGATGAGGGCGCTACATCGTTAAACTACCGTTACTAAAAGATCGTATGGCTTTAGGCGACTCAGGGAAAATGGCATTAAAACGATTTTTTACACTAGAAAAAAGATTCACAACAAACCAAAGTCTTCGACATGAATACACAAAATTCATTCGAGAATATATTAATCTTGGACACATGGAGGAGGTATCAGCAGTTACTTCGGAAAAAACATATTATCTTCCACATCATGCAGTAATAAAAGATGACAGCACCACCACTAAAATTAGAGTGGTATTTGACGCATCCGCAAAAACTACAACTGGAGAATCACTAAATAGCATTATGATGACAGGCCCTACGCTACAAAAGGATTTGCTTTCAGTACTACTTAAATGGAGATCGTATAAAATCGTTTTCACAGCTGACGTTGAAAAAATGTATCGTCAGATTTTAGTGAATCGTGAAGATCAAAATTTACAACGCATTTTATGGAGAGAAAGTACCAAGGATCCAATTAAGGAATACATTCTAAAAACCGTAACATACGGCACATCATCCGCTCCGTATTTGGCATTTAAAACCTTATGTAAGCTAGCTGAAGATGAAAAACATAAATATCCACGCGCAAGCAAATTATTGCTAAAAGGATTCTATATAGATGACTGTCTAGGAGGTGCAAACTCTCTGCAAGAATGCCGAGATCTTCATCAAGAACTAATGCCACTACTTCAACAGGGTGGATTCAACTTACGAAAATGGACGTCAAATAATTCAGCATTTATAAAATCGTTACCAAAGGAACTTATCGAAATGGAGCCAGAACACGATTTTACAAATGACAAGACGTTTAAAATTTTGGGACTAAAATGGTGCCCAACTACTGATGAATTTCAATTTAAGGTCAACTTTGAATCATTCAACACAAAAGGAACTAAACGAGCAATATTGAGTGATGCCGGAAAAATCTTTGATCCGTTTGGATGGTTGTGGCCAATCACTATCAAAGCAAAGATTCATATACAAAATTTATGGCTCTCCGGAATCACATGGGATGAGAAGGTTCCAATTAAAATTGAAAATAAATGGAACGAATTCAAGACAAGATTATCAACCATAGAAAAAGTAAGAATTCCGAGATGGACACAACAAACAGAGGGTTCACAAATGGAGTTACATGGGTTTGCAGATCAGAGTCAGCCTATGCAGCGGTGGTGTATCTGAAGGTTATGAATGGCAGCTCAACTTCAGTTAACCTCATAACATCCAAGACAAAGGTGGCGCCGGTCAAGCAAGTTTCTTTGGCAAGACTAGAACTTTGCGCAGCAGCATTACTTACGAAGCTAATGAAATACATTAGAAATGAAACAAATACGAAATACACTCAAATTTATGCATGGTCAGATTCGACCATAGTATTAAACTGGTTAAAACAGCATCCAGTGAAATGAAACACATTTGTTGCAAACCGGGTTTCGTATATACATGAACATTTTGATGGCAAATGGAGGTTTGTGCCCGGAAAGGAGAATCCTGCGGATATTCAATCGAGAGGAGCATTTGGAGATACTCTAACTGAAAATTGTACATGGTGGCATGGTCCAGAATGGCTGAAGGAAGAGAAACAAAGCTGGCCCATTGATAAATCGTTAATAGAAATTCCAGACATACCTGAAATTCGAAAATCTCACGCCTGCATGGCAACACATTGCAGCAGCTCTTCAGACAAAGACGACATATATCTTAGATTTTTATCGCTGTCAAAACTTCAACGAATAAGTGCATATTGTCTACGATTCAAAACCAATTGTCAATTAAGCAAGAGACATCAATCACTTATTATTGGTAAATTGACTATAAAGGAGCTATTTGAAGCAGAAAGGGCATTAGTGCGCGGCGCACAACAAGGTTTTGCTGAGAACTGGAAATCATTTAGCAAAATCTCATCACTTAACCCATTTATGGACGCCAATGGAATATTGCGAGTGGGAGGTCGATTGAAACACGCTAATTTGTCAATCAATCAAAAACATCCTATGATTTTGTCATCAGCGCATCCGCTGACAAAACTAATCATACAAAAGACACATAGTGACACACTTCATGGTGGAATAATGATGACTCTAAATCACATTCGGAGGAAATTTTGGATCATCCGAGGAACAAATACGGTTAAGGCCATACTAAATCAATGCATCAGATGTTTCCGGTTCAAAGGCAAAGAATCATCTCAACTTATGGGACAGCTCCCAGAAGAAAGAGCTAGGTTTTCGAGACCATTTACACATTGTGGCATAGATTACGCAGGCCCAATCAACATGCGCTGCTCCAAAATGCGAGGCATTAAGTCGCACAAGGCTTACATAGCATTGTTTGTGTGCATGGCAACAAAGGCAGTACACATTGAACTGACGTCAGATCTAACTACTGATGGATTCATGGCAGCGTTGCGGCGGATGATTAGTCGAAGAGGATCCATCCATTATCTCTACAGCGATAATGGAACAAATTTTGTTGGAGCAAAGAACATCATTGATTCCGTACAATCCAAGCTGGCTGAAAACGCAGTACATTGGCGTTTCATCCCACCAGGAGCTCCGGGGAGAGTACGATAACTTTGGCGCCAAGAATTGATAACGGTTTTTTGTAGAACAGTTCAATACAAGCATTTGTTACTATTGGTGGAGGGGTCTATCTCCCTCCGTTTGGGCGGGAGGGGCAATTTTATAAAAACAGTGCTTAAAATTTAAAACAAATATTAAAAAATAACGGTAATACTTACAACTAAGTTTTATATCTTTTTTTAAAGCCAATACTTTTTTCTATTAGATAATTTTTAAATCAAGTAAAACCTATGCATAGTCTTTGAAAAAACGGACTTTAAACTCAAAAATTGCGAAAAAAAAGGTAAAAAAAAAAATTTGAAGTGTGATTTTTCAAAACTGTAAAATAAAATACTACTTTTTTTTATAAAACTCGTTGCTCATATTAATTTTGAATCATAAACTGAAAACAAAATGATTTTATGTTTTCTGGTTTTTGAGAAAATGGAAAATGGCCCCGCCTTGAATCGGATCATTGGGGATCAAAAACTAACATACGAAGAGATGAACACTGTACTGGTGCAGATAGAAGGCTGCTTAAACTCGAGACCACTTTGTCCGTTAACAGAAAATGTTGAAGATCTAGCATTAACTCCAGGTCACTTCATCATTGGATCACAAATACTAGCACCACAAGATGACATCATTTTGGACCTGGCCCAAAGTAGTGTAAAAAGATGGAGTTTAATCCAAAAGATCCAAAGAGATGTGTGCAAGCGTTGGTAGACATATAAACAAAATGCAACAACGGCACAAATGGAAGCACCCAGCAAAGAATTTGGAAATCGGCCAACTGGTTTTATTAAAAACTAAGCTGCTGACACCAACAAAATGGCCTCTTGGAAAAATCACACAAGTACACAGCGGAAATGATGGACTTATAAGAGTAGTAACTGTGAGAAAGGTACATATAAGCGACCAATATCAAAGGTATGCTTGCTTCCAAATGACGAAAATATCATCAAACCTGACACCAACACAGTGCAACAAAATGAAATAACCAACAGACCCAGAAGAAAACTAAGAGATAAAAAGAAATCATCCAGCGTTGCTACATCACTAGTAATGCTGTCATTATTGGCTTCTGTCATGCCTGCGTCTACAACATATACAATAACTCATCCGGAAGCTGGACTATTTGTAGAAGGAATCGGCACAGCGAAGATTCAACGTGGCATTCTACGAACAAGCGTTAAATTCCCAATCGTAGTCATCTTACGTGACCAAATTAACGTCAATAAAACAAAGGATCAGTTTGCTCAATTATGCAACAGGGCAAAATCAGTTACAAAAGATAGACTAATCAGTTACAAAAGATGGACTAAGCTACATGCGGGAAATCGAAACAAAATATAATAAAACGTTGAATGCGTATCTTAAACGCAGCCACCTTTTTGAATTTCTGTCGCATAAAAGTATAGAAGACATTATCGCTAAGAGCATAAACAAACTTGGCCGAGAATTAGAGATATTACCAGATCCAACGGACAGACTAGAGATGTCAACAACTTCAGAGGAGGTTTTAGTAACAGGATATTTCATGATAAGTGACACCAGTCATTACGAGTTAATCAAAACTACTACAGTTCCAAAAAGAATAAATGAGCAGACTTTTCAAGACGTGCAGTTGCAGAATTCAGTGTTTGGCGTCAATTACAATCCACAGAGATACTTCGAAGTTCCACTGGAAGATATAGGCAAGACACCAGCACTCAACGACACAACGTTCATCCTACAGCCATCCATATTTCATAGTATAGAGGAAAGTAAGGATTGTATTATTCAACAACTGTACAAGAAAATTTCATTTAAACGATGTCCAACGAGAACTCTAAAGTTAACAAACACGATGTGGAAAGAATTATATACGCCCAACACATGGATGTTTGTTGCTCCTAAGGAAACTACGGTATTTGTAAATTGTGGACTAACTAGAGAAGAAGTAGTGCTAAAAAATACAGGCATTATTAGCGTCACCCCAGATTGCATTATTCAATCGAAATTCATATGATTGGAAACAAAACTGGTCAAGGAAACAATGGTGATGATGCACTACAGCAAATCGATTGCCATCTTAGACACATCTCTATCCACTCAAGTCCCACTTTTGTTCACAAATGAAACCGTCATACCTCTCAACAAAGATATGATGGATGTTTCTACTTCAAACTTCAGAGAGGCAACAGAGGAATTAAACCGTCTACATGACCGTAATTGGAAGACAATCAAAAAACACCAATATTGGACCTTTGGATTGTGCTCAATACTGGCAGCTGGAATTATCATCATCTGTTTGTTAGCAATAATTCTCAAATATGGAAAAAGACCAACTGCAAAGATGAACTCCACTAATATCGAGTTGACAGACCACAGAAGCACACCAGGACATGGGTTTGAAATCAACTGGAAACCTAAGTTGGAGGAGGGAAAATGTTGACATCATCAACAACAACTTTAAATTCATTACCATCGGTATTTTGTGCACAATAAGCACTTTGTGCATTTATTATTATTATTGTTTGGTCTTGTTTGGTTACGAGTGCACCTGTGCTCGTAACCTATTAATTTGCAATAACTGCAGATTTGCAGTATTTTGATTTCCTGATAATTTCAATTATTTATTATGAAATTATTATGAAATCATTAATTTAGTGCCCTAGTTATGTAGGTAGTTTGTAAGAATATTTTGTATAAACACCAATAAGAAAGAAATAAAAATTCATTATATCACTGCAATTGTACCAAGCCATTCTTTTACCCTAATGTGAGGCTGCATCAGGCAATTGTATATATAGTTAATAAAGTCTGTTTAAGATTTTCAGCTTATGATCAACAAACTAGTATGATTACGCGAAATTATGGATTTTGGAAGTGAACCTTAGCAAGACCAAGAAAATGATTTTCAAAAAAAGGTGGTGGTAGAAATTTCCGAAATGAAAAGTGGGTATACAATCACGAAACGGATTCTACGTAACAAAATATCTTAATCCAGAATACAATCTCAAAGAAAAACTTATAAAAGCCAAATCTGCCATCAACACGGCATGGAAAAATTGTTTCAGCAATAGGTACTTACCATATAGCTGTAAACTCCAAATCTTTGAAGCAGTATCGGAGTCAATTATGCTTTATGCTGCTCAAATATGGGGAGGTAAATAGAAAAATTATAAAGATTTTTTATTAACATAATCTTCAAACTCCCACCAAACACGCCTAACTATATGCTTGTGCTTGAAGCCGGACTATCACCGCTCTTTACAAAAACATTAAAACTGCAAGTTGATTATGTCCTTTAAGCTTTAGACATGCCAGAAAACCGACTACTAAGGATAGCTGTCTTGCACACAATTAATTCCAAAACTAGCTGGTATGGAGAATGGCTTGAACTCGCTGATACATGTGGAATTGCGCTTGTCGAACAGGATATACATAGGTAATTGGAAACCAATATTATATATGTAAGCTTATTGGAAAGGTGGATGAGAAATGCGTGAACGATATGTTGAAGACGTTTTGGGGTACGTACACCTGCTAATATACAGTAAACTGGAATATAATCTTGGCCAAAAGAACTATTTTCATCATACAAACAAATGCGAGGAAATTTCTATGATGTTGCGGCTGCGGGTAGAGCTATTGATGCTAAATTATATTCCACATCGTGCCGACTTGCCAATTATATGCAACCTATGCAATTTAGAAGAACGAGAAGATGTATTCCATTTTCTGGGTAGATGTCCTATTCTCCCAGAAACAAGAAGAAGTGTCTTCGGATCTGATTATGCGTCGGAAGAGCAAATGATTTCACTCCTCAATGAAATGGATGTTAAAAATTGTTCACATGTTGCAAAATATCCTTAAACTACCGAAGTAATATGAATGAAAACTTGTAAGAATTCACAGATATTGATTTTTTTTAAATGTTTACTTGTACTTTTTATATTTGTTAATTTTGTATTTAAAACCAATCAGGCAGATGGCAAAGTAATGCAAATTGATTTTGTTAAAAAAAAAATATGTTGTAACAAATTTGATGTATGCTAATAAAATCTTTTCTTACTTACTAACTTATTTACAATTCCACGACTAAATTTTGACGTTTGGTTCGAGACCATACACAAAAAAAAATATTAATACAATTTTATTTTTCAATTTGATAAGTTCAAACTTACATTTATTATATGGTTTCCCAGTACTCTTGCCTTTTTTGCATTAACGTTATTCTTTTCGCCTATGTGTTATGTGTACCAAACAAAAAAAAAAAACAAATACAAT
Organism: Baccha elongata; assembly: GCA_951217065.1. Lineage (NCBI taxonomy): Eukaryota > Metazoa > Arthropoda > Insecta > Diptera > Syrphidae > Baccha > Baccha elongata. Next base: position 83,085,317 of record OX578274.1, read on the forward strand.
CTTCTCTATGAATGTATCTTGAAACGTAAAATTTTAAAACCGCGTATCGACTACGCGCGGCAAATCATCGAACATTGGCTCGCTTGGCAGCCGCGCATAAAGCGGAAAACACAAAGATGCTTTCGTGTTAGCGTTGATTGACGTCTAAAGTTGAAACATAGCAATCTCTTGTATTTAAACACAAAGCAATTTTGTAGTTAAACCATTGTTTTGACATACGTCAAACAAAACGTAACGTACGTAACGCGGCAATAGAAACTAGGAAAAGTTGAAGTTTTTCTACTTTAAGGCCGTGTGCGAACAGTGTGGTGAATATAAACTTAAAAAATTTAGATTGCTCTGGAGCAGGCTAAAATTTTAGCCAGTGGATAATTTTCTATGCTTATGAAGAAGTGAGAGAGACAGTCGGAGTAGTGTGTTTATTTTTATTTTAATTTATTTTTGTTTGTGCTTTACATTTATATCGAATTTCTCGTTTGTTTTTTTGTGAATTGTGTTTTATATTTAACTCTGATATTAACGATCAATTAACTGATTACACATTTTGTACATTCCTTTTTATTGTGAAACAAATTGGTTGTTTTTATTTTGAAAGTTCAGCTGACAAACCAGTGTATTGTGTTTGATTTTTTGTTTGTTTGTTGGATTCTTTTCATTTGCATTTATTTTTGTTTGTTTTATATTAATCATTAATGTCGAATTTTCCGTTTGTGTTTTTGTAAATTCCGTTTAATTTTACTTCGTTACTTACGAAGAATTACTAAAATTAACCGATATTTTTTTTTTTACATTAATATTCATTGCGTAACAATGTTTTTTTATGTTCAGCTGCCAAACCAGTGTTCTGTACCGCGTTAAAACTTCCCATAATTTTAATTATCTTACAAAGTATTTCTATTTTTTTTTTTTTTTTCTTTAGCAAAATAAAATAAATCGATACACAAAAAAAATGGAGTGTATGTGTTTGTAATGTCAAAATAACAGTATTTTACTACACGCATATGAGAGCATACACAGGCCTTATAACAAAACACACATTTTTAAAATGTTTGTCTGTCTGTTTGTCCTAGATAATCTCGAGAACGGCTAAACCGATTTTGACGGGACTTTCACTGACCGATAGATAATGTTGATTTGTTTGCATTTTCGTATATATAAACCGATCGGAATCTACAGGACCGATTTTGACGGGACCGTCAGTGCCAGATGGCTGATAATATAGGAAGTAACTTATGATGCAAATAATTCCCTGCGGCGCTATTTCAAATAACCGAATAGATGGGCTGGGGTCGCTTTTGCGAAAACTCTTATATTATGAGTTTGAAAGCTTTTGGCAAAATGTTGAACCAATAGGTTTATAATAACTCTTTCAAAAATAATGTTTTATCCCTTATTATTTCTGCGGCAGCAACGCGCCGGGCAACAGCTATTATACATATAAAAAAAATGCTGCGTTTTTTGTTTTATATCAGAACAAAAAAAGGTCAAGATGTTTGGATAATTTAGGTACGAAGACTTTGAAAATACTAATTGAGGTTATATTTTCTAAGCCACTGAACTGATCTGGATGATTGATACCATTCCAGACACATATTTGGACCGAGCTACTTTCTGCATAGTTTTTTATTTTATTTGGTTATTATTATTATTTTATTTGGTTCAAAATCAAAAACAATTCATAGGATTTACAAAATGTAGGTATACGTTCAAAATGCTAAATGGGGCCATACCTTCTAAACTACTGAACTGAATCGGATATTTGCTACCATTCCAGAAAATTTCAAATATGCTGCGTTCTTTTTTTTGTTTTTTCCAAAACAAGTTTTTACATTTCTCCGTACCAAGAAATATAAGGGGAAATTTTTCAATTCTTGTAGAGAAATTTAAAAAAATATATTAGTGCTTAAAATCCCATTTAATCCAGTTCGCACACCAAAAAGCTAAACATTTATTCACCTCAACTCAAACGTCAAAAATTAGCCAGAGGATAAAATTTGCCTAAATTGCGCCAAATAATGCGAAAGTTCAATTGTGATTTTGTTTGTGATAAAAAATTGCATTTAAAAATTTAAAGTACTGTTAGGTTTTATCTAGGTTCGTTTTATTAAATAAACCTTATTTCCGTTTTAATACAACTCACTTTACGTCTTTTTACTTTTAATTCCACTTAATATTTCAAAACACTTTATTTCCTTTTTACTTTCTTTAAATTCAAACTTTATCACTTTCAAATTACCGACTCGTACACGACTTATTTCAAATTCAAACTGACTGTCGGTCCGCATCCGCTTCCTCTTTTATACAGAAATAATTGGCTTACGGAAGGTTCTTGAACTTGCTAGAAACAGTAGGCAATGTAGTACAATATAGAGTAGGCAGTGTAGTAGATGTAGAGATTTAGTAGATGTACCGAACAGGTAGATGGCGTTTACCTCAAGGGATGAAAACATTCAGCACCCTTTAATTATTTGTGTAACACGTTACAGTACCATAAGAAATACTTATTTGCTTAAAAAAGCTACATTACGCACTTTTTTGTCCATTTTTTAGAAAAAAACACAGTATTTCAATCTGAAATCAAAATGATATTTTCCAAACAGCTGTTTGGCTAAAATGACAGATGTCAGTCAAAGCTTACTCCAAGCTATTAGCGTAAGGTCATGTCAATGCAAACACGAAAATATCTTTGTGTTTTCCGCTTAATGGATACCTGGTTGCCGCGGCATGTAGCTCGAAAATTGCCACGCAATAACATGATTAGCCGCGAGCCAATTTCGATGGATTTTTGTGCGTGGCAAGTGTTTGGCTCGCGAGCAATTGGGACGGTGTTGAAAGCTTTTCTATGTTCGTGGTTAAGAAAACAGAATAGAGACTGTTGAAAACAAAAAAAAAGTCTGTTCTCGTTAATATCAGTTTATAAATTAATATTCTGTGTTCGTTTGGTTCCCAAAGCAAAGTAAAATAACAAAAAAATAACAAATTCTCAAAAATTGGTTCGCGAACCAAAATCTTGATTTGCCGCGGTCGAACATGGCTCGCGCGGCAGCCGCGCATGGTCGATACGCGGCTTAACCCATTTAGCCATTGAGGTATTAGATATGGAACATCAGTAGCCAACTTCACGCGTGTTCCAACATAACACGGGGAGCCATCAACTACTAGCGGGGAATCTGCGTAGCAGTGCTATGTTTGTTTTAATTAATTATTTAATTTTGATATATTTTGGTAGAAACTACTTCTATTTTACAAAACAAACCCACTGCACATGTTATTGACTTTGTTACATATGAATATGTAATCGTTTTCATTTAAATTTTATGACGAAATTAGAACACGTGTTTAACACTACTAGATGATGGCGGTCTAAGTATTCTTTTAGTTGGAACATTTTATTTTCATTGTTTGTACGAACATTTAAACCGACTGGCGATCCATATCTAGTACGTCAACGCTTTGCCTGCTGCACAGCTCGCTAAATTTTAACTCATTTTATTCACCACGCTCGCTAGTGTGAAAATTTAACCTATTTAACCAACTTTTGACCCAATTCACACACGGCCTAAATAGCCTACTGGAGGCCAATGTGTTAACCCGCCACTGCGTAAGGTAAAGGTAAAAGCTCGCACTCTTACCCCCACAACACATGCTGCATACTCTTTCCGCAGGCCCTAATATTTTTTCTAGATATACAAATTTCAGAAATAGAAAACACAAACACAAAATTTGAATAAAAAAACATAACTAATAATTACTATTTATACTTTATGCATATATAGCACTCCTCATAGCACTTGTAGTGCATTGAGCTGCCTACCGCTTCTCACACAAAACGCATCGTCAGTTTTTTTTTAACGAAACCATTTGTTTTCTGTTCTTCGTTTTATCTTGAAATAATTATTGGTTTATCATACAATGTCACCAGGGCGGTCGAAGTACTGCAAATGCAGTATTTGACTGCTTTTTGAGACTACGTACTGCCGTATTGCTAACACAGCCAAAGTACTGCTTTTTTGTAAAAAAAGAATTACATACAAAATCAAAAAGATTGAATATTGGTTTCTCGTATCGAAAAACGATAAGAAAGTAGTACTATTCAAGATATTTTTTAAGAGGATAGTTTAACAGCGTGTCCGTAACCTTGGAGAGAACAAACTTTCATATAATTGATTAAGGGAAGACATATATTCGCAACAATAATTCAGGGCTGAAGGATTTGTGAATTTCGGGTTCTTTGAATACTCGTCGTAAGTTGCGAGGGAATCAGCTTTAAACTGAGGAGTTTTGCTGAGACAAGTATCGCAACCCAAAACGAAGTTGAATTTTTATTTTTATTCTACAAGTGATCAACAATTCGTACTTTATAATTTGTCTTTTTGACTTTGCAGTACAGTCATGTCGTTAGATTTTGTTGACTTGTTCTCGATTTTATCAGTGAAGTTGGCCTTGCAATATTGTAAACTTAATTCTCTCAACTTGTGAGCCTGTTTAAAACAAAAGAAACCTTGTTAATCTTGCCTCTGATGATATTTTTCTTCTATTTTTATGATTTTTATTATTCGTATATTCCAAAAAAAAATCCTATCCAATTAAAGAGTAACATTTATGCATCAATCTATTTTCTTGTCGATGAAGCATAGTTCCTGAACGGCCAACGAACTGTTCTTCCCTTATTATTTCTGCGGCAGCAACGCGCCGGGCAACAGCTATTATACATATAAAAAAAATGCTGCGTTTTTTGTTTTATATCAGAACAAAAAAAGGTCAAGATGTTTGGATAATTTAGGTACGAAGACGTTGAAAATACTAATTGAGGTTATATTTTCTAAGCCACTGAACTGATCTGGATGATTGATACCATTCCAGACACATATTTGGACCGAGCTACTTTCTGCATAGTTTTTTATTTTATTTGGTTATTATTATTATTTTATTTGGTTCAAAATCAAAAACAATTCATAGGATTTACAAAATGTAGGTATACGTTCAAAATGCTAAATGGGGCCATACCTTCTAAACTACTGAACTGAATCGGATATTTGCTACCATTCCAGAAAATTTCAAATATGCTGCGTTCTTTTTTTTGTTTTTTCCAAAACAAGTTTTTACATTTCTCCGTACCAAGAAATATAAGGGGAAATTTTTCAATTCTTGTAGAGAAATTTAAAAAAATATATTAGTGCTTAAAATCCCATTTAATCCAGTTCGCACACCAAAAAGCTAAACATTTATTCACCTCAACTCAAACGTCAAAAATTAGCCAGAGGATAAAATTTGCCTAAATTGCGCCAAATAATGCGAAAGTTCAATTGTGATTTTGTTTGTGATAAAAAATTGCATTTAAAAATTTAAAGTACTGTTAGGTTTTATCTAGGTTCGTTTTATTAAATAAACCTTATTTCCGTTTTAATACAACTCACTTTACGTCTTTTTACTTTTAATTCCACTTAATATTTCAAAACACTTTATTTCCTTTTTACTTTCTTTAAATTCAAACTTTATCACTTTCAAATTACCGACTCGTACACGACTTATTTCAAATTCAAACTGACTGTCGGTCCGCATCCGCTTCCTCTTTTATACAGAAATAATTGGCTTACGGAAGGTTCTTGAACTTGCTAGAAACAGTAGGCAATGTAGTACAATATAGAGTAGGCAGTGTAGTAGATGTAGAGATTTAGTAGATGTACCGAACAGGTAGATGGCGTTTACCTCAAGGGATGAAAACATTCAGCACCCTTTAATTATTTGTGTAACACGTTACAGTACCATAAGAAATACTTATTTGCTTGAAAAAGCTACATTACGCACTTTTTTGTCCATTTTTTAGAAAAAAACACAGTATTTCAATCTGAAATCAAAATGATATTTTCCAAACAGCTGTTTGGCTAAAATGACAGATGTAAGTCAAAGCTTACTCCAAGCTATTAGCGTAAGGTCATGTCAATGCAAACACGAAAATATCTTTGTGTTTTCCGCTTAATGGATACCTGGTTGCCGCGGCATGTAGCTCGAAAATTGCCACGCAATAACATGATTAGCCGCGAGCCAATTTCGATGGATTTTTGTGCGTGGCAAGTGTTTGGCTCGCGAGCAATTGGGACGGTGTTGAAAGCTTTTCTATGTTCGTGGTTAAGAAAACAGAATAGAGACTGTTGAAAACAAAAAAAAAGTCTGTTCTCGTTAATATCAGTTTATAAATTAATATTCTGTGTTCGTTTGGTTCCCAAAGCAAAGTAAAATAACAAAAAAATAACAAATTCTCAAAAATTGGTTCGCGAACCAAAATCTTGATTTGCCGCGGTCGAACATGGCTCGCGCGGCAGCCGCGCATGGTCGATACGCGGCTTAACCCATTTAGCCATTGAGGTATTAGATATGGAACATCAGTAGCCAACTTCACGCGTGTTCCAACATAACACGGGGAGCCATCAACTACTAGCGGGGAATCTGCGTAGCAGTGCTATGTTTGTTTTAATTAATTATTTAATTTTGATATATTTTGGTAGAAACTACTTCTATTTTACAAAACAAACCCACTGCACATGTTATTGACTTTGTTACATATGAATATGTAATCGTTTTCATTTAAATTTTATGACGAAATTAGAACACGTGTTTAACACTACTAGATGATGGCGGTCTAAGTATTCTTTTAGTTGGAACATTTTATTTTCATTGTTTGTACGAACATTTAAACCGACTGGCGATCCATATCTAGTACGTCAACGCTTTGCCTGCTGCACAGCTCGCTAAATTTTAACTCATTTTATTCACCACGCTCGCTAGTGTGAAAATTTAACCTATTTAACCAACTTTTGACCCAATTCACACACGGCCTAAATAGCCTACTGGCGGCCAATGTGTTAACCCGCCACTGCGTAAGGTAAAGGTAAAAGCTCGCACTCTTACCCCCACAACACATGCTGCATACTCTTTCCGCAGGCCCTAATATTTTTTCTAGATATACAAATTTCAGAAATAGAAAACACAAACACAAAATTTGAATAAAAAAACATAACTAATAATTACTATTTATACTTTATGCATATATAGCACTCCTCATAGCACTTGTAGTGCATTGAGCTGCCTACCGCTTCTCACACAAAACGCATCGTCAGTTTTTTTTTAACGAAACCATTTGTTTTCTGTTCTTCGTTTTATCTTGAAATAATTATTGGTTTATCATACAATGTCACCAGGGCGGTCGAAGTACTGCAAATGCAGTATTTGACTGCTTTTTGAGACTACGTACTGCCGTATTGCTAACACAGCCAAAGTACTGCTTTTTTGTAAAAAAAGAATTACATACAAAATCAAAAAGATTGAATATTGGTTTCTCGTATCGAAAAACGATAAGAAAGTAGTACTATTCAAGATATTTTTTAAGAGGATAGTTTAACAGCGTGTCCGTAACCTTGGAGAGAACAAACTTTCATATAATTGATTAAGGGAAGACATATATTCGCAACAATAATTCAGGGCTGAAGGATTTGTGAATTTCGGGTTCTTTGAATACTCGTCGTAAGTTGCGAGGGAATCAGCTTTAAACTGAGGAGTTTTGCTGAGACAAGTATCGCAACCCAAAACGAAGTTGAATTTTTATTTTTATTCTACAAGTGATCAACAATTCGTACTTTATAATTTGTCTTTTTGACTTTGCAGTACAGTCATGTCGTTAGATTTTGTTGACTTGTTCTCGATTTTATCAGTGAAGTTGGCCTTGCAATATTGTAAACTTAATTCTCTCAACTTGTGAGCCTGTTTAAAACAAAAGAAACCTTGTTAATCTTGCCTCTGATGATATTTTTCTTCTATTTTTATGATTTTTATTATTCGTATATTCCAAAAAAAAATCCTATCCAATTAAAGAGTAACATTTATGCATCAATCTATTTTCTTGTCGATGAAGCATAGTTCCTGAACGGCCAACGAACTGTTCTTCTTGAGGTCTTTTTAATTACATTTTCAATATAAGAAATTTGTTGATATGACGACTGGCTAAAACACATGTTTAATGTTTTTAATATTTATTTAAAACTTCAACTGTAACAAAAAAATTATTTTACTGGCGTACTGCTATGTACTGCTTTTTTTCTCATGAGGTACTGCTAACTTGAGAAATGAAACGACAGCCCTGAATGTCATTAGTCGAAGGTTCATTAAGCACTTATTTCTGCGCTTACAGATATTTTTAAATTCTATTGTTAACGGAGAAAATGGCACCGCGCACTCTTACCCCAAAAAACTCTAAAGTTTTTTTCATCAATCAGTTTTTGAAAAATTAATTTTCAAACTAAATATTTTGAAAACAAATTCACTTTTTTTTTTATTTTATATTATTAAATACATACATAGGTATGTATTTTTTTTCTTGTTTTCAAAATTCAATGCTCTAATTAGTTTTTAGTCAAAACATAAATGCGGGTACCCAAACGTCGTTTACTTTTGGAGAAAATCAAAAATAACGACCACAACATCTTTTCAGAAATATCATTTTTATTTTAGTTCCCATATTAATAATAATATTTAACATTAACAGATAACGCTGGAACTTGAAAATGAATCAGAAAATTTAAAATAATAATACAATAATATAGTAATTAAGTGAGAACTTCTTTGGGATCATTCACACTTTTCAACGGATTACACTCTCTATTCATACTTTTTCGTCGGAAAAGTCAGCACTCAAAAGTCAGAACAGAATTAGAATTTATTTGCATACTTGTCAATACTCACTCTTCCTTAGTTTAGATATCTACAAGGCTAGATGATTTTCATGCGTAAAGCAAGGTTAAGCATAACTGTAGTTTAAAAACAACTAGGTAAAAATATGCCCCATAATATCTATTTTTACCGTCATGCAGATACTTTTAGTCACAAAAGAAAGTAGGCACCTCTAAATTTAAAGAAACCTTGAATTTATGACTTTTTTTTTGTACTTTTTTGGGTACAGAAAGAAATTTAAAATTTTCACCATATTTCTTCTGTTATTACTATGTTTCGTAAATATTGATTATTCAAGCATGTTTGTTTTTCACTTCGTTACCGATATATGACGCTACAAAACAAAGGGTAATTTTTAAAATTTTGCCTATACAAAAAAAAAAAAAAAATAATAAGGAATTAGCTTGTAAAATTTTAAAGATTACTCTTTTTTTGGGGCGACATAAGGTAGCCAAGTGGCACACAAACATGTTTGGATAATCAATATTGTAGCAAATTTAACGCTCCACAAAACATTCCGAAACGTTTTTGCCGTAGAATAGAAATAGGGGAAAACTGAAACATTTTGCAGTTCCCCCCCTCCCTCTTTTAGCACAAGGTCTTTAGGGTATAAAACGAGAAAATGTTAATTAAGTATTCCAAAATACCATCTGAAAGTTTCATTGACCTCTGACCTTTTTCCACCTAAAACTACCTGCCGACTGGACTCTACCTATAAACAGTAAATTTTGCATACCATTTGATGTTCAGATGAGAATCATAATTTTGAATGCATTTCTCTTAATATTTCTAAAGAAATTACAATTGCTTTTACGATCTCTATGCGACAGCGCAATAGGTGCTTAGATAATTTTGAGATTAACTGTAGCACTATAGGTATTTACTATCTACATAGGTACGAGTATGTGCCTATCATTATATTAGAACTTATTTGAGTTCGATTCTTATCATGAAGGTATAAATTTGTATAGGTACATAGGAAAGCTTAAGCTTAGAATTCACATTTATAAAATGAATGTTTATTCTTATCAAAGGTGATCGTCACAAAATAAATAAAAACTGTCTGATTTCCATTTTAATTTTTGTTCTGCTAAGAAATATCTCAATGAATAATTCATACATATCTGCCAACTGAATCAATTTGATAACAAGTCCATATAGGCATTTATTTAATTATTATAGGACCTTAATCATTCGACAGAAAGAAATATTGCATAAATTATACTTTTCTGCTTATATCACGACATTTAAGACGCAAATGTGTGTAGATTTAGTATATGCAAACTTATAGCGTTCATCCGACCTTGAACGAAATAATAAATTATGTAATTCAATTATTTAACTCACCCATTTAAAGGCGGGAGCCCAGAAAAACACTGTTTTAGGACCTAAAAACACAAAACCATTAATAATTTGTCACATCTCGCTTCTCACATAAAATAACACATGGAGAACTGTTTATCACATTAGGTTCATGACCTATATGTATACCTGCGGGATGCTGCCAAAGGGGACGCAATTTATCTGGAACAACTTTATCAACTCTTCCAATGATTGCATTATATATTTTTGACGGTAATCTTTTTCCAGTTACTGATGATGCTGTTGATGGTGGGGGAGGAGCTGCTGGTGGAACTGCAGGGCCCGTTGAAGCCATAACTTATGTATGTATTTAATTTTTCGTATATGTAAACAAGCCGCGACCGATTGTTTAACAAGTTAAAACTGTGTGAAACGTTTATCTTACGACTAACGACCAAATTGAAATGACAGGAAATTCAGATGAACAGAACATTCCACCTTGGCCTTGGGAATATGAACGTTTTCCGCTACACAAAGCCAACAAAATAGTGTGCCAGGCCAGGTAATAAAAAAGAAAACAGTAAAATCGTAGGAGAGGTATGTGGGCGAGTGAAAAAGTGACAGTGGCAATGGCAATGTTTGATTTAAAAGCACTAAGCACGTTTCTCCTTCTATTATGTAGTCAGTCCACCATACAGATAGGTGCAGCTACCGTAGTATCGTAAACTATACACGCTGAATCTGAATGGCTCTGTAGGCTGTTGTATTGTAAAGTATTGTTGCTTTTATTTCAGTTAAAATGTATGTGAAAAAGAGACTTGAAGTAGAGCTTTGTGCTTTGTACAAACATCATCATTTTGTGCGGTTTTTTTGTGACGCATTTAAAGAGACACACGCACAATACCTATCTAAGAAGGGGTAAATGATATGCCAGCTTTTTGTATTAAAAGTTTGAAAATGCCAAATTGTCAACTTATTGTAGATGTAGATGTAGTGTTTATAATTCCGAAATCTAGAGTAGACAAGCTTTTGTGTTATTTTTTGTTATTTGTTGTTTCACAAAGTAATAAATAACACAAGTCAACAAAAAAAATATTTTTCTTTGAGTCTGTTATTTAGTGAATATTTTCTGATTGTATACATCGAAAAAAAAGCAGAAACTCCATTTATAATAAATAAAGTTTGCTTTTGTACCTTTACACATTGTTGCAGAATGTCTTTGAAAGTCCACATGCTACATGCTCATTTGGATAAATTTAAAGACAACTTAGGTGCATATTCAGAAGAGCAAGGGGAACGTTTCCACCAAGATGTAATGAACTTTGAAAAGCGTTATCAAGGACAATATAATGAAAACATGATGGGTGACTACATTTGGGGGCTCATACGAGAAAGTTCCAACTTACACAGAAGAAATACCAAATCTGTTCATTTTTAAAGTCTTTTTTGTATTCTTTTTTGTATTTGTGGGTTTATTTATGCCGTCTTGTATAATTAAAGTCAATAAAAATATGTGAATTCAAAACTGTTTTCCTTTTACATATAATTGAAATTAAAAAAATAGAGCTTTTTCATAAAAATTAAAATTTCGTTTTAGTAACTACAAAAGGAAACTTTATTAGATAAAAATATTTGTTCTTTAATTAGTTAGGCATAAGTAATGAAAATCAGAGGTACAGAACTCAGACTCAAAATTCGTGTTGACCCGTGTAATGAAATTGTCAACTTATTTTTTTTTTTTTTTAATTTTGCGATCATTATAGGAAGGGATTCGATTGGAATGCCCTTAAATCGGACTGCATTTTTGTTTTATAATAGTGAGTACATGTGTAATAGCATGCACTTAGGTATTTTTTTGTATACCTACTACGTTAGGTACCTAGACATTTTGGACCACCTCCAACAAATAAAAACGTTATTAGATAGACACCCATCAGGAGAGCAGATTTTTCTGACAAAACAAAAACATAGGTATAGGCAGGTACATATATGTAGGTAGGTACCTACCATATTCAAATGGTAGAGAATAATCGATTTTTTTAAATTTTGGTAGGTACCTACCCGCCTATAATGTAGGTACCTAAAGTTTTTAAACATTCTGGAGAAACGTTTGAAATGTATTTTTTGCTCTAAAAATAAGAGTAGGTACTTAGAGGTACACCTATAGTTTAATGAAAAATCATTTTTTTGTCGATCTAGAAATCGCACAGCAAGGAAATATTATTAGAAAAACCTTGTCATATTTTCCGAATTTGTACCTAGCTACCTATCTACTTAGTTTTGTAAGTTGATATCTATGTAGGTACCTACAGGTAAGTTATTCAGTGTACTAAAATGTTATTAAATAACAAAACAGTAAGTGACGGATATAAGAAAGTCTCATATAAGAAAAATACGCTTATAAGACAGACATTTCAAACCACCATGCACGTTTCCATAAAGAAACATGTTAAATTTACCTTATAGAGGGTGATTCACCTAAGGTGTGCCAAAAAGATAGAGCGAGTAGGTTGAATTGAGACAAGAAAAAAGTCGTATGGGAGGGGGGTCTATCTCTCCCCGTTTAGGCGGAAGGAGCAATTTTCTACAAAATTGACTTAAATCAGAAAAAAAATTATTTAAAAACAACGGTAAAACATATAAAGCCATGTTATACATTTTTGGAAAACTCTCCTTTTATTTTCCTTTTAAATAAAGTTGTTTCGATAAATAGATTTTGAATTAATTTTCAAACTCGAAATTTTGAAAAAAAAATAAAACAAAAATTTCAAACTAATTACCTATTTTAAAAATTTTATATAGTTAACTATTATTTTTGTTTCCAAAATTCAATGCTCCTTTTAATTTTTAGTCAAAAACAGAAAACCAGATGCCACAAAGTAAATTGGTTTTACAGAAATTAAGAAAAACTACATACCATCCGGTTTTAAGCAAATAATAAAAAAAAACAATTAACTTTTTAATTTACTTACTAGTTTTACTTTTAATTTTTTTTTATTTCTCATAAACTAAGATATATTTTGGCATCCGGTTTTCTGTTTTTGACTAAAAGTTAATAAGAGCATTGAATTTTGAAAATAAAAATAATAGTTAATTACATAAAATTTTGAAAAAAATTAGTTTAAAATTTTTGTTTAATGTTTTTTTGAAAATTTCTAGTTGGAAAATTAATTTTTTTAAAACTGTTCACTAAAACAACTTTATTTTAAATTAAAACAAAAGAGTAGTTTTCTGTCTTTCCAAAAAGGTATAACATGGCTTTGTATCATTCACCTTAGGTGAATCACCCTGTATATAATGTCTTATTCGAGTAGACGTTCGGAGTGGCCTCCGAGTGAAAAAAAACTTCCTAAATTGGTCGATTGGCTTTTCGGAGTGATGTTTGGGAGTGCTGTCACAATTTAATACCACATACATATTGCTTACATCGATCATATGGTCAAAGCCATATAAAACAAAATGCACAGCGTGTTTTTATTTCTTTTTATATTTCAAGAACTTAAATAATAAGTGTAAATAAGGAACAAATATTGAAAAAAACATTTTTTAACTCGTTTTTGCTTTGTTTGAGGTAACAAAAAATAAATGTAAACAATCTTTGGTCAACTACCACATGCACATTTGAAAAAGGGAGTATTTTTAATGATCCATTGCATTCATATTTCCCCTTCTCTTCGGAAGGAAACCACTCGAATATGAAATAAGAAAACGCCTACAATGACATTTTATACCTTTTTGTTAAGCCAGAAATCTCATCTTTTGTTTTGTTTTTCAATAAACAGTTCAATAAACTTTTTTGATTAAACAGTTTTTGAAAAGTTAATTTTCAAACTAAATAATTTAAAAAAAAAAAAAAAATCAAATATTTTTTTTTTTCTTTTATTTTATGTAATTAATCATAATTTTTTTTTTTAAATTTCAATGCTCTTCTTAATTTTTAGTCAAAAACGGAAAAACGAATGCCCAAATGTCTTGTACTTTTTGAAAATAAAACTAAAAATAAAAAAGCTATGGCGGGCTGACACGGGGACGTGGAATCAGTAATAGTGTGTTGTGAAGATGGATTATAGGCATGCTATGTCTTCAAAACATTAACGAACAATTGGAAGTTTTCTGTGGGGTTCGCTCTGTGACAAGCGACCAGCACATTGATATACGATCCTCACGTGTTGCCAGGGATAATAATGATCTTGTTCACCAACCAATTTTTAGGAAATATAGTTTAGTTTAAGAAATATAAGCGAAAAACTGAAAAAAGACGAAAATTAGGGGTTATTCGCCCCTCCCCAAGTTAGCACCGGGTCCCCGAGGTCAAGAAATTAGGGGGGACTTTCTAGTATACTCCCGAACAATCTGTGTAAGTTTCATTGACTTCGCAATTTTTTCCAGGTTAAAGTACATATCGACACTGGACTATTTTTATTTATATAAGAATTTTTTTATTTTGTACACTATCAGATCTTATTCAAATGGAGCTTAAAGCGAGCATCAGCAGATGAAAGAAGATTGGCCAACACATATAATGTGTCCCACTGGCTCATCACTTAGTGCAGGTGTTAGTTGTTGGTAAGCACAATGCAACAAAAACAAAACCACATGCACATAAAAACATGAAAACATATAAAGTCAAAATTAAACAAAATGACACAGAAACATTTAGGATCGTGGAGCACTGGTTCTGAAAATAGTTTTTAAATTACTTTTATTTAAATTAAAATCCAACACACCCCCATTCAAGTTATATAACTTACTCATCCGCGTGAGGGGCTCATGCATGCCATAATTGGTTCTGTGATGTTCAATATTAAAAAGCTCAGAACTTCGAAGGTGGTACGACCGTCCGCGGTAGTTAAAACCAATTAAGGCTAACAGGTCCGACGAATCAATTTGTCCAGAGATAAGTTTATGGAGAAAAATTAAGTCATTGTTTACTCTACGTTGATATAAAGATTGTATCTGCAAAAGCCTTATCCGATGCTCGTATGGTGGCAGGTTATAAGGATCAGCCCATGGAAGGCCTTAAAGAGCAAAGCGAATAAAATTATGCTGGACTGATTCAATACGTTTCTTATGGATTTCATAGAAAGGAGTCCATACTTGTGAGGCATGCTCAAGATGCGGCCTAACATAACAGTTATACAAAGAGAGGGTAACGTATGGATCGTTTAATTCCTTTGCCCACCGTTTTATGAATCCAAGCATAGAGTTCGATTTTTTTACAATAAAGTTAACATGTTCAGAAAATTCCAGATTAGCACTGAAATTAACTCCTAAGTCCTTAAAACTAAAAACACGACTAATTTTATTTTGTGTTATACAATATTCAAAATTTTATAGGATTAAGAGTTCTTCTTCTTTTTTGTTTCCGGAAGCTGTACAGCAACACTTTAACTCCTACTGGAGCATAGGGCGGCAACCAGATCCTTCCATCTCTCTCTATTCCTAGCACGATACCTCAGCTGTGAAAACGACTGTAAATTCTGGGACCGAGCTTCCTTCAT
This sequence comes from Baccha elongata, assembly GCA_951217065.1. NCBI lineage: Eukaryota > Metazoa > Arthropoda > Insecta > Diptera > Syrphidae > Baccha > Baccha elongata. The sequence continues at coordinate 83,100,844 of OX578274.1, forward strand.
GACAGTTGACCTCCACGTTCCCTTTGGTCTTCCAATCCGCCTCGCACCTTGAGGATTCCAGTCAAAGCACTGCTTTGCTATGTTGTCATCAGGCTTCCTCAGTGTGTGGCCAATCCAGCGCCATTTTCTTCGCTTGATGTCTTCATCCACTTTTGTTTGTCCAGTCCTAAGCCACAGATCATTGTTGGATATTGTTTGTGGCCATCGGACCTTTAGGATGTAACGCAGACAACGGTTGACAAAGCCTTGCAACCTACTCGAGATGTTTGTAGAGCATTTCCACGTTTCACAGGCATAAAGCAGCACAGATTTAACATTGGATTCAAAGAGTCTCAACTTAGTACGAAGTGATATTTTTGAAGAGCTCCACACTGGGGAAAGCATTCCGAAAGCACTACGAGCTTTATTTATTCTATTGCTGACATCCAAGTCTGTTCCACCGTCGGGTGACAGATAACTACCCAGATAGTTAAACTGAGTAACCTCTTCTATTATCTCCTGCCTCACAATAACCTGTTGTTGTTGGTTCCGGCTGGTTTGCATTATTTTTGTCTTCTTGGCTTTAATCCTCAAGCCAGTTGCCTCACCATTTTGTTGAAGGGAGTGACACATTTGGTTAAGGGCTCCAGCTCCGTTTGCCATTAAGCAGATGTCGTCAGCATAGTCCAAATGGCTTAACTTGTGAAAGAGGCCCCACTGGATACCAAGTCTTTCACCTTCACGCACCGTGGCAGTCATAACATCATCGATTGCCAGTAAGAATAAAATTGGTGACAGAACATCACCCTGTCTCACTCCTTGTCGAACTTCAAATGCATCGGAAAGCTGTCCACTGTGCAGAACGACACACCTTGCGTTGTTGTACGATTCTTTTATAAGAGCAACAACTTTATCCGGGATACCTCTAGCACCAAGCGATCTCCAGATAGCATCGCGACTAACGCGATCGAAGGCCTTTTCGAAATCAACGAACATGAGGTAAAGCGGCGATTGATACTCCGATGATTGTTCAAGGATAATTCGCAAGGTGTTAATGTGATCGACACAAGATCGACCACTGCGAAATCCCGCTTGATGCCTTTTCAGAGTAGACTCGATCTTAGATTTTATCCTCTCGAGAATAATTGTTGCCATTAACTTCGGAAATACGGACAAAATGGTGATACCACGCCAGTTATTACAATTCCTTAGATCACTTTTCTTCGGTAGTTTGACGATAACTCCGTCTTTCCATTCCCTGGGAAAGGTTTCGTTTACCCAATTAGCCTCAACATGTGGCAACAGTATATCGGCTGCCAAGTCGGGGTCTGCTTTGAGGAATTCGGCAGGTATGCCAACATGTCCAGCTGCTTTGTTGTTTTTAAAAGTAAGATCGCGGTTCTTAACTCTTCACTTGTCGGGGGGTCAATATTAATGCCTCTGGAAGATCTACGTATGTCCGGCAGTAGGTAATCAGCATTTGCATTCTGCTCATCATTTAACAGTGCACAGAAATGCTCCTTTCACCTTCGCAACTGGTCTTCTATTGACACTAGAATACGACCGTTCATGTCAAGAACAGGGTGGTTGTTGTTGTTACTTTGTTGACCTACAAGATCCTTAGTAATCTTATACAACACCCTTGCGTTACCTCTTCTTGCAGCATTTTCCGCACTCTCCGCCAATTTGTCCAACCTGGCCCTCCTATCTCGTCTCACACACCTCTGCACTACCTTGTGAGCTGCTCTGTACTCGATTCGCATAACAGATTTCCGATGAGCATCAGTTTCCTTGTTTATATTTATTTTGAGTGCTCTGCGGTGTGTAATTTTGTCCCAGGTGTCTTGGGATATCCAATTGTCCCTATCTCTAGATTGCTTCGGTACCGTTTCAGATCCAGCTTCCATAAAAACCCTCTTAACTTTTTTCCACATCGTCTCAATGGGAACATTAACCTTCAAGTCCAAATATTTGGGTCACTAAGAGCTGTTGTATTGAATTTTGGCCTGCTTGCTGTATTTTCTGAACGTCTTCGGATAGCAGCTGTTCGTAGCCGTAAAGTTGCTAGTAGCAGGTGATGGTCGCTACCTACATCCGCACTCGTCTCGTTCCTCACATGGCAAAGTGATTTTCTCCATCGTTGTTGAATAATAAAATGGTCGATTTGATTTTGTGTTTGACCATCAGGGGAGACCCAGGTGACTTTGTGACAGAGGTTGTGAGGAAACAGGGTTCCACCAACCACCAGCTGATGAGCGTTACAAAAATCGACCAACAAATCACCATTGCTATTTCGCTGGCCCAAGCCATGTCTACCCATAACGCGTTCAAGGCCTACGTTGTCCGGGCCAACTTTGGCATTTAAATCCCCCATGATGATAGTTATGTTTCCTTTTGGAACATTGTTGTATACCGAGTTTAGTTGAGCATAGAACGCGGTTTTGTCATCTTCCGCTGCATCGTTCGTCGGGACGTAACACTGGATGATGGTGATTTTGCGAATTCTCGAGCTAAACCTTGCAGTCATTATCCTCGCCGAAACTGGTTCCCAGGAAATTAAGCTTTTTCTAGCCTTCTTATTTAGCATTAAGGCAACACCATTCAGTCTTTGGCCACTGCCTATGTCCTCCAGCCCGGAATACAACATCTTAGTCAGTCCTGAGGTTGCGCTGTATTCAGCTTTTCCCCTCCACTTCGTTTCACTCAGCCCAAGAATACTGATGTTTTGTCGAATCATTTCACGTTCCACCTGTTCATAGCTTCCCTGCGCATACAGAGTGCGAACGTTCCATGCTCCAACTTTAGTACGTATTCGATAGCCGAAAGTATTGTCTACAATATTTGAGAGATTTCCACAGTTTCTTCTGGTTGTTGACGATTCATTACTAATAGCATCACGATTGCTATTGTTATATGAAAGATGCCGCACCCCCAAATCCGATGTGCGGTTTACTACAGTCGGTGAGACTGTAGAAGGATTAGCCAAAGCTTGGGTACCTCCTTTTTTTTCATAGACAAAAATATCTTCTCGCTCCACTACCGTGTTTTCTCGGTTGCGGTTAATAACACGTACCTGTATAACATAAAAAAAATACATTATACACACAAGCCTTCGATTCGACAGGCACACTACGCCTTTTTGGATGGTCGAACACATACATATATAGGCCGCCCACTATGGGAAACAGACGCCTTTTGCAGCCGCCCACTATGGATACAGACGCTACTTGCTGTTTCCGTTGGCCTTGCAGGATAGGCTCCTCCGCCACCAGACTTTCATACCGTTGACCGCCATATGCAGTTCTTCCGCTTTTAGGGAGCTTTTTGTACTACCCAAGGACAAGATCGTGCCCTGACCAGCAATGCTGGGTTGTTTGCTTATCCCGGCAGCCATTCGGTCCCCTTGTGCGTTAGCGTTACCCGCCCTCTACCGCGAGGAGGTGCACATAAGGATTTTCCTGTTAACTAGCCTAGGACCACTGAGGTGGCATTTCCTAGTGCTCTCCAGTACTTTTAGAGGGCAAAGGATTAAGAGTTAACCCATTTTTATTACACCAAATACTGAAACTATCAAGATCAGCCTGCAAAAGAGTATGATCATTGGGAGGTTTGATTGATTTATAAATTTTCATATCACCTGCAAATATGAGAATCTCACTAAAGCGTAAGAAACGTCATTTATAGCAAGAATAAATAAGAATGGACCCAAATGGCTTCCATGGGGTACGCCTGAATGGGCAACGAAAGTATTAGAAAGGGAATTTCTAAATTTAACCTGGTAAGTTCTATTTTCTAGGTGGGATTTGATCCAAGATATAAAAAGAGTAGGGAAACCGTATGATTGCAGTTTAAAAACAATAATATTATGGTTGAGTGACAATGCTTTAGAAAAATCTGTATATATACAATCCACTTCAGAACCACTTTCTATTGCATTTGAACAATTATGTAAAAAGGTAAGAAGGTTTGTAACAGTAGACCTTTTCTGCACGAAACCGTGTTGCTGTTTACATATAATGTTCTTACCAAAGAATAAAAGGCTTTCGAATACAACCTGTTCAAAAAGCTTAGGGATACAGGACAATTTAGAAATAGGTCTATAGTTCTTTATGTCAAATTTGTCGCCTTTTTTAAAAACAGGAGTGAGAAATGATTTCTTCCAGAATGATGGAAATTTCCAAGACTTTAACGTTAGCTTAAATAATAATTGCTAGGGCTGCACTAATACACGACTACACTTTTGGCGGTATACCGTCGGGGCCATAGTAGCAATCGTCATTCAATAATGACAAAAAGTGTAAGAAACTATCTTGTTCCACAGGAATAGTGTTAAAACTTACTTGCGGGTAGGTGTTCACGTCTTTAAAAAAATCTTTATCAACACTTACATGAGTATCAACAAAGGAGTTTGAAGAATTATTTGCAAACGCATTGCAAATATCACTGGGATTATGTACCGAAGAGTTTTCAAATATAAAACTTGCTGGGAAGCCATCCGAATTTTTCTCCGAGTTAACAAAATGCCAAAAGCTTTTAGGTTCCTGTTTTAAAGAGACTCCTATTTCGTTAACATAGTTGGAGTATAAAGCTTTTGATAGAGATTATTGGAGAAAGGGTTTTTATGTAAACTTTCCATACTTTATTTCACTTGATTTAAGCTCTTGTGTATACCAAGGGTGACAAAAATTATTATTTTTAGATCTTTTCGTAGGTACAGAATTATTTATACAGCTACTGAGTATATTGTAAAACCCAGTTACCGCATCGTCAATATTTGTTTATTCTAATATATTTTCAATATTAGATCTACTTACAACATCAGAAAGCAACTAAAAATTTGTCTTACGAAAATCAAACACATATGAACAGTCTTGTGGATAACAATTATCAAGAAGATGGCTGCTCAGGTCAAAAAATATATCCAGAGGTGGATGGTAGTTGTCTATATTAGTAATGCCAGAACTAGATTCGAGAACAACAGTACTAATAGCGTCAGAAGAAAATACTAAATCGAGTACTCGATTTTAAAATTTTTTAATACAGCTTACTTGCTGTAAGTCAGTAGAATAAATGCCATCCAAAGAAAGAAGCTCTGTTTGTTAAGATGTTGATGTATAGCTTCTTGATAAGAACAATCTTCCGAAGGAACCCACTCTATATGGGGCAGATTAAAATCTCCGAGAAGTAAAATATTGCTGTTGAAGCAAGACAAGTCAATAATAAAATCTAAGGCCATAGCAAGTGGAATATATGCATTTAAAACATATATTAGCTTAGACTGTATTGTTAATTTGATACATACTAAGTCAATAAGAAGAACAAATGGAAAAGAAACAGACGTTGATAAAAGACGATTACGAACAGCGATCAGAACACCGCCTCCTACTTCTTTAGGTTTATCAACATGACGATCTTTTCTGTAAACTAAGAACTCTTTTCTTTCTTATAAACATTTTGTTCATATGAAAAATGTTCCTTACTTATATAAAAAAATCTTTATAAGAAAGCACGGATATAAGAAAAAAATTCTTTGACATTTCGACTTTCTTATATCCGTCATTTAATGTAACAAATTTTCATCATCATCATCGGCTCGACAACCGGGGTCCGGTCCTGGCCTCCTTCAACAAGTCTCTCCACCTCCTGGTCTCGAGCCGACGCCATCCAGTTTCGCACCCCAAGCCGCCGGGCGTCCTGGTCTACGCGATCTCTCCAGCGCAAGCATGGTCTACCACGCTGTCGTCTGCCATAGAATGTACCAAAAAGAACTTTCCGAGCAGGTTCCTCTTCGCTCATGCGAGCTAGGTGCCCTGTCCACCGGAGTCTACCGAGCCTAATTTTTGTCACGATATCTGCTTCAAAGTAGATTGCGTACAATTCATGATTGTACCGTCTCTGGAATCGTCCTTCCTCACATATGGGGCCAACAATTCTCCTTAAGACTTTTCTCTCGAACGCGGCTAAGAGGTCGGAGTGCCTTTTGCTAAGCACCCAAGTCTTGGATCCATATGTGAGTACTGGCAGGACCATCCTGTACAGCAGCAGTTTTGAAGTTATGGTGAGATTTCTGGATTTGAAGAGCTTTGACAGACTGTAGTAGGCTCTGTTGGATTTGAGAAGCCGCCCGCGTATTTCTTCTTCTGTATTGTTATCGGCTGCTACTATTTACCCCAGGTATTTAAAGGATTGCACCACTTCAAATTCGTGCTCCGCTACCTTGATTGTTTGACCAACTGTTCCTCTCGCATTCGACGTCACCATGTACTTTGTTTTACATTCACTAATGTGCAGCCCCCGATTTTGTGCCGCCTGCTCGATCTGGATGAAGGAATCGTGTACAGCTTGCTCGGTTCTTCCGATGATGTCGATGTCATCTGCGTAAGCCAGTATCTGGCTGGACCTGTTGACAATGGTCCGTCCCTCTTGTTGCCGTGCCACAGTCACGGATTGCTTTCTCCAACGCCAGGTTGAAGAGGAGGCAGGCTAAACCATCCCTTTGTCGGAGTCCATTAAAGATGTTGATTGGTCTGGATAGCAATCCGGCTATTTTTACTTGGCTTGTTACGTTGGTCATGGTCAACCTACATAGTCGTGTCAATTTATTTGGGATGCCGAATTCTCTCATGGCTTTGTAAAGTTCTACCCTGGCTATGCTATCATAGGCGGCCTTAAAGTCTATAAACAGGTGGTATGTTGGGATGTTAAATTCTAGACATTTTTCCATCTCTTTATATTCTTCTTCGCGTGCCCGCGTTCTATGAGATTGTTGCATTGCTCGGTACGCAACATTCTTACGTTCAGTCGCTAGCTTGCATTCATCATCAAACCAGTGGTTCCGATTTCTACGACTGCTGCTTAAGATGGAGTTGGCAGTACTAATGACAGTATTCTTAAGGCGTGTCCACTTCTCATCTACGCCTAGCATACTGGCTCCAGGACTTACTCTCCCTAAATCAAGTGATTCTAGGGCGAGTCCTAACGCATTACCAAAGGTGTTACTGGGATTTTCATTGCGCAGGGCAGCCGTGTTGATTCGAACTTGATCGGCAGATGCAATACGTCTTCGCAAGGCAATCCGCCCTCGGAAGACCATACCAACAAGATAGTGATCCGAGTCGATATTGGCGCCTCGGTACGTTCGTACCGTCATCAAGTTCGAGTAGTGGCGACGGTCTATCAACACGTGGTCTACTTGGTTACGAGTAACTCCATCAGGTGATACCCAGGTGGCTATGTAGATATCTTTTCGCGGGAACCTGGTACTCGCAACGACCATGTTTTTCGATGCTGCCAATTCTAAGACTCGAAATCCATTGTCATTAGTGTTCTCATGCAAACTATGGGTGCCTGAGTAATGCCTGAATACCGGCTCCCGACCTAGTTTTGGGATATGAGTTATATACGTACATATATGTATACAATGTAGGTTGGTACCTACCTTACTTTTATTTTTATAAGTTAATATAAGCTGCTTAATATACCTCAGCTTTTAAAATATGTATATCTAAAATGTTTGACAAAGTTTTGGCACTCAGAACAACCAGATCTTTAAAATTTTAATTTTCACAAATTATTTATAGGTAGAAACAAGTTGAAACCACTAGTAAATAAAATACACGACTGGGTCGCACGAACTTGCTCTTGTATCAAACTATGGGATTGGGAAAATTAAAATTTCTGAATTATGATGAACGGCGGAAAAGTGGCCCAAATGTAAGATCAAGTTGTTTGGTATCTATCAATAAATGGCTATTAAGTCAAAAACTTTAAACGCCATCTTGTGTAGAATGTTCAAATACCATACCAAATTTAAAAGAACTCGGTTAAGCAATTATTAATTTATTGCCAAATTAAAAAAAAAAAAAACAAAAAAAAAAAAACAGAGTATGCCTTGATACCGTTCAGTAGTTATGGCCGTTTTTTGTGGTATCAATTTTTTTTAATTCTTTAACAATTAAATATTTTTCGACTATTTGCAGTGCAGTTAAAATTTTGTGAACAAAATGTATGCATTGGAACTAATAATAATAATTAAAGAGGGAATTGATGATGTGTAATATTAAAAAAATTATCAACCCATCTTATACAACAACGCGCCAGTGTTTTTTACGTACAGCTGTGAGTTATTTTCCAATATGGACTATGAGTCCAAAAGAAAACTGACTGTTTCATATAATAGCTGCGCAAGATTTGTTTATGGTCTGGGGCCCAACTATGTAACTCGATTCTACAATTAAAATAATCGAATTCGCAAAATCCGAACTCTGTAATTCTATAAGAACGCTCTAATAAACGAAAGTCGAATGAAAATAATTTCCTTTTGCAAATTTGGCACTACCTAACTCGAAAGTAGATGTCAAAACCATTCGAATTCGCATAATATTGTTCGCATGCAAATGTGTTTGCGAGCAATCCTTTAAAATTAAACGAAAGCATACAATATGCATGAAAACATATTTTTTGTAATTGTTAATATTTATTTAACTGTTTTTAACTAATCAAAAATACATTTTCAACGTAAGGACTCACTTAAAAGTGCGAACACAAAAGCTTCTCAATTCAATGTTCTTGGCCAACACAATGACGAAACGTCCCGATTTTTACAAAAAAAAATTCAAGGATCAACACATAAATTCATCTTCTAAAAGCGCTATTTTTATTGCAAAACTGAAAATAAAACATTTCACTCTGTAATCGCTTTAATATATGCACTTTCATTTTTAATAATTCTTTTTGCGACAAGCACCATTATACGTACCTCCGTGTTTTGTACAAAGTACAATGTATTGCATTTATAGCGTTTTTTCTTGTTCCAATTTACTTCCCATTGGAAAAAATCTGATAAAACTTAACAACTTAAGTTAATATTTTCATTCAAAAACTTGATTTAATTTAAAATGTTTCACAAAAAAAAATGTTTATTGACTCCTTTTTTAATTCATCTGTCAAATAGAATGCGAGACTCGTTCGAAAATCGGAAATATTGTGGGATATTCTTATTCTTATTTTATTGGATTCTCATTTCATACATAGTGCCAGTTGAAAGTAGAATCGGAAATGATTTGCGAATAGAATCAAAAGTAGAATCGAGTTACATAGTTGGGCCCCTGAAAAGATACGAACACATTTCCGACTATGCCAAACAAATAGCAGGCTGCTCATTACCAAGCCTTTTAAAATATCGAAACTTGATATTGTTACAAAGAATAATACAGTCAAAAAAACCAAAGTATCTTTTTGATCAAATCAAGTTTGTTAGAAGTAATCGAACATTGCAAATAATTTTACCCAGACATAAATACCTTGTGACCTCTAGACAATTTTTCATTCACGCCATTCAACTTTGGAACCAAATTCCCCTCAGTATTAAGCTTATAACTAACACAAATTCTTTCGCAAAGAAGGCCTTTCAATTTTCTTTTTTTTTCTCCTATTTTATTTTTTTTTCTCTTCTTTTTTTCATTTTTAAATTGAATTGCAATTATTATTCTGATTTGTAAATTATTTAAATGTACTCTGCAACATATTACAAGCATGTGCAACTTAAAAGATGTATAATATTTATATTTTATATGTACAATGAATACTTATAACAATAAATACTAATACTAAATACTTTCAGGATTCTTATACACAAAAAAAGTTAACGATGTCCTTTCGAAAACTTCGAGTAATAGAGAGTATTCTCACCATCAGACGCCACGACGACCACCCTGACAGTAGAAACCTTCTCAACCCCCTTAGAAACTTCTGGAACACCGGGTATACATATACAAAGCTGGTGAGTATACCTATCTCCGTGACATTCTTGGATGAAAAAAATAACAACCGTACCTTCGAATATTTTCATCCAAAGACCGTCGCGTCAGGCGTTGCGTCTCGTTCCATGCCTTCGACTGGCTACTTGTCCGACGTAGAATTAATGAATAGAAATTTATTTGTAACCCTGGATAAAATTACGTTATATTCTCTAGAAATGACTTACTTACTTTAATTCATATCTCAATATCGATAAAATTAATAGACTTTACTTTTGCATAAAACGACTGCTTGAAACATCTAATTATTCAAAATATCTGTATTAAACAATTTGGAAAATACACACGTGTGATATCTTCCTTGGTGAAATTCACCTTAATTAAATTTCGAATCTCGGACCCGCTTTGTAACATTGAGAGTCCACTCTTTACCGAAGAGATTTAAATAAAAAACTAAGAACTTCGTAACGTACCGAAGATAAAAAAAATTAATGTTGCAGAATATCGATATCTGACCGAATATCCTGGAATAACCAACGCTAAATTTTAACAAAGGACAGACAAAAATATCAGGGAGGGTCAAACAAATAAGTGTCCCACACTTCCACCCTCTTTCCCGAAACAAGCTAAAAAAAATGGAAAAAAAAAGTTTAAAGTTAATTTGGCTTCCGGTTTGTAGTGCCGTTTTTATCTCCAATATAGTTTATGATAGATGTAATATAATATTTAATAAAAAAAAAACAATATAGTGACAAAAAAAATAACTGCCTAGAAAAGTGCACTTTGCTTAGCTATTCATACTATCAATTAACGGGTGATTTTTTAGCTGGTTTGACTGGTTTTGACAGCTGAGTTTGGTGAACAGTTAATTTCACGTTTCGGGCCGGTCAATTGGCCGCCTAGATCGTGCGATTTGACACCATTAGACTATTTTTTGTGTGGGTATGTCAAGGCTTATGTCTATAGGGACAAGCCCGCTTCGATTGACGCACTGGAAGCCAACATCCATGCATTCATTCGTGAGATACCGGCCGATATGTGTGAAAGAGTATGCCAAAATTGGACTCAGCGGATGGGCTACCTGAGACGCAGCCGCGGTCAACATTTGCATGAAATTATCTTTAAACATTAAATTGCAAGGTTCAAACTATCGATTCAAATAAATATTTCATTCATTTTTTCGAATTTTTTGTGTTTTTTTTTTTTTTTAAGTTTTAAACCTCTTAAAAAATCACCCGTTAGTATCTTCAAACAGTTTACTATCTATTTTATTTTCATTTGACTGTTTATTCTTTTTTTGCTTTGTTTGTAAGGGTCGGATTCAGGAAAGTATTTAATTGTTTGCCAGAAATCCTCCTTATATTTTTTTTTATCGGATTTTTTTTTTAAGCAGTGTCTTTGCAGAAATTACTAAACGTTACGTTGATATTACTGATTTGTTTTCTCCTTTTTTTTTCACTCCCACTTTTGGTCAATAATGACCTTTTGTATCATCATTAATATCAACCAAAAAAAAGTTTTATCTTATAAAACAAAAATAATTTTTATATTCAATACTGAATATGTAACCAACCAAAACAAAAGAAATATTGAATTTAATTTCACATAGGTAGGTACCTCTTTTTACAATATTTTGTGATGTATTTTAATAGGATATACTTGGTTGTAATAATTTTTGCACGAAATATTTTTTCTTTTGATGTGATGATTTATACTATTATGTACAGGTTGCATGTATTAGCTCTATTCGTTTTTCTAGGCCCAGCAACACGGGTACTTTAGGGGTATTTTAAAAACGGTAGGCAAACGATTGACTCGTATGACCTTAGCTCGCACTGCTGCTTAGAGATACCCTATATAGGTAGGTAGTTATTTTCTGCTACTGTGGATCCGTTGACTATCTTATGGATCCGTTGACTACGATGAATCTGTTGCTTTGTCGTATCTTCTTTGCTGCTACTGTCGATCCGTTGACTATCTTATTGTAGTAGATTGCATTGCTTAAATGACCGATGCTATTGCTTAGTTATATTAAGTATAAGAGAATAAGAGAATTGTAAAAGAAAGAACATTGCATGAAAACGAATGAATTAAAGTAAAATGAAACTAGTCTAAGTTCAGCATTCACAGTTTAATAAACCATTTTGAATAAGTATTAAAATACCGCGTTTTTATTTTATCTGATTGAGATCTACAGGTTATGGGCCCAGATCTCTCATGAAAATATTATGTCAAACGTTATGGAATTAGTTTTTGCTAAAATAAAGCCTTTTGATGGGCGCAATTTTGATTCATGGAAGTATCGTGTCGAGAACTTTCTTGAAGCGCAAAATGTTCTTGATGTGCTTTCTCAAAAGAAACCAGAGGTAACGGAAGCTGGTGACCAAAGTGTAGCTACAAAATGGGAAGAAAAAAACTCAAAGGCAAAAAATTTAATTATATGCTTGGTAGATGATAACCATCTCGAGTATATTAAAGGTAAATCTACAGCAAGTGATATGTGGAGCTCACTTGTTTCTACATTCTCAGGAACGAATATGGCAAAGCAGAATATGTTACGTACACGTTTGGATAGGTTAACAATTAAATATTTTTCGACTATTTGCAGTGCAGTTAAAATTTTGTGAACAAAATGTATGCATTGGAACTAATAATAATAATTAAAGAGGGAATTGATGATGTGTAATATTAAAAAAATTATCAACCCATCTTATACAACAACGCGCCAGTGTTTTTTACGTACAGCTGTGAGTTATTTTCCAATATGGACTATGAGTCCAAAAGAAAACTGACTGTTTCATATAATAGCTGCGCAAGATTTGTTTATGGTCTGGGGCCCAACTATGTAACTCGATTCTACAATTAAAATAATCGAATTCGCAAAATCCGAACTCTGTAATTCTATAAGAACGCTCTAATAAACGAAAGTCGAATGAAAATAATTTCCTTTTGCAAATTTGGCACTACCTAACTCGAAAGTAGATGTCAAAACCATTCGAATTCGCATAATATTGTTCGCATGCAAATGTGTTTGCGAGCAATCCTTTAAAATTAAACGAAAGCATACAATATGCATGAAAACATATTTTTTGTAATTTTTAATATTTATTTAACTGTTTTTAACTAATCAAAAATACATTTTCAACGTAAGGACTCACTTAAAAGTGCGAACACAAAAGCTTCTCAATTCAATGTTCTTGGCCAACACAATGACGAAACGTCCCGATTTTTACAAAAAAAAATTCAAGGATCAACACATAAATTCATCTTCTAAAAGCGCTATTTTTATTGCAAAACTGAAAATAAAACATTTCACTCTGTAATCGCTTTAATATATGCACTTTCATTTTTAATAATTCTTTTTGCGACAAGCACCATTATACGTACCTCCGTGTTTTGTACAAAGTACAATGTATTGCATTTATAGCGTTTTTTCTTGTTCCAATTTACTTCCCATTGGAAAAAATCTGATAAAACTTAACAACTTAAGTTAATATTTTCATTCAAAAACTTGATTTAATTTAAAATGTTTCACAAAAAAAAATGTTTATTGACTCCTTTTTTAATTCATCTGTCAAATAGAATGCGAGACTCGTTCGAAAATCGGAAATATTGTGGGATATTCTTATTCTTATTTTATTGGATTCTCATTTCATACATAGTGCCAGTTGAAAGTAGAATCGGAAATGATTTGCGAATAGAATCAAAAGTAGAATCGAGTTACATAGTTGGGCCCCTGAAAAGATACGAACACATTTCCGACTATGCCAAACAAATAGCAGGCTGCTCATTACCAAGCCTTTTGAAATATCGAAACTTGATATTGTTACAAAGAATAATACAGTCAAAAAAACCAAAGTATCTTTTTGATCAAATCAAGTTTGTTAGAAGTAATCGAACATTGCAAATAATTTTACCCAGACATAAATACCTTGTGACCTCTAGACAATTTTTCATTCACGCCATTCAACTTTGGAACCAAATTCCCCTCAGTATTAAGCTTATAACTAACACAAATTCTTTCGCAAAGAAGGCCTTTCAATTTTCTTTTTTTTTCTCCTATTTTATTTTTTTTTCTCTTCTTTTTTTCATTTTTAAATTGAATTGCAATTATTATTCTGATTTGTAAATTATTTAAATGTACTCTGCAACATATTACAAGCATGTGCAACTTAAAAGATGTATAATATTTATATTTTATATGTACAATGAATACTTATAACAATAAATACTAATACTAAATACTTTCAGGATTCTTATACACAAAAAAAGTTAACGATGTCCTTTCGAAAACTTCGAGTAATAGAGAGTATTCTCACCATCAGACGCCACGACGACCACCCTGACAGTAGAAACCTTCTCAACCCCCTTAGAAACTTCTGGAACACCGGGTATACATATACAAAGCTGGTGAGTATACCTATCTCCGTGACATTCTTGGATGAAAAAAATAACAACCGTACCTTCGAATATTTTCATCCAAAGACCGTCGCGTCAGGCGTTGCGTCTCGTTCCATGCCTTCGACTGGCTACTTGTCCGACGTAGAATTAATGAATAGAAATTTATTTGTAACCCTGGATAAAATTACGTTATATTCTCTAGAAATGACTTACTTACTTTAATTCATATCTCAATATCGATAAAATTAATAGACTTTACTTTTGCATAAAACGACTGCTTGAAACATCTAATTATTCAAAATATCTGTATTAAACAATTTGGAAAATACACACGTGTGATATCTTCCTTGGTGAAATTCACCTTAATTAAATTTCGAATCTCGGACCCGCTTTGTAACATTGAGAGTCCACTCTTTACCGAAGAGATTTAAATAAAAAACTAAGAACTTCGTAACGTACCGAAGATAAAAAAATTTAATGTTGCAGAATATCGATATCTGACCGAATATCCTGGAATAACCAACGCTAAATTTTAACAAAGGACAGACAAAAATATCAGGGAGGGTCAAACAAATAAGTGTCCCACACTTCCACCCTCTTTCCCGAAACAAGCTAAAAAAAATGGAAAAAAAAAGTTTAAAGTTAATTTGGCTTCCGGTTTGTAGTGCCGTTTTTATCTCCAATATAGTTTATGATAGATGTAATATAATATTTAATAAAAAAAAAAAACAATATAGTGACAAAAAAAATAACTGCCTAGAAAAGTGCACTTTGCTTAGCTATTCATACTATCAATTAACGGGTGATTTTTTAGCTGGTTTGACTGGTTTTGACAGCTGAGTTTGGTGAACAGTTAATTTCACGTTTCGGGCCGGTCAATTGGCCGCCTAGATCGTGCGATTTGACACCATTAGACTATTTTTTGTGTGGGTATGTCAAGGCTTATGTCTATAGGGACAAGCCCGCTTCGATTGACGCACTGGAAGCCAACATCCATGCATTCATTCGTGAGATACCGGCCGATATGTGTGAAAGAGTATGCCAAAATTGGACTCAGCGGATGGGCTACCTGAGACGCAGCCGCGGTCAACATTTGCATGAAATTATCTTTAAACATTAAATTGCAAGGTTCAAACTATCGATTCAAATAAATATTTCATTCATTTTTTCGAATTTTTTGTGTTTTTTTTTTTTTTTTAAGTTTTAAACCTCTTAAAAAATCACCCGTTAGTATCTTCAAACAGTTTACTATCTATTTTATTTTCATTTGACTGTTTATTCTTTTTTTGCTTTGTTTGTAAGGGTCGGATTCAGGAAAGTATTTAATTGTTTGCCAGAAATCCTCCTTATATTTTTTTTTATCGGATTTTTTTTTTAAGCAGTGTCTTTGCAGAAATTACTAAACGTTACGTTGATATTACTGATTTGTTTTCTCCTTTTTTTTTTCACTCCCACTTTTGGTCAATAATGACCTTTTGTATCATCATTAATATCAACCAAAAAAAAGTTTTATCTTATAAAACAAAAATAATTTTTATATTCAATACTGAATATGTAACCAACCAAAACAAAAGAAATATTGAATTTAATTTCACATAGGTAGGTACCTCTTTTTACAATATTTTGTGATGTATTTTAATAGGATATACTTGGTTGTAATAATTTTTGCACGAAATATTTTTTCTTTTGATGTGATGATTTATACTATTATGTACAGGTTGCATGTATTAGCTCTATTCGTTTTTCTAGGCCCAGCAACACGGGTACTTTAGGGGTATTTTAAAAACGGTAGGCAAACGATTGACTCGTATGACCTTAGCTCGCACTGCTGCTTAGAGATACCCTATATAGGTAGGTAGTTATTTTCTGCTACTGTGGATCCGTTGACTATCTTATGGATCCGTTGACTACGATGAATCTGTTGCTTTGTCGTATCTTCTTTGCTGCTACTGTCGATCCGTTGACTATCTTATTGTAGTAGATTGCATTGCTTAAATGACCGATGCTATTGCTTAGTTATATTAAGTATAAGAGAATAAGAGAATTGTAAAAGAAAGAACATTGCATGAAAACGAATGAATTAAAGTAAAATGAAACTAGTCTAAGTTCAGCATTCACAGTTTAATAAACCATTTTGAATAAGTATTAAAATACCGCGTTTTTATTTTATCTGATTGAGATCTACAGGTTATGGGCCCAGATCTCTCATGAAAATATTATGTCAAACGTTATGGAATTAGTTTTTGCTAAAATAAAGCCTTTTGATGGGCGCAATTTTGATTCATGGAAGTATCGTGTCGAGAACTTTCTTGAAGCGCAAAATGTTCTTGATGTGCTTTCTCAAAAGAAACCAGAGGTAACGGAAGCTGGTGACCAAAGTGTAGCTACAAAATGGGAAGAAAAAAACTCAAAGGCAAAAAATTTAATTATATGCTTGGTAGATGATAACCATCTCGAGTATATTAAAGGTAAATCTACAGCAAGTGATATGTGGAGCTCACTTGTTTCTACATTCTCAGGAACGAATATGGCAAAGCAGAATATGTTACGTACACGTTTGGATAGGTTAACAATTAAATATTTTTCGACTATTTGCAGTGCAGTTAAAATTTTGTGAACAAAATGTATGCATTGGAACTAATAATAATAATTAAAGAGGGAATTGATGATGTGTAATATTAAAAAAATTATCAACCCATCTTATACAACAACGCGCCAGTGTTTTTTACGTACAGCTGTGAGTTATTTTCCAATATGGACTATGAGTCCAAAAGAAAACTGACTGTTTCATATAATAGCTGCGCAAGATTTGTTTATGGTCTGGGGCCCAACTATGTAACTCGATTCTACAATTAAAATAATCGAATTCGCAAAATCCGAACTCTGTAATTCTATAAGAACGCTCTAATAAACGAAAGTCGAATGAAAATAATTTCCTTTTGCAAATTTGGCACTACCTAACTCGAAAGTAGATGTCAAAACCATTCGAATTCGCATAATATTGTTCGCATGCAAATGTGTTTGCGAGCAATCCTTTAAAATTAAACGAAAGCATACAATATGCATGAAAACATATTTTTTGTAATTTTTAATATTTATTTAACTGTTTTTAACTAATCAAAAATACATTTTCAACGTAAGGACTCACTTAAAAGTGCGAACACAAAAGCTTCTCAATTCAATGTTCTTGGCCAACACAATGACGAAACGTCCCGATTTTTACAAAAAAAAATTCAAGGATCAACACATAAATTCATCTTCTAAAAGCGCTATTTTTATTGCAAAACTGAAAATAAAACATTTCACTCTGTAATCGCTTTAATATATGCACTTTCATTTTTAATAATTCTTTTTGCGACAAGCACCATTATACGTACCTCCGTGTTTTGTACAAAGTACAATGTATTGCATTTATAGCGTTTTTTCTTGTTCCAATTTACTTCCCATTGGAAAAAATCTGATAAAACTTAACAACTTAAGTTAATATTTTCATTCAAAAACTTGATTTAATTTAAAATGTTTCACAAAAAAAAATGTTTATTGACTCCTTTTTTAATTCATCTGTCAAATAGAATGCGAGACTCGTTCGAAAATCGGAAATATTGTGGGATATTCTTATTCTTATTTTATTGGATTCTCATTTCATACATAGTGCCAGTTGAAAGTAGAATCGGAAATGATTTGCGAATAGAATCAAAAGTAGAATCGAGTTACATAGTTGGGCCCCTGAAAAGATACGAACACATTTCCGACTATGCCAAACAAATAGCAGGCTGCTCATTACCAAGCCTTTTGAAATATCGAAACTTGATATTGTTACAAAGAATAATACAGTCAAAAAAACCAAAGTATCTTTTTGATCAAATCAAGTTTGTTAGAAGTAATCGAACATTGCAAATAATTTTACCCAGACATAAATACCTTGTGACCTCTAGACAATTTTTCATTCACGCCATTCAACTTTGGAACCAAATTCCCCTCAGTATTAAGCTTATAACTAACACAAATTCTTTCGCAAAGAAGGCCTTTCAATTTTCTTTTTTTTTCTCCTATTTTATTTTTTTTTCTCTTCTTTTTTTCATTTTTAAATTGAATTGCAATTATTATTCTGATTTGTAAATTATTTAAATGTACTCTGCAACATATTACAAGCATGTGCAACTTAAAAGATGTATAATATTTATATTTTATATGTACAATGAATACTTATAACAATAAATACTAATACTAAATACTTTCAGGATTCTTATACACAAAAAAAGTTAACGATGTCCTTTCGAAAACTTCGAGTAATAGAGAGTATTCTCACCATCAGACGCCACGACGACCACCCTGACAGTAGAAACCTTCTCAACCCCCTTAGAAACTTCTGGAACACCGGGTATACATATACAAAGCTGGTGAGTATACCTATCTCCGTGACATTCTTGGATGAAAAAAATAACAACCGTACCTTCGAATATTTTCATCCAAAGACCGTCGCGTCAGGCGTTGCGTCTCGTTCCATGCCTTCGACTGGCTACTTGTCCGACGTAGAATTAATGAATAGAAATTTATTTGTAACCCTGGATAAAATTACGTTATATTCTCTAGAAATGACTTACTTACTTTAATTCATATCTCAATATCGATAAAATTAATAGACTTTACTTTTGCATAAAACGACTGCTTGAAACATCTAATTATTCAAAATATCTGTATTAAACAATTTGGAAAATACACACGTGTGATATCTTCCTTGGTGAAATTCACCTTAATTAAATTTCGAATCTCGGACCCGCTTTGTAACATTGAGAGTCCACTCTTTACCGAAGAGATTTAAATAAAAAACTAAGAACTTCGTAACGTACCGAAGATAAAAAAATTTAATGTTGCAGAATATCGATATCTGACCGAATATCCTGGAATAACCAACGCTAAATTTTAACAAAGGACAGACAAAAATATCAGGGAGGGTCAAACAAATAAGTGTCCCACACTTCCACCCTCTTTCCCGAAACAAGCTAAAAAAAATGGAAAAAAAAAGTTTAAAGTTAATTTGGCTTCCGGTTTGTAGTGCCGTTTTTATCTCCAATATAGTTTATGATAGATGTAATATAATATTTAATAAAAAAAAAAAACAATATAGTGACAAAAAAAATAACTGCCTAGAAAAGTGCACTTTGCTTAGCTATTCATACTATCAATTAACGGGTGATTTTTTAGCTGGTTTGACTGGTTTTGACAGCTGAGTTTGGTGAACAGTTAATTTCACGTTTCGGGCCGGTCAATTGGCCGCCTAGATCGTGCGATTTGACACCATTAGACTATTTTTTGTGTGGGTATGTCAAGGCTTATGTCTATAGGGACAAGCCCGCTTCGATTGACGCACTGGAAGCCAACATCCATGCATTCATTCGTGAGATACCGGCCGATATGTGTGAAAGAGTATGCCAAAATTGGACTCAGCGGATGGGCTACCTGAGACGCAGCCGCGGTCAACATTTGCATGAAATTATCTTTAAACATTAAATTGCAAGGTTCAAACTATCGATTCAAATAAATATTTCATTCATTTTTTCGAATTTTTTGTGTTTTTTTTTTTTTTTTAAGTTTTAAACCTCTTAAAAAATCACCCGTTAGTATCTTCAAACAGTTTACTATCTATTTTATTTTCATTTGACTGTTTATTCTTTTTTTGCTTTGTTTGTAAGGGTCGGATTCAGGAAAGTATTTAATTGTTTGCCAGAAATCCTCCTTATATTTTTTTTTATCGGATTTTTTTTTAAGCAGTGTCTTTGCAGAAATTACTAAACGTTACGTTGATATTACTGATTTGTTTTCTCCTTTTTTTTTCACTCCCACTTTTGGTCAATAATGACCTTTTGTATCATCATTAATATCAACCAAAAAAAAGTTTTATCTTATAAAACAAAAATAATTTTTATATTCAATACTGAATATGTAACCAACCAAAACAAAAGAAATATTGAATTTAATTTCACATAGGTAGGTACCTCTTTTTACAATATTTTGTGATGTATTTTAATAGGATATACTTGGTTGTAATAATTTTTGCACGAAATATTTTTTCTTTTGATGTGATGATTTATACTATTATGTACAGGTTGCATGTATTAGCTCTATTCGTTTTTCTAGGCCCAGCAACACGGGTACTTTAGGGGTATTTTAAAAACGGTAGGCAAACGATTGACTCGTATGACCTTAGCTCGCACTGCTGCTTAGAGATACCCTATATAGGTAGGTAGTTATTTTCTGCTACTGTGGATCCGTTGACTATCTTATGGATCCGTTGACTACGATGAATCTGTTGCTTTGTCGTATCTTCTTTGCTGCTACTGTCGATCCGTTGACTATCTTATTGTAGTAGATTGCATTGCTTAAATGACCGATGCTATTGCTTAGTTATATTAAGTATAAGAGAATAAGAGAATTGTAAAAGAAAGAACATTGCATGAAAACGAATGAATTAAAGTAAAATGAAACTAGTCTAAGTTCAGCATTCACAGTTTAATAAACCATTTTGAATAAGTATTAAAATACCGCGTTTTTATTTTATCTGATTGAGATCTACAGGTTATGGGCCCAGATCTCTCATGAAAATATTATGTCAAACGTTATGGAATTAGTTTTTGCTAAAATAAAGCCTTTTGATGGGCGCAATTTTGATTCATGGAAGTATCGTGTCGAGAACTTTCTTGAAGCGCAAAATGTTCTTGATGTGCTTTCTCAAAAGAAACCAGAGGTAACGGAAGCTGGTGACCAAAGTGTAGCTACAAAATGGGAAGAAAAAAACTCAAAGGCAAAAAATTTAATTATATGCTTGGTAGATGATAACCATCTCGAGTATATTAAAGGTAAATCTACAGCAAGTGATATGTGGAGCTCACTTGTTTCTACATTCTCAGGAACGAATATGGCAAAGCAGAATATGTTACGTACACGTTTGGATAGGTTAAAATATGAATTGGGGAGTGACATGAAAAAGCACTTCACAAAATTTGACGAGTGTACAAGGGAATTAACTGCAGCGGGTGCAAAACTAGAAGGTACCGAAATAATTTATTATTTGTTTAAATCGTTTCCAGAAGATTTTCAGCCGCTTATAACGGCACTTGAAAATATGCCGGATGATAGTTTGACCTTGGAGTATGCCAAGTCTC
Organism: Baccha elongata; assembly: GCA_951217065.1. Taxonomy (NCBI): domain Eukaryota; kingdom Metazoa; phylum Arthropoda; class Insecta; order Diptera; family Syrphidae; genus Baccha; species Baccha elongata. Next base: position 83,122,145 of record OX578274.1, read on the forward strand.
GTTTGTTGAATGAAGAAATGCGACAGCAAGTTCACAAAGAAAGTGTCGATGTCGGTGTTGGTGGCGAATCAGCTTTTTCGGCACGCTTTGCAGGAGAATGCTTCAGATGCAAGAGAAGGGGACACAAAAGTTTTAATTGTCCACAAAGAGGCCCTAAATTCAATTTTAGGAAGAGAGGTACGTCCTCTAAAAACTCTAGAGACACGAGTGCTATAGCATTTATGGTGGCAAATCGGAACGCTGAACAGAACATATGGTTGTTAGACTCAGGCAGCACACGGCATGCAACAAATGATTTGGACGCTTTGACTGAAGTAACGGAGCTGGAGAGGCATTTGGTAATTAGTACCGCTGAGCAGGGCGGTGCATTGAAGGCAACGCACATGGGTATTTTGAAAGAACACACTGTAGTTGATGGAAGGAATGTTGCTATCGAGGTGAAGGAGGTACTGTATGCTAAGGAATTAAGAGTAAATCTGCTGTCAATAAAATCACTTCAAGAAAAAGGTCTTGACATTTATTTTATTCGTGGAAACAAAGCGTTAATAAAATTCAATGGAGTAACTGTTGCTGATGGTGTGTTGTCAAATGGATTGTATGAGTTGAAATTATATCCCTTAAATGCTCCACTCATTTTGTGTAAGATGGATGACGTATGGCATCGGAGGCTGGGTCACGTCAATGATTCATATCTGACAAAAATGAAGTATGGAAGCATGGTAACCGGTTTGGAAGCTGCTGCGGAAAAGGTTTCGTGCTATCCATGTGTTAAAGGTAAACAGGCAGAAATGCCTTTTTCAAAGAAAAGGCCGATCACTGGAAGAGTTCTCGAAAGAATTCACACGGATGTTTGTGGTCCAATCACGCCAAGTACACATGAAGGACATAAGTACTTTGTGACTTTTATCGATGATTTTAGTCACTTTTATCATGTGTTTATGATACGACGAAAGTCGGAGGTGTTTCAGTGCTTCAAGAAATTTGAAAGTCATGCCACTGCAAAGTTTGGATGTCGAATTGCTTACTTAAGATGTGACCAAGGTACGGAATATTTGTCGAATGAGCAAAAGAAGTTTTATATCGATATAGGTATTCAACTAGAACCTACAGTGGGTTATTGCCCAAAACAAAACGGTGTTGCAGAGCGTTTCAACAGAAGCGTTGTAGAGAAAGCAAGGACTATGATGATAGATTCAGGCGTGAAAAAGGAAATGTGGGGAGAAGCAGTACTAACTGCAAATTATTTGCTGAACAGAAGTCCATCTAAGTGTATTATCGGCAAAACACCTGCAGAACTATGGTATGGTGTAAAACCAGACGTAAAGAAGTTACGCATATTTGGATGTCAAGCATTTGCACTAGTTCCTAAGGTAAAGAGAGACAAGTTTGATGCTAAAAGCAAAGCGATGATTATGGTGGGCTATGGAATCAATGGTTATAGATTGTGGGATTCAGATTCACGAAAAATTGTTGTTGCGAGGAATGTGAAATTCGATGAAATATGTTATCCGGCGAAGGGGAAAGACAGCGAGGAGTCAAAGAACGTTTTTGTTGCTGAAAAGTGGAGGTCAGTTCCAGAAGGGGTTCCAGTGAAGTGTGAAGCAGCTGCTGATGATGAAGTGGAGGTAGACCTTGAAGAAACGGTGGTGCAGGAAAGCGAGCAGTCGACTATTGATAACGATGTAGACAGTGAACAAACGGTGATGCAGGAAAGCGAGGACTCAAATGATTCTAGTTTTGAATCTGCTTCTGAGGATGTACCACAAATGGCGCTGCGGCAGCATCAAACTTTGGTTAATCAAAGGCAAAGCGGTCGTGAGCGCAGGATTCCAGGCAAGTTAACATACAATAATAATTTTGAGCAAATAAACTTGTCGGAATTTCATTTTTTAGCTGAACCAAACAATTTTAACGAAATTGATTTGAGGCCAGATCGGGAACAGTGGAAAGCTGCTATTATAGATGAGTTGCGTTCATTGCGAAAGAACGAAACATTTGAATTGGTGGAGAGAAGACAGGACATGAAAATAATCAGCTGCAGATGGGTCTTTAAGCTAAAGACAGACAAAGATGGTAAACCTCATACATACAGAGCACGGTTGGTTGCAAGGGGATGTAACCAAAAGTATGGAATTGATTACGACCAAACATACGCTCCTGTCGCACGGTTGGCAGCTATACGCACTGTTATGTCAGTGGCAATTAATAAAGGGTATTTGATTTGTCAAATGGATGTTCGGACAGCCTTCTTAAATGGAGAATTGGAAGAGTGCATGTACATGCAAGTTCCTGAAGGCATGAATGTAAAACAAGGTATGATTTGTAAATTAAAAAAATCATTATATGGACTGAAACAGTCCCCTCTTTGTTGGTATCGGAAATTTCACGATACAGCGGTAAAAATTGGATTTACCAGATCACAACACGATTAATGTGTATATGTTAGACAGAATAACGGACATGTTAGCTATTTAGTCTTATATGTTGATGATCTATTATTAGTTTTGGAAAACAAAGATGATCACAGTGAAGTCAAGATTATGTTGACAAGGGAATTTGAGATGAAAGAATCGAAAGAGCTTGATCAATTCCTTGGTATTGCGATAAATTATAATATTGAAGAATCATGGTTGAGTATGTCTCAAAGAAAATCAATTAAAAACTTACTGACGTTTATGAATATGGAAGATTGTAATGGAGTGTCTACTCCTATGGACCCGTCAGTACGTTTGAAGAAAATCGATGATGACAACATGAAAATTAGCGTTCCATATAGAGAGCTCATTGGAAAGGTGATGTATATGATGCTCTGTAGCAGACCAGATGTATGTTTTGCCATATCCCAACTGAGTCGTTACCAAGACTCGCCAGGTATAATACACTGGCAGTGTGCGAAAAGGTTAGTTCGATACCTCAAAGCTACCATGGATTATGAATTGTTGTATACCAAAAATCTTGGAGAAAAACCGTTGGTGGGGTTTGTGGATGCAGATTACGCTTCGGATCAGACCGACAGAAAGTCAACAAGTGGGTTTTTATTCAAAGTTTTTGGAAATGTTGTCAGCTGGACGTCGAAGAAACAGCAGACTGTTGCTTGCTAACTACGGAAGCTGAATATGTTGCATTGTCGCTTGCTGTGCAGGAAGGTGTTTGGTTGCGGGGGTTGCTGACTGATTTGCTAATTGAAGTTGATTCTATACCTATGTTTGAGGACAACCAAGGATGCATCAAGATGGCGTACAACATGGAAAATAAAAGGGCGAAACACATTAATGTAAGGCATCACTTTATTCGGCAGAAGATTGAGGATGGAGAAGTCTCATTGCAGTACATAAAGACGAGAGATCAAGAAGCGGATATTTTAACGAAGTCACTGCCTAATCAACAGTTTAAGTAACTTTCAGAAAAAATGGGACTGACACATCGAGAAGGGGTGTAGTAGATTGCATTGCTTAAATGACCGATGCTATTGCTTAGTTATATTAAGTATAAGAGAATAAGAGAATTGTAAAAGAAAGAACATTGCATGAAAACGAATGAATTAACGTAAAATGAAACTAGTCTAAGTTCAGCATTCACAGTTTAATAAACCATTTTGAATAAGTATTAAAATACCGCGTTTCTATTTTATCTGATTGAGATCTACACTTATGGATCCGTTGACTACATTGAATCTGTTGCTTTGTCGTATCTTCTTTGCTGCTACGTACTGTGATGTCATTTTTTTGATGTCTGCATGTAGGTGCAGTCCCACTGTCTTCGGTTCGGTTGAGAAAAATGAGTTTCGATGGCCTCGTGGACGTCCGTTTGTGTAGATACCTTTTGTTTGATGGGTCGCATGAGACTTTCACTATGCGTCTGCACAATTGTTCTGTGTATCTGTCTGCTCCGTTTAACAACGTATACTTTCCGATACGTTTAGACTTCTGTTTCTGTAGAGATGTTTTCTCCTTATTGTCGCATGTGACTTTCACTATGCGTCCGTACACTGGTCCAGTTTGTCTAGCTGCTTTAGTTCTACACACATGTACTCTGTTTTGCCTGCGTAGGTACATGGAACAAGCGTGTCCTTTTTGATAATTGATGTTCCGAATTCACTGCCTGGTGAAGTGGTCAATCATCAACTTTCTAATTAGATTTTGTCACCCGATTAAAATTAATTATTTTCTCATTTTTCTTTTTCGATTCTGTTAGGTTGCAAATAAATTTCTCACCCAACTCAGTAGCGTCGCCTAACCTCATTTTATTTTTTTCTAACACAAAAAAAAGATTTCAATTTACCTGGCTTTGTTAATTTCATGAGTACTCGAACTTCTTCTGCATATAACTCCTTTTAATTTTTCCAGCCTTCTTAGGGACTTGTATCCTTTAGTGGATTTAAGCTCCTTTTTGCTTCCGAACGCACAAAAAAAAATCCCTGATTTTCACCTACCAAAACGACACCATTTTTCCGAATAAAATTTTATTATTGTTATTTCTGATTGTATTTCTACTTACGATGGGGTAGTTTTTCCAGATGTTTTTATTCTATTGGATTTCTTATTTTGTGCTTTTAACTTTTCTTTAATTTTTCTTGCTGTTACTCCTTTTTATATCTTACATGTTGAAGTTGAAAGTTGGAAAGAATCTTCTTAGCAATTTTAAGTTGCCAAGAAGTCTTTTTCTAATTAGATATGTTCGTTTAGTTTCGTCACTTCCTCAATTAGGCCATATTGATTCGACGACATTTACTAGCTACGTCATCGGTGTCATTAACGTAATAGATTTTAAAGGATAAGCTTTGTTCCTTTGCTATACTGGGGACAACTTTTAGTTATCTTTAGAGATTTTTACAACCTTAATAGATATTTGACTATGGTTGACACATATGACATCTTTTCTTTCTCTTTTCTGTATGAAATGCCTTTATGGCGCCTATACTCCGATGTGTTTCGCCTGAGTGTGAACGGTAGGCATCATCAGTTAGGCCGTCCACACTCTCCTAAGACACATATTTTATTTTAGTCGATGTAAGTGACTATATAAAATGCAAGGCAAAAAAGCTTTGCGAATTTTATAATATTAAAGGAAAACTTTGGTTAAAGTCCAACCTTTATGAAAATTATACCCGTGGCTAGGTTGTTTACAAAAAAAGAAAAAATTAAATAACAACAACAACTATTGCTAGTTGTTAATTTTTATTTGTTGTTATTTTTTATTTTGAATAATTTATAGACCGAATATTATCTATCTAATCGTTACGAGTCTTCAAGTAGGTAAACTCTTTTCTGACTCACGTTTTATTAATCTTTATACCTTTCCCTAATGGTTATACATTTTTTTTTTTTAAAGTTCAATAATACTCCAAAGGATCATTATAGGCACTATCGTTTCTTCAAAAACGTCACTATTCATGCATTGAACTAATAAATTTTATAATAATAATATTGAATGGTTTACCTGAACTGAACCTTGGTTCAACGATTTGTTTCTTTATATTTTTCTTGAATACTATTACAGATGGCTTGAATTTTCAAATAGAGGTCGTCTCGACTATTCTGCTGATATATTGCGACTCATAGATGGCGGGTAAGTCGTCTAGATGGATAGGTGGTTTTCTGAATGACGACAGTTAAAGTTTAATCTGGAAGATGGCTGCTGTATAGGAAAAGTAGAAATGAGTGTATTAGTTATCTGAATCACTACTATTTTCTTGATTTCTACTGTTACTTGAAGTATAGAAGATATAATATTACAGAAGTATGTAATATGCAGCATATAGAGTTGAGGGTCGTTCGGATGGAACTTTTTCGAGAATATGTAGAGATGGTGGTGTGTGTATATGTTAGTATGAATGTGTGCGTGTGCAGGCAAAGGTGGTTTCCTACAGCATTCTGTTAACCCAAAGAAAGATTTTATCGAAGAATCATAATTTTAAAACTTTAATAACTGATTTTATCGCATTTAAAATTCAACTGAACTATAGGAAACCGATTGTAATAATATTTGACAACTGTTTTAGCTTTGAACTAGTTATATCGAATTTGAACGAATTGGGCGTACCTAATTGTTTAAACAATGATTTTTAATTATTTAAAATAAAGATTTTTTTTCTTAAATATTGGTTTCGTGTAAAAAAAATTTCGGGGTTAATCAAAGACGACATTACGATGATAGAGAAGCAAAAAAAATTTGTGAATAACTATTTTCGATCATAATTTAATGCTTTCATTAATTTTTAATCAATTATTGGAAATCAAATAACTAACGGCGTTTACTCTTCATCATATTAAAAAAAAAAAACGAAGGCAAGACATCATTATAAATACAAGAAACAAAAAAGTTAAACTTAATTACCCCTAGGTCAGATTCTTCCTACTTTTTATGGATAGTCATGTTTTTTCATTATCCACAGTGGAAAATGTCGAATTAATTTTACCTAGCCAGTTTAGAACTTTTTTTCAGCTAAGCAGTTACTTGTGTGGTTGGAGTGAACCGAATTAAAACGAAATTATATGTTGAGATGCACTTGTTGAAGCAGAAGTGTCCATTCATTCATCAACAATAGGTTTAGCACTGAATAAGCACGTAGAGTGTACCTTCTTCTGCAGAGCGTTCTTTTGAACAAACAAAATTTGTGTACACATATCACGATTTTATTTTCGAATAAGCGACCGTTATGTGAGCATATGCGTGCAATCAAACTAAAATGAAAGAAATCATCTCTAGCAATAGCTCAATTTATGAAATACAACATAAAATTAAAATCTCGAATTTGGTCCACTTCATCATTTATTTAAAAAAAAAAGTTATTAAACATAGGTCGAGCTAAAAAGCTAGTTAATTGCAATTGAAAATTAAATGATATCTATGACTATGATATTCGGATTTATTTAATTTTTTTTAGGTGGGACAGTCTGTCTTTTTGAAAATTTGTCTTAAGGACAGACTGTATGTCCCACACCGTTTGCTACTGTAGTTCTTCCTTTTTAATTTTGTTGATTTGGAATATGACCTGCTTTCCAAGCCAGTCATATTTTTGGTTTGATTTACTTTTAAAAATCTCTTTAGCACTTTGAATTTGATGGTGTATGCTCTTGATTATTAATTAATTTTTATTTTTAATATATTTATTAAAATAATCTTCCGATCCCTTACCGCTGATGGGGGGAATTCTTCAGCTGAACGTAGAACTAGGAACTGAACTGACTCTACAATAGTCAGTCCCTTTTATATTAATTAAATGCGACATCAGCAAATCTATTTTCCACTGAAGATCGTTTGCTTTCCTTCGTCTAATTAAATTGCTGACACAAGAAATCTATTGGAATTTAGTTTATTACTATGGATATGAATCCCACACACAAGATGCTGAAGGCGAAATGTGCTGATATGCACTTTTGTTTATTTCTTGTGATCGCATTACATTTGATTTGTATAAAAGATACATATTTGACTCTTTTTTAAGTTTTTTACGTATTTTATTTCATTTTGTTCATATACTGCTTCGTTAAAAATAATAAATATAGTTATATTTCGATATATCGATTTCAAATCCTTGATTATTAGGTACAGGTAAAAGCATTGTGCTTTCATAATTATATGTAAATGTAGGTATTTTCAAAACAAAAACTAATTGGTTGCTTCTAGTTAATAGGCTACTCTCTATGTGTTCTAATTTATTGATAGAGATATTAAATCGTTTATCTTCTTCTTTACATAAGATTGTTTTTAGTAATTTTATATTCAATATTATCACAATAGTTATTTTGACTTGTTTGGAAAAGGTTTTTTGTTAAAATGAGTCCATCTTCTAATTCAATAATTTATGATTTTATTTAATCTTATTTAACAATTTTCATATTTTGTTTTGTACTAGTTTTTGATACATATTTGACTCTTTTTTTTAAGTTTTTTACATATTTTATTTCATTTTGTTCATATACTGTTTCGTTAAAAATAATATAGTTATACTTCGATATATCGATTTCAAATTCTTGATTATTAGTTACAGGTAAAATCATTGTGCTTTCATAATTATATGTAAATGTAGGTATTTTCAAAACAAAAACTATTTGGTTGCTTCTAGTTAATAAAGGCTACTCTCTATGTGTTCTAATTTATTGATAGAGATATTAAATCGTTTATTTCCTTCTTTCGTCAAAATATTTCTGCCTAAAATGCCTAATCGTGAAAAGACTATGTTGTTTTGCATTGTTTCTATTTCATTGTTTAATAACATTATATCTGTATTAATCTGTAATGAAAGTATGCTCTTAGCTAAATTTTCTTGTTTAATATCTGTGGAGTTAATGAAATTCCTCAATATATACTGATGTATGTTTATGCGGTCTGCCATTGTTTCTAATTCTGTTTGGATCTCTGTATTAATCCCTATCTGTTGTAACGAAAAATTTCTTATGAAATTATTTAATTTAATTTCATTGAACTATTTTTAACTATTAAACCAAACCATGTTAAACCATCGTAACAAAACACTACGTCAACAGGGACCGAAACTCTAAAATCATACACGAAAAGCTATATTTTAGAATCTCGTCTTGCGACAATTTCCGTTCATGCGAAATTTCGCAACCCCACATTAGACGCTAATTATGCGACGAAAACAGTTAAATGAAATAATTGAAAATTAAAGAAAACGAGTGTCAAAATAAACAAGAGTCAACACAAATCCGAACGACCTTACACCACAACGCGCCAGCGGGACCGAAACTCCAAAATCACACTCAAAAGCTATACTTTGGAACTTCATTTAGCGACAATTTCCACTCATGCGAAATTTCGCATCCCCACGTGAGGCGTGGTTTATGTAACGAAAGATATATGTTAAACACTGGGAGAGCGAGAAGAGGAAACATCAGAAAAAAATGATAGTGAAAAATAGTCCTTTTCACAGTATCCTCTAACCTCGAAGAAAGAGTAAGTCGAAAATGTGTCATCTCAGAACTCACAAAAAACCCAAAACCGAATCTAAAATTGCACTTAGGATCTTTATATCTCCAAAAATATCTTCAAGACATTGGTCCATTACTAAACCCTACGTAACTCTATTCTCGACTCACTTTTACTTCCTTAAAGAACTTTCAACATGGACTATCATACCATCTTCCTTCTATCCTCTTCTATTTTTTTTTTATCGACTCTGTTCTTTAACTCTCACAGGATTCTTATACATAATATTTATTTAACGACGCTCCTTAGATAATCTCGGAAAATCAAAAGTATTACTACCATCAGAAATCATAACCTTTATCCTGTTAATAGAAATCACCTCAACTCCCTTAATAATCCTCAGAACGTCGGGTATACTAAGCTGGTATGTATACCTGTCCTAGTGACATTCTTGGATGAAAAACAAACAACCGTACTCTAGAATATTTCCATTCAAAGTAAACAGTCGAGTCAGGCGTTACGTCTCGTCCCATGACTCCGACTAGATACTTGTCCGACGTAGAACCTTTACATACGTTTGCATACCACTAAAAAAAAATCTAACGCTATCACCTTTAAGTACAAAAATGCAGAATGATAATCCACTATACCTTCACAAAAGAAAGTAACTAAGCTTGACTTATTGTCAGAAAATTATTTTTAGGTACACCCTCCAAGGAATCTTGATTCCTTATCTATGACCATCCACTCTTAGTACCCCTCGTAGCACAAGACAAGGGTTGCTAGTTCTCAACCACCGCAGTTGGCCTGATATTTGCTCGATTGCTTAGCTCGCCGAATGAGGGGGGGGGATCTTGCTCTGGGAGCGCTAGCTGGTGTCACATCTATTTACAGACCGCGACCTAGCTGATGTTTGGCCGCCATGAAATTTTGTTGTGAGCTGGGGCCCGATTCAATGGAAGTATTTATAGTTGAAAATGAAACGAAATGATTTTGAAAGAATTAAATTTTTTTGTATTAGGGGTCACCGATGGACATGCCCCTTGAGCATATTCTCACCCTGCCCGTCCTTGGTTCTACAACGCTCGATAAAATTTTAAGAACCCCTATTCTGTTAAGAGGACCGCAAAAAAAAGATTAAAGTTTTTGGTTAAAAACCTCTCCTGGGGCTCTAGGCTAACTATTAGAGAAAAGACCTGATTCAAAAAACCTCTACCTAGCGGAACCGTGCCCGGCCGGTCAGGAGATCCTCTAAGGGCAATGCTGGGTGCCTGTTTACCGTTCCGCGCCAACTCGCCCGCTCTCATCCGATAAGAAGTCACCCTAATACCAAGCTAACTACCTAACCGAATGAAAACGTCTCTTTCCCTAATAGAAGAACCAAAATACCCCACAATCCCCTTAACCGGAGCGACAGATGTCGTTGTCCTCCTGGTGCTTATCATAACCCAACCTGAAGCGACAAGCTAAAAAGAAAAACTCGCCCGCTTACCCATGTGACTCCGGCTGCACCTTAACTCCATCCGAAATCGCCCTTGTGTAATAGGAGATAGTTTTAATCTCCCCTTACACAGTTGTCAACCACGTCCTTGTAGATCTGTCCATCCCGACTCCACCCTTTCTAAACTCTAGACCTCCATATTGATTCCTAAAATAACTTCAAAAAAAATATACATCCCTCCTAGCTATATAGAATCATAAAAATAAATTTTTCCAAACCCGCGAAGAAAAAAAAAATAATTTTTATCGAATCTTAATCAATCTATTTATTTATACATCTATTTTCTTAATTCTATTTATAAAAGAAAAAAAAACTAAATGTACCTTAATCAACTAACTTTAGTTATCTCATGATACCTTAATTCTCACTAATGAACTTTTCCACTATTCAAAAGAAACTTTTGGATTAAATTTTAGCCTTGAATCCAAAAACTGCAAAAAGAAACTTCTATATCATTTCACTATCTAAATCCCTTACTTGATCTTTGATTTTATTAATACTTTAAATTAACTCTACATTTGTAAATTGTCCAAAACCGAAAATAACTAATTGAAAATTACCCTAAGAAACTTCTGAAGATAAGTCAAATACTAAAATTCACTAACATGATTTCTTAAAAACCGACACGTATCGTAATATGCCCTCACTGGAGAGATTCTAACTCATAAAATAAGAAATAAGTTTTCGGAACGTACCGAAATTGTATCATTACCATCGAATATTGATAACCGTTCAATATTCGAGTCTTTTAAAACAAAAAAAAACTTGAAAGTACAGACAAATTATCAGGAAGGGTCAAACAAATAAGTGTCCCACACTTCCACCCTCTTTCCCAAAACAAGCTAAAAAAGATGGAAAAGAAAATTAAAAATTTAGTTCGGCTTCCAATTTGTAGTGCCGGATAATATACAATATAGTTTAATAACGCATAATATAATTTTTACCAAAACAAAAAATATACAAGTAAAGTAAAAATATACTAGTAAAGTGCACTTTGCTTTGCGGTAGGTATTCTTTAATTGATACCTTCGACTAATTCATACTTTATTTTATCAAAAAAAAAAAATGTTCTTTTTCTATCAATTTATTGTCAGGATTGGATTCTGGAATGCTATTGCCTCTTTGTCCGAAATCCTCAGCATCTAATTTGATTCCTAACTCGTAATATTTTTTTATGAACGTAGGCACATGTTCCGAAACATGACCTCAATGTAATTATATTTGATGACTTTACTATTGCAAAAAAAAAATTATTCATTAACGAAAACTTTTCAACTCGATATAATATAAAACACTAAACTAGAAACGTAGAATTCACGAACTACTAAGTAGGTACTTTTCTTTAGCTATATGACTTTATGACGTATGAATATCTCTATAATGATTTTATTATGATATACTCTGCTTGCTGTAGATATGTAGTTGAAATAGCACTATTCGTTTTGTATATGCCCAGCATCACGAGTACTTAAGGGCTACGATATAGGCTTGGTATAGATGAATTAAAATGGGCAAGTAACCGATTACTCGTATTACTTTACCTCGCAATGATGTTTCGAGATACCTAATATATGTAGGTACTCTTTTAATTAAAATCTCCTATGCTATACGACGTCACTATTATATGATAAAACTGATTAAAAAAAAAAATTAATGTAAAATTTCCATCACTTTCACTACTCTATATATGAATCTATATACGTACGTTTCTTTAATATATACTTAACACACTGCTACGATAAAAATAATTAAGTTTATGATACCTTCTTGGTTAAATTTTTGAATCATTTAACCTATCTTTACATCCTTAATGATTGAAGTGGATCCGTTGACTTTCTTGTGGATCCGTTGACTACGATGCATCCGTTTGTAGTTTGTCCTTATGCTTTGACTTAAGGTAAGTTGTATGTAGGTACAGTCTCACTACATCTTTAAATTGCTTTTTGATGACTGACGAAGTATCTGTCCGTGTTGTAATTTTTCCTTCGATAGGTCGCATGTGACTTTCACCATGCATTCGATATGATGTTCAAATAAGCTCCTTTCTGTCGCATGTGACTTTCACAATGCGTTTGATATACTGCCAAGATGTTTGCTCCTTTCAGCCGCATGTGACTTTCACAATGCGTTCGGTTCGATGGTCTGTCTGACTCCTGTCTGTCGCATGTGACTTTCACAATGCGTTTGGATGTAATCTTCGACCAGGCTCCTTTCTGTCGCATGTGACTTTCACAATGCGTTCTGTATAATTGTCCTGACTGAGCTCCTTTCCGTCGCATGTGACTTCCACAGTGCTTTCTGTATGACTGTACAAGGTGTCTTCTCCTTTCTGTCGCATGTGACTTTCACCATGCGTTCTGTACTGCGTCTATCTGACTCGCCACGCCAGCTGCCAAAGATTCCCTCACCTTGGAGTCCAATCCTCTTTGTGCCGCAACAATTCGTCTTGCACTCCACTGGGAAGGATCCTCTTTCATCTGCTTGTCTATGTCCAGAGTCCGCTGCCGATAATTGAGAGTACCTTTATTGGAGCGCAATTTAATTTTGGTTGTATCCAGAATATATTTTGTCTTTTTGGTTGCTGAGAACTGCTTTTTATTGTTACTAACCTTCCTGGGCACTGGTATAATGCTCCTTTCAATTCGTGAACGCGTTGTAAAAAAAAAAGAGACAATTCCCTAACCTGTTCTACCTACTAAAGAAAAAATGTCACAAAAAAAACTTTCGCCTAAATTTTTATTATCATTGCTACTTACTGTGAATGGATTTAGCTGAATATTTTTATTTCAATCTTTTCTTTTTACTTTGAAGTTTTATTAACTTCTTATATTTGCTTCGATTTTACCTTTGATGTTACTTAAATGAGATTGCAATTGGAAAGAATTTTAATTGTGATGCCAATTATCTACGAAGTCTTCTATTTTCTAATTAGCTCTGTTCGTGTAATTTCATCACTTCCTACAATCACTGATCTCTATATATACTGGATAGCGGATACATAACAAAAAGTTGAAGCAATTTGAAGATGTGTTATATTATGAAAAAGTCCCCAATTTTGTATAACAGTATACCACTATAACAGTTTAACAAATTTCTGAATACTCAAAATGGAGTTTTGTTTTATTTTTTTTTTCTTGAGATGACGAATATTTTTGTGTGAAGTGAAAATTAACGCAATTCGTTGCTTAAGTACTGAATAAATATCTTAAAATGGTATTAAAGTAAGGTTGTGATAATTTTAATGATAAAAATTGTTCAATCGCCCGAAGTCGAAAAACGATTCACATGAGCAGCGGCAACAGTAAACATCCCAGAAAGCAAAGTTGTTCTTAAACCGTTTGCTGCAGTGACTCCAAAGGATATTACTTCTTCTCTCCAACATACCTACTGCTGTTCCATATCTGAGGCCAACTGAATGCTGGTGCATTTGTTTTTACCAGGCCCAAGGGCCTGTTGATGTCCAACATTGTGAATTGTATATCTGTTGCGAATTGTATCGGTGGTATTGGAACTGTACCTGTTGGTCGTGTTGAAACTGGTGTTTTGAAACCAGGTAATTTTCACAGCGTTTGTATAAGTTTTTTTTTTAACATAATAATTTGTTTTTTTTTTCAGGAATGGTTGTAAATTTTGCCCCGTCAACCTTGTCACTGAAGTCAAGTCTGTTGAAATGCATCATGAAGCTCTTGCTAAGCATTGCCCGGTCACAATGTAGGATTCATATCAAGAACGTCTCTGTTAAAGAGTTGCGTCGTGGATACGTGGCTGGTGATTCTAAGAACTGAGAAAACAAAGATGCTATTGAAATGAGATTTCGAGACAAGAATGATCGTTCGGACTTTGTAACTTACCTAATTCAATTGCAAAAAAAAGAAAAATATCAGCCATTTGAATATGGTTGGTTATAGTTTGATCGTTTTATTGAACGGTTTCGAAATAACTGGATCAGTGGTATTCCATACATTGTACTATGTAAGGTTAGGTTCAATTCAAAATATTTTTGTATTTAATATCCTTTTCTTTTTTAGTTGGCCTGCAATCAGAGTGCACAGCAGTTAAGAGAAGAAATTCTAGCCAATCTGGAGGGCGATGGTTGCCTGAGTAATGATACATTGATGGATCTTCCATTTTGGATCAGTGTGTTAATTGTGAGGATAACCATTACTTCCAGTTGTTGAATTGATTTCATATTATGACTAACGCATGAAGGGCAGTTTCAACACTTTTTCCTTTCATGTACGCATGCTGGTTCTGGGATAAGCTTCCTGGATTAAGCATGCTACGTATAAATACATGTGAATGCAGGTAATGCAGAGGCCGGTTTCATATTTGCGTTTCTATCGTCTTGCATGATTCATTAACACCGTTCAAACATATCACGCCAAAAATCTTCATACATCTATCAACCGTAAAATGTTTCACCTGTGGCGGCGTTTTGTCTGGGACAGTTCCGCCAAACAATTTGTATCTCCATGTATGTAGTTCTTGTTTATAAAAAAGAAGAAAATAAAATAATAACAACAACTATTGCTACTTGTTAATAATTATCTGATTTAAGTGGATTGTGGTTGTTGTTTATGTTGTTACTTGGTTTCAGCAACTCAGCAGCTTTATTTACGCATTTTTCTGTAGACATTGCAAGTTGTGTTGTTTCAAATGGAAAGCTGCATACGAAACTTTGCCTTCAATTATTGACATTTAGCAAAAACTTCTTACTTTTATGCTAAAGATGTCAAGAACATCCGTTCAAGGGGCAAAACAAGGAAGGTTTGTTCCTTCGGCAAACGCTTAATCTAAAGATTCATGCCGAATTCAAATTATACAGAAAAATTTATTAGAAAACAGGTTTGAACCTATTTTAGTACTAAGGTGACTAAACTATTGGTGATGTAGAAACAAACTAAGTACTCAAAGTAAAGCAAGGCTGTGATAGAGGAGTTCAATTGATCACTCAGCCATAAATCAGCAAAGCCAACATGGAAAATCCCAAAGTCGAAAGTTCCATCGATATGCTCAAGGTCACAACAACGATGCGATGTTACACATATTTTGGGGTCATTTGAACATTTTTTGACTTACAACAAAAATATTAACACTTCCTGGCTCTAAATTGTTCTGTGCTACTAACTGCATCATTAGATTTTGATTTACGTTCATATTAAAAAAAAAAGTATTGCAAAAGTATATTCCTAAGTACTACAGTATCTCGTACTGAATAAGAAATTATTTTGGGGTACCTTTTTTTTAATTTGACCTTAAATCAAAATCTAATGATGCAGTTAGTAACACAGAACAATTTAGAGCCAGGAAGTATTAACATTTTTGTTGTATGTCAAATTTTGTAAAAACTACTAACATACATACAATTACAAATTTTTCAGAGTTAATCCAGTACACACCATAAACACAATCATAAAACTAATAAAATTGCAATTACAATATTCACATTTATTCATCATTCATTCAACAAATTAATTTATTAAAACTATATATTGCAATACGGAAGCAGAGAGATTCACAACACATCATTAAACTGTATTTTATTTTAAACATAGATTCAAATTGTATTAAACATTAGATTTAACTATTTTACATTTACACTAAACAAATTTTTAATGGACAGACAAGAAGAACATTATCCAAACGTTTTAAGGAACATAACGAGCCCATACGACAAAACCAACCTAAAAAATCAGCTTTCGCTAATCATGTTCTATAGAACAATCACTTTGATGTTTCAATAAACAACATAAAACTGTTGAAACAAGTAAACGACCCCAATCGACTAGACGTTTATGAGACGTACTTTATCCAGCGAGATGTGGACAATATCAACCTCGACAACGGAAACATTGAAACTGATCTCTTCAAACTTATCTAACCAAGGAGGTACACTACAACATCTGTACCTACACAGTTTTCAGTCATCTGTTTGTCGTGATTTTACCTATGTACGTTTGTTTGTATTTTATTTTTGCTTTTATTCGTTTTGCTAGTGATGACAAATTATTTGTCGAAATGCATCTAAATAAATAATTTTTTAAATAAATAAATAAAAAAAATTGTACTGATGAACTCAAATTAAGGTGTTTTATTGATTTTCAAACTTTATATTTATCGGAGTGTCACGTTTTAATTGTTATTTATCTTTTAACCTTAAAAAAAAAAATTTGGGAGGAGATGTATTAAAATTTACACAAACTGCAGATGCAGGCGATGACATTGCCAACGAAGGTTCTACTTTCGGTTGTTGAATTAAGGAATCGTTCGATTGAGTTGGACTTTCTAACGATGGAGATTTTTTTATTATTGGGATTTTTCCCTCAAATTTAATGGGATGATTCATGAATTGAAATGTAGGACTAAGATTTTTCATCAGATGTTCGTTTAGTTTACGAAGAACTTCATTTTCGGATGGTTTTTGAGTTGTAGCTGGAGATGAAGGTACAGAGCTAGATGAATCTAGAGAAGGAGATACTGATAGAATGATTGTTCTTGCAGATGTTGCTTTTAGCATACTTCACGTACCATTGTTCTCCTTCTTTTTTCTTGTGGGGGTCTTACGAGGTGTTTTTTGTTTTGGTGGTTTTTCAATTTTCTCCGTAGACAGACGTTCTTTTTTTATTTTTACTGTACTTTCGGCTGGAGATTCTTTGCCTTTTGGACTACGTCCTTTACCACGAAAATTTGAACGGCGTTTACTTTCATATCAATCGTTGTCGTATTCAGCATCAGACTTTCGTTTTTGTTTACGTTTTTTGAATGCTTCCTCATCATCGTCAAATTCTAAAACGAAAATATAAACAAAAATAGTTTAACAAAATAAAACAAAATGTAAACTTAAGACACTAGGACAACAAGTAAAGTTTTTGTAGCGATGTTTAATGTTATGTATGTATTTAAGTAAGTTTATTTATTTCAAAAAATTTGAACAAAAATAAAAGAACCCTTAGACCCAACAATGCAACCTTAACAATAAAACAAAAATGTATCCTAAGAGCAAGAAATCCAACATTTTGTTATAATATCAAGGGTTTATACTATATTATTATATTATCGGTATAAGAAGATTCAGATTTGTATCTTAACCAAACTTAAACACAATTTATAAAAAAGAATCTTAAATTTTCTATGCAATATAGCAAAATAATTTAAATATTTTATGTTCGACGTTAAAAAATTTTGGAAGCATCTTATTGAAAAATTTCTTTTAGTGATTTTCATGTTGTCGATTAAATTCAACCTTTACTAACCCGTTTTCCCATATTCAGAAAAGATCCTTGATCCTTGATCAATATTATTAAAAATCCTATACAATCGCAAAGGAAAAGACAGATAATCAGAAACCATCAAAGCAACGTTTTCTGAGGCCGGCCAGATGAACTACACTATTGTGAAGGAGATATGTTGATCTCATTAGAAATTGTAATATTTAAAGAAAAAGTATTTTTTGTAAAACATTTAAGGCCGCAATGATTGAGCTTGTGAGAAAAAATAAAAGTCAACGATAGAGAAAAAGTTGTAATAGAATTTATCATCTCAAAAAAGTGATAAATAAAGTCGACAAACATTGGAGACACCTAATAAATGTAGGATGTGTTCCCATACACCCCTTCCTCAAACATCGTTTTTCTAAAAGTTTAACTACAAGCCACATAAAATTAAAGGAATATTTTATTAATTTAATAAAAATAATTTCTCAGATTATGTGAAAATTATTGTTCAATACTAATATACTTTCTTAAAAACTAAGTTTATTTATACAGTTGAGTTTCGTTAATACTGTACTAAACCCAAAATAATTAGTTCTGTTCATAATTATGCTTATGGTTAGTTAAACTAATAAGACCGTAAGTAATGTGTAAGCCAAAGAAAACCCAAATTGGTTAATGATCGAGTTATTTTGTGTGTAAAAATGGAAAATAATCTGCTTTACCGGATCCATCATCAATATAATCAAGTAATTCCTTTTTAGTCTTCAATAGAGCTGGGCTTGTTTAACTTATACTAGCTGGTTCTATTATTGCAGGTACCTCCTAATCTTCTTCAATATCTAATGTTAAAACGCTTTCATTTAAAACTGCCTTAACATCATCCGGAATATTTGGATTTGATTGAATTTCATCGAGATCTATAGATCAGGATTGCGCTCCTTAAAAGATTTCTTCTTAGTTGGATTACAATGTTTCTTCATTCTTTGGAATAATTGTACAGGAACATCCCCATTTCTATGGGTAGCCGTATATGTGATAGATATAAAAAAATTACTTTAGTAAGGAAACAATGGGACACGTTTTCAATGACTTACTTCTTATTGCACAAAACATCTATTTGTGTAGAAGGAGGTGCCACCGTTAACGCATTTGGTGGATCTTCAGGATGCTGACCAACATCAGTTCCTTCAAGCCATATGTTTGATAGCGATCCGGTTGGAAGCGTTTTACAAAAGTATCCATTGATATTTTAACCATATCATTGCTATGCAATATAAAAAAAATATGTTTTTTTAATAGCTGACTGTAGTATTTGCCAAGAACAACATTTACCTGCAGGTACATTGAACTGCACGTTTTCCATATTTAATCCAACGTTCCATTGCAAAATTTGTCGATTCGGCACAATTGAACCCATGATTAAAACCAGCATGATACCCAACCCAAATGGGAAAGTTATCATTATTTCGCCGGCTTCTTGTGTTATCTGGAAGAAATTCTCAACACTAATGGTATGTTTGGAAGTAAATTAAAGCATTTCTTCGTACCTTACTGACTGGAACTTCATGTTGCTTGAGAATTTGCGGACTTATTAATGTCATTTTATGACGCAAGTATGCATTACAGTTTTCATAGCTAGCATTTGGCATTATCCAATTTGGCATTATCCAAGTGCCCTCAGTTTCATTATCCTCAAACTGAAGGTCAGAATCACTGAAGATAATTGAATTAACTCTCATTGTTTTGATGAAGGTTGAGTGGAAGGATATTTCAGCGGAACAGTGTTTGCCCTGAAAAAAGATTAATACAAAAATCATGTAAGAACGAGAATGTCTTTAATTGTAATAAAATATAAAAATCTGATATTCAAAAGTACTTGAAATCGTTAGTACTTCATGTTGCTATGAAATTGTTAGTACTTTATATCTTTTTTTCTAAAGAAATCACTTAATTATTTAATTCTTTTAATTATGTATTTTTTATCATAGAAAAACCCACCTTGCTTTAAATTGTTTTGTAAACATTGAAATTTTTTTTTCCAAAGTAGACGTCAAATTATGATAAAATCCACCATCTGTCATCTTCAATTTGCTTCAAAAAAACTGTTATACATTGTATGGAATACACTATCCAGTTATATATTGAGATCAGTGCCTACAATAGGCCATTTTGATTTGACGACATTTACGTGTTACGTCATCAGTGTCATTGAAATAATAGATTCTCTTTGGTAAGTTTTGTTCCTTCACTCTGAGTGAGTCAACGTTAAGTTGTATTATAATTTATTGCAATTCGATGAACATTTAACCAAGAGGTTTTTATCATTTCATGGACTATCAACATTTATTACATATATTTCTTAACTTTATATAAACAAAACAAATTTACTACTAAGGGTATGTTTTTGGAACGTCATTACAGATAAAAACAAATACTAATCTACGTGGTAATGATTATAAATGGGTTACCTGAAATGAACCTTGTTTCAACAGTTTGTTCTTCGATTTCGTTCTACCGATATTACAGATGGCTTGAATTCTTAAATGGTAATTAACTAGAAAGATCCGC
The DNA here is from genome assembly GCA_951217065.1 of Baccha elongata. Lineage (NCBI taxonomy): Eukaryota > Metazoa > Arthropoda > Insecta > Diptera > Syrphidae > Baccha > Baccha elongata. The sequence continues at coordinate 83,142,320 of OX578274.1, forward strand.
TGATGTTTTGAAACTCATCGCAGGTGGTTATGTCATTTGGATGAATGTATGACTTCTGACAGATGACAACTTGAAGGTTATTTGTGAGAGAGATGGTTGCTATATAGGAAAAGTGAAAATGAATGAGTGAGTAGCTTTCAACTAAAATCATTTTTCTTGTTTTCAAAATATACTGATCTGGTGAGATCATGATGTTTGAGGTAAATATAGAACATTCTGTCAACTGAGTTGAGAATAGTTCCGATAGGGCTTTTTTCTTCAATAATGTGTAGAGATGGTGAGTAGGTGTGGTGAGTATTTTATGTAGTGGCGTGTACATGTTAAGTGTGCGTGTATGTGTGTGTGTATGAATGCGGGTGAATATAAGCAAAGGTCATTGACGTATTAGGTATGGACCACCAGTAGCCAACTTCACGAGTGTTCCAACATAACTAGGGGCGCCATCAACTACTAGCAGGGAATCTGCGTAGCAGTGATATGATTTTTTTAATTAATTATTTACTATTGAAATATTTTGGTGGAAATTATCATCAAACTACTTTTTTTTACAAAACACATCCACTCCTTATGCCATGAGTTACTTACGGATCAATATATTATCGTTTTCATTTAAATTCTAATGGTGAAATTAGAACACGTATTTAACACTAAAAGATGATGGCGTTTTAAGGCTGTTTTAAGATGGAACAACTTTTCTTGGCTGTTTGTATCACCAGTTTCAATGAACGTGAAACACAAAAGCACCTGTAATTAAAACAATTGAAATATCTTCTCTACCCATTGATTACTCGTTATTTTGATGGACCCACGACCCACTGTGTCTCATGCACAGCTGAACTAGACGGGCCTATATCTACCTTACAACAAAAAAAACTTGTCTACTTGAAACTCTTTTTCCTTAAATCTTTAGTATGTACTACTACTTCTCTACCATATTCATCCTTAATCTTGTACAAATTATTTCCTATTATCTTGACTACACTTCCTTTCTCCCATTTGTTGCATAGTTTTGCGTTTCGGTGTTTTGTCGCGTCACTTAAAACAAAAATTTTCCTGAATACTTGGTCTCCCACGTTGAATGTTACGGTTCTGCTTCGCAAATTATACGTTTTCTCGTACATGTCGTGTGCTTCCCCTAACGCGGTTTTTAGGTAATTATGCAAGATGTTCATTTTCGATGATTTAGGCATGCAATCGATTTCTGACTGGTTGAGACCTCCGAGCTTCTTTAGCAATTTGTAGTCGAAGCCATGCTCAATCATTCGTTGTCCGAACAGAGCCTCGTATGGGGACATTCCCAGAACACTGTGTACTGAAGTTCGAAGTGCGCTACTTATGGAACATAGATGTTCGTCCCAATTGTATTGCCTAGAATCTATATATGCTCTAACTGCACTCAATATTGATCGGTTTACTCGTTCACTCGCATTAGCCTGTGGTGCGTAAGCTGCTGTGCGAACATGTTGAGTACCGAAGTTTTCCAAAAAAATTCTAAAATCTCTACTTATGAATTGAGATCCGTTGTCTGACAACAATGTCTCCGAAACCCCAAATATCAAAAATACTTCATCCCTCAAAAATTTGATTAGTTCACTAGAATTGGCATTTCTCAAAGGTTTAATTAGTACAAACTTTGTCAATTGATCTAACGCGATGACGATCTGCGTATTACCTTTTCTTGACCGAGGGTAAGGTCCTAAAAAGTCTACGTAGATGTGTTGAAAAGGACGTTCTACTACGAAAGCCTTACCTATTTCGGTACGCAGCGTAGTGTTTGGTGCCTTAGTCATCATGCAGGTGTCACAATTATTGGCCAAGAGTTTGACTTGAGAAGCCATCATAGGCCAATAAAATTGTTGGCGGAGGCGGTACAGAGTTTTAGCAATACCGCCATGCGAGGATCTTGGCGGACAATGAGCCTGGATTATCAACTTTTCGGATAACGAGGATGGAACCCACAACTTCCAAGACAAGTCTTCCTGGATTGGATTGCCTGTAGCGTGCTTGACTCTTTTGTATACGAAGTTATCGGATACTTGTAAATCAGGTACGCGATCTTTATTTTTACTGATATGCTCTATGATTTGAAGATATTCTTCCGACTTAAAAGACGGATCTTCCAAATCGATATGTAGCGTTTCAGACGGGTTTGTTGACATAGGCATCGGATCAACAATCTCCAAACGTAGACCCTATATCTCACGAATACGAGATAAAGCATCTGGCACTACGTTTAAAGTGCCTTTCCGGTGCTCTATCCCAAAGTCAAACCCTTGTAATTTCAAGCTCCATCTCGCTAATCTTCCGGTTGGGTCTTTCAAACTCATTAACCACTTCAGACTCGCATGGTCAATGATTATCAAAAATCTATACCCCTCAATGTACCTATGGTCTGAATTTCTGTATGCCTTTGACTGCTGCTAAACACTCCCTCTCTGTCACTGAGTAGTTGCGTTGAGCTGCGTTCAATTTTGCGAATAATAATAGATAGGAAGTTCAGCGCCGCTTTGGTCTTTTTGACAAAGAACACAACCAATTTCGGTTGCGGATGCATCACAACAAATGATGAACTCCTTGCCGAAATCAGGGTTAGACAAAACGGGTGCTGAAGTTAAAGCTATCTTTATAAGATTAAAGGACTTTAACGCTTCCTCTCCGAACTCGAATTTTGGTCCTTTTTTGAGCGTGTCGGACATCGGTCCGGCCACCGCAGAAAAATTCTCAATGAATCTCCTGTACCAACCTGCCATACCGAGAAAACGGCGTACTTGACGTATAGTCGTTGGTACAGGAAAATCGACAATAGATGAAATTTTGGCCGGGTCTGCTTTCAAACACCCTTGGCCTACTACATAGCCTAAATATTGTAGCTCTTCAAAGCAAAATCTAGATTTCTCAACATTAATAGTTAATCCAGCTGCTGAGAGATTTTTCGCTACTGTTTTCAAAATTGAAATGTGTTCCTCGAAACTTTTGGATATAACTAATAAATCGTCTAAGTAAATGAAAAACTGATCTCGAAGATTTTGAGGAATTACTTTATTCATTAAATAAGTCAGACTTTGCGCCGCATTAGAAAGTCCGAACGGCATAACTTTGAACTGATACAATGGTCTTCCTGGAACAGTGAAAGCTGTCTTCTCCCGTGAGTCTTTCTCCAGGGGTACTTGCCAGTAGGCATCTTTCAAATCCACACTAGAAATATAGCGTGTTTCTGAAAGACGGGCTAGCAATCCTTCTATATGCGCAATTGGACTCGCATTCTTCTTAGTCACACTGTTAACTTTTCGGAAGTCCAAGCACAGCCGATTTTTTCCCGGTTTTCTCACCAGAACAACTGGTGAGGACCATGCGCTTGAACTTTCCTCGATAACGCCTAAGGAGATCATGCGATCCAATTCCGCGTATACTAGGCTTTGTACTGCTGGTGATATGGGATAATGACGCTGCTTTATAGGATCAGCTGTCCCCGTATCAATTACGTGTTCAATTAGATGAGTCCGTCCGAGACCTTTGATGGCAAATGACGGAAATTCTTCAATAGTGCTTTTCAGTATGGCGGCTTCCTGTTGGGATAGGACGCATTCTGAAAACTTTTTTTGTTCGGCAGTTGTCTCGGTAATCGAGCCAACCGAAGAAATAATATTAGGCGTGATTTGGAATAAAGCATAGAAATCAACTCCTAGGTACAAGTCTTGGGTTAGTGAAGGTACGAGGAATAAATCCATCGTATGAATTTTGCCCTTGTACTGCACCTCGGTAGTGATAATTCCAACTACAGACTGTTTCTTCCCATCTGCTGTGGAAATGTTAGTCTCAAATTTCTTAATCGGTAGACCTTTTTCCTTGGCGAACTTCACCGCCTCGTTACCGAGACAACTGATGCTCGCTCCTGAATCCAGTAAGCCTAACCATTTCTTCTCAAACAAATCTACTGTGATATATGGACGAGGATCGTCCGAAGGACTAGATAAATTTGCTGCTGCTATCGCTTTATGTAATTTTCTTTTTTCGTTAATTCTTTGTCTAAGTTTCTGAATTTTTGCTTGGTGATTTGGGAAAGTGTAAATTCTTTTCCTAGCTATTTCATATTCTAACTGTCTTTGGTGTAGTGATTTTAATGGTCTTAGTTTAGGTTTTTTTATCGGGATTTGAGATTTAAGTATTTTAATATTTTTGGGTTCAGAGTGTTGGTGAGATAATAGAATTTTGACGTTTTTATTATCTACAACGGTCTCTTCGAGGAACCCGTCATCACCAGATTTCGCTCGGCTGAGTTCTGGCTCTGATACCGGTTTCCCGTACAGTTCTTACATTTAGGAGTGACAACGTCTGGCATGCCACACTTGTAACAGAACAATTTTCTTTGGGGGTCTTCGCACTCCCTAAAAGAATGTCCACTTTCTTGGCAATTCCAACATTTCAGGCTGTCGTAACTTCTCTTCACTTCTCGGTGTTGTTCACGATGGAAAGCTTCAACGGTGTTTGTCATATCAATTCTAGCTATTTCGTTTGAAGGCACTTCGATCTCATTAACTTGTTTACGGACTTGTCCCACATACGGCATCTGAACACGACCTCGACTGACATCTTGATGACCCCAGAAACGTTCCATTTCTCGACATGCATAAACGAGATCTGTTAATCGATTAGATTTGAACATGAGAAGAAGCTCTCCCATCCTCTTTCTAACATTTTGTTTAATGACCTCAATTAGTTCTTCACTCGGTCGAGGTGATCGCATCCTTTAGTTGATCTTCAAGATATCTTGATAGAAATTGTCGAATGTCTCACCAGGTTGTTGCTTACGGTCAGACATCTGTCTGGACAATTCTGAATCTGTCTCCAAAGTTCGATATTGTTCAATTAGTGCTAGCTTTAACGATGGCCAAGGGATACCAGGACGGTCTTTCAGATACATCCATAACCAATCTTCTGCTGGACCATTAACGAAGTGATGGAAGTTAGCTACAACTTCTCCCCAAGTTGTTCCATAACTGTCCTTCACTCGACTTAACCTGAATAGAAACTCATCCACCGTCATATTCTTCCCATTAAATTTTATACCCCACTTGTGGTAATGTGGAAATCGAACGTATGTAGCTGCTGGCGAAGGTAGTGGTATTCCAGCGTTCTCCTGAGGGGATGAATCGTCTAATGTCATCCGATTCAGTCTCTGAAAGAACTCTACCTCGTTCGGATTATTCGTGTTATTGAATGTTGGTTGAGGATTTGACGTTGGTGGGTAATCTCTATGGCAATTCGGTGCGTTTTCATTTCTGGTAGCAGGTAAGGAGTCGTACTGTCTCAAATACTCTTGTGGTCGAGGTATAGGCTGTTCACATAGGTCAATAGGAGGAGTGATTCTAGAAGGATTATTTTGATGATTGTTTGGCAAGGTAGGCTGCGAATTGGTCTGTTGTGTGGGTCTAACCGGTTGGCTTAAGGCATTCTGTACTGTTTCTTTGATTACTCGGCCAATCTGTTCCATCACTTTAGCCTGACTTTGTTCCAGCGATTGTTGTAATACCTTCCGATCCTCTGCTCTATTGAATCCTATAGATGCGGTTACTATATCTTGAATGTACCTCTCCATCTGTTCTTCTTGCTCTGAATTGTAACGGATAGTCCTCCTTCTAGCCTCGTCCTCAATAGGTGGTTCATTCACCAGGATCGCTGTTATGCTGTTGGCTGAAGCTTGGATACCTCTTGATGGTCTACCTTGCGACGTGCTGGGTTGGTTTTCCACTTCTTCAGCTACACTGACATTGTTGACTTGGACTGAATCCATTGTTAAATTATGATATAAGTTGAATCTCTTTCTATATCGGGTGTCTGGTGGATCGACTTTGGCTGGTTTATGACCCGGTTTTTTGTTGGATGAAACTTTCAATTTAGATTTTCCCATGTAGTTTAGATTTTTTTTTCTTTTGAATTGAACTTATTTTGGGCAATAGTGTCCGTGAAAATATATATTTAACTAATTAAGGTATTATGAATCTGAAATAACTTACTACTACTTAAATCTAATTGAAATAATAATTATTTCCTGTAACTATCCTAAACCCTACACCGTATCTCTAAACTTATATCTAATCTACTTTACTATTCCTGCAATAACTAAACTACCAAACTACTTCAAAAAAAAACTACTTATTAGTTTTGTATCTACAAAAAAAATTCCAAAAATTCTTGCTTCAACTTCACTATATAAACTAAATAAACTAATTATAGGCCACCAGGCAAAATTATATTAACTTAATATAGGCCACCAGTCAAAACTAAAAATAATAACGCCACCAGGCAAATAATCAAAAATAAAGTTTAACGCCACCAGGCAACTGAAAAAACTTAAATAGGCCACCAGGCAAAATTTATACTAACATAAGCCACCAGGCAAAACTAATAATAAACTAAATAATATTTTGAACTTAATCAAAAAAAAATCTAAGAAAAAACGTAACTTACTAATCATATTAAGACTGGAGTCGGAACTTCTTTATCTACTTACGACGTCCGTGGTTGACAAAAAAAATTATTAAATCTTTCACAAAAAAAAAATTCGTAGTTATACTTCCTTAAACTGTAAAAAAAAATTTACCAAATGATTAATCGTTAAGGTTTGTTCTTTCACTATCTCACTTTACCTCACTACTACTGACCTATCGAAGAAGACATCGTTCAATAGAGAATAATGAACCTAAAGTGTCCTTTGAAACAACTTCCCTCTGACTAATTTTTCTATACTATTTCCAAATCTGATGTTATTTAATTATTTCTGCCGAAAGTCTGTCATCGTCTATCAATGGTGTTGTCCTTTTGCAGCTGACGTGCATCGGGAAACATATCACCAACCACCGGTCAAAAGAGACGTATCATCGTAGATCGATGACTAACGAATTCTAGCTAATAGAATAACCCATGACGCTGCTGCTACCGAGTGAAAAATATCGACCCAAGTACGGTCGCCTTGTCATTACGCTACCAGCTGAATTAACTAAAACACTCTATAATGTTTATTTTCAATGAGTTGAGAAAAGATAAATCTTGTCGTCGCTGCTGACGTGTGTCAGGAAACATAATATCACTAACCACCGGTCGACGCTATGGATCCACTTCCTCTGATCTTAAGACTCAAGAAAACTATAACTTTCTTACCAACGAAAAAAAAATTTAAAATCAAAAAAAAAATTCGAAAAATTTCCGAAATTTGAAAATACCACTTTTCAAAATCTTTGCTTCTTCAACTATTCTTTCTTTCCATCTTCGGGCCCCACGTTGGGCGCCAATTATGTAACGAAAAATTTCTTATGAAATAATTTAATTTAATTTCATTTAACTATTTTTAACTATTAAACCAAACCATGTTAAACCATCGTAACAAAACACTACGTCAACAGGGACCGAAACTCTAAAATCATACACGAAAAGCTATATTTTAGAATCTCGTCTTGCGACAATTTCCGTTCATGCGAAATTTCGCAACCCCACATTAGACGCTCATTATGCGACGAAAACAGTTAAATGAAATAATTGAGAACTAAAGAAAACGAGTGTCAAAATAAACAAGAGTCAACACACATCCGAACGAACTTACACCACAACGCGCCAGCGGGACCGAAACTCCAAAATCACACTCAAAAGCTATACTTTGGAACTTCATTTAGCGACAATTTCCACTCATGCGAAATTTCGCATCCCCACGTGGAAAGCAACAAGAATACAGAGGTTCTGTGAGGACACTACAACCATACAGCGTGGCCGAGCTGTAAGCAACATTCATCCCCTTTGCATATTGCACACACACACATCATTGACGAGCCAAATTACGGTGCATAAAGAATATATGTGCATGCCTTCTATTTTATATCGCACAGACAGCCAGCTGTCTGTAAAAGATCTTAGCAAAGGATAGTAAAAGAAAAGGAACATTTTATATACATTCTTTCATTCGGGCTGTATCTTTCAAATCGAAAAGACGTGCTGATTAAATAAAGTTATTACAAAACGAAAGTGTCAATATTTGTTTTTATAAGGAAGATATATTTGATATTTATACTAGAGGGTTAATTCTACAAGATTGCTATTATAAATAAATAAACAAAGTTAATATTTCAAACCCAAATTTAAAACTAGTTATTACAAAAGAAAATGGTTAGATCAGAAGTTGAAACGTCCAGTTAGAGTTAGGTACCTTCATTGCAGGATTACTTATTTTTAATCATTCATTTTGATGTTGACCTTTTTGTGACTTGAAATATTGCTCGCTGTCACTCATAGCATTTTTTATTTACAAAAACATTTTCCCTTTCCTTTAAAAGAGTAGTTCTTTACCTAAAAAAACAAAGAATCCTGAGCCGTAGTTTTGGTTACCAACTCTAGAAAGGCTCATGACCGGTTTTCCAAAATCTTAGTACTTTATATATAGTTCGATAAAAGCACCGTAAGACATGGTAATTTTTGCTTGTATGATGCAAACTGTATCTGAATATTTTTTGAAATTGTTTCCAACATAATTTCAAGATCTTTCTCGCTTTTACATAGTGTCCACTTTTTTCAAATCAAATTTACCTGACTTTCCCTGACCAACTAACCTTGAATTTTTCAACCACAAAGTATAAAAGTATATGTTAGTAAATTTCTAATTGCCTAGTAAGTTATGATTCCAGATTTTTAGCCCAAGCAGTAAATACATCTTTAGCATAAAGTCTGACGTGAGGGATCTGAGAATCACCGCGAGTGGGGACTGAAAATAAAACAATTTGTTTACCTTTTTGTTACGGCTGTGCTGACTTTAACTGATGGACTATTATTTAGTTGCGAATTTCCAAAATGAAATCACTCGTTTTTGGTTAATAGTAGTAACAGACAATTAATTTAAATTTTCGGGGCTGTATTTAAATGACCAGCCCCACTTTTTTTTCATTACAACTTTGATTATTAGCCTAGTTACAAAATAGATTCTTAACCTAGTTACAAAATTTATGCTTAACTTTTAAAATATATGCGTAATACTAGTGTACAGTTATGTGTTTCTGCATAACCAACAAAAATTCCTAACTATTATGTTTACAATAATTGCTGCCGCTGTTGTTGTTGCCGTCTCCGATTTCGTCGCTATCGCTGCAGAATTTTAGGCCAGGTGTCTTTGAGGGTTCATTATTCGGCATGTTGTTTAATGATATAACAGGGTGCCAAAATTTGTTGTAGGTCTACCCTGGTACCGCGATTGCTTTTAGCTTCTTTGACGGGTGCTGTTAGCCGCACCTTGTTTCCTGAATTTGGACGAGATTTTTACCTACCTAAATTTGGAATGGTTTTACAAAAGATTTTTATCTACTTTAATAGTTACATTGGAAATTTTTTCTTGCTTTAATACATTTTTGTAAGTTTTTACTGCTTTAAACATTTCTTTCTATTTAAGTTTGTGGTTTTAATTTTTATTGCATTACTAAAAAACAATTATATGCTATTTTACATTTTTTGGGGTGCAATTTATTGTACCTATATTTGATAAATTATTTTATTGTATTTGTGTTAAAAATATAACAATTATTTTTTTTTTTGTTTGCACCTTACTACTAATTACTACTAAATATTTATTTTTAGAATTTGCCTTTCGTTAACCTTTATGGTGAATTAACATGTCTCTGCACCTGCAGAACTGCAGAAATCTAAAGGGAGAAAGAAGAAACGCAATGGTCAACTTTCCTTGTTTGACAGAGATGGAAGACGAAAGTGCAGAGATCTTTACAACTGCATTTTAAGAAATTAAAGTATTAAAAGAACGATTTGCGTTAATTTTCGCTTTATAAAAAAATTCTTCTTTTAATCTAAAGACACTAAAAAAACGGAACAACACGACATTTTGCGTATTTTGACATTTCTTAAACTGTTGTATTGGTATACTGTTATACAAAAACGGGGCTTTTTCATAATATAACACATCTTCTAATTGCTTCATTTTTTTGTTGGGTATCTGCTATCCATATATTGAGATCAACGTATACAAATCTACCCTTGCAATTTAAGCATGTTCCGTATTCACTTTCAGGTACAATTCAGAGTGTGTTATTGGATTGCTTCGTTTTGTGACAATACGGTTCGGAAATCTCTATAATGGAATCCTTCTGATAAAATTGTATGTTCAACATAATTTTGTATAATGCGCCATTTGACTCCTTGCTGGTGTTTGTTGATCTTGACAAATGATTATGAATAAGTCGAGTTTAAGAGTTCGTTTGAAGTTTGCTGAATTGAACTTGACATTACATACAACCTTCTATGTATATTTCTTAAGATATATAATATTTACATATACGTCATACGTACATACATATATTTACTAAACTTTAGCGCCATACTTGTAAATCATATCTACTTACATGCTTGAATTAATTTCTCATGTTTAGAAATAAAGAAATGCCGGCTAGCCGTCCGAATGATAGTTGATATAAAATGTTTTGACGAATCTGAATGTTACATTTGTAGCCGAGATTTTTAAAATGTTACATAACATACAAATCTAACATGTTGCGCGAACATGTTCATGTTTAGGAACGTTTATGGGTGCAGCACTGCAGCCACATAGTTTGCCAACTATGTGGCTGCAGTGCTGCACCCATGGCGTGCATCAAAGCTAAGAAATTTTAATTGTGTTACGATTCGATTACCGCGATGTTTATGTTTTAAACTATATATACCATAACATTTTTGATGTGTTTCTCCTTTCTACATAATTTAACAAATTAAACTTTGTGTAGTGCGATCATCTTCTACAGGAACGAATTTGTTTGACCTAGTCTTGCGCTTTAGTATCTAATACCTATGCCTTGGAATGAAATCATAAATGATTCATTTGACTGAAGTATCTACGTAATTTTTTTCCTTAACAAATATATATTATATAAATTTTGGTTAAAAGGCATGACAAACTATTTTCTATAATCAACAAGTGATAACGGTTTGAATTCACGATTAGAAAATACCTACTATGATAAAGCGGCCACATTATATTAAAAAATTATTTTTGGCGCTTCACAACTTAAGAAAATATCTACTACGACAAAGCGCGGATAGTGAATGACAAATTTAAAATTTTAAATTTTAAAAAGGCCGAAAATAAAAATTAACCTAGAGGGTTAATTCTACAAGATTGCTATCTAAATAAATAAACAAAGTTAATATTTTAAACCAAACTAGTTTAAAACTAGTTATTGCAAAAGAAAATGGTTAGATCAGAAGTTTACCTATTTTTAATCATTCATTTTGATGTTGACCTTTTTATGACTTGACATATTGCTAGCTGTCACTCATAGCATTTTTCATTTACAAAAAGATTTTCCCTTTCCTTTAAAAGAGTAGTTCTTTACTTAAAAAACAAAGAATGCAGAGCCGTAGTTTTGGTTACTAACTCTAGAAAGGCTCATGCCCGGTTTCCCAAAATCTTTGTACTTTATATATAGTTCGATAAAAGCACAGTAAGACATGGTAATTTTTGCTTGTATGATGCTTGTATGAACTATATCTGAATATTTTTTTAAATTGTTTCCAACATCATTTCAAGATCTTTCTCTCTTTTACATAGTGTCCACTTTTTTCAAATCAAATTATCCTGACTTTCCATGACCAACTAACCTTGAATTTTTCAACCACTTCTGAAAGTATATATTTGTAACTTTCTACCTGCCTAATAAGTTATGATTCCAGATTTTTTTAGTCCTGGCAGTAAATAAATCTTTAGCATAAGTGCTGACGTGAGGGATCTGAGAATCCCCGCGAGTGGGGACTGAAAATAGAACAATTTGTTTACCTTTTTGTTACGGCTGTGCTGACTTTTACTGACTATGATTTAGTTGCGAGTTTCCAAAATGAAATGACTCGTACTTGGTTAATAGTAGTAACAGACAATTAATTTAAATTTTCGAGGCTGTATTTATATGACCAGCCCCACTTTTTGTTCATTACAACTTTGATTCTTAACCTAGTTACAAAATAGATTCTTAACCTAGTTACAAAATTTATGCTTAACTTTTAAAATATATGCGTAATACTAGTGCTCAGTTATGTGTTTCTGCATAACCAGCAAAAATTCCTAACTTATCAATAACTTATTATGTTTACACTAATTGCTGCCGCTGTGGTTGTTACCTTCTCCGATGTCGTCGCTGTCCCTGCAGAATTTTTGGCCGGGTGTCTTTGAGGGGTCATTATTCGGCATGTTGTTTAACGATATAACAGGGTGCCAGAATTTGTTGTAGGTCTACCCTGGTACCGCGATTGCTTTTAGCTTCTTTGACGGGTGCTGTTAACCGTACCTTCAATTATTCATTACTCTTGCACTGTCCACAAGCATGATGCAAATTTCTTGAATACATAGTATTTAAAGTCTATGTTTCCTGAATTTGGACGAGATTTTTACCTACCTAAATTTGGAATGGTTTTACAAAATATTTTTATCTACTTTAATAGTTACATTGGAAATTTTTTTTTGCTTTAATACTTTTTTGTAAGCTTTTACTGCTTTAAACATTTCTTTCTATTTAAGTTTGTGGTTTTAATTATTATTGCATTACTAAAAAACAATAATATGATATTTTACATTCTTTGGGGTGCAATTCATTGTACCTATATTTGATAAATTATTTTATTGTATTTGTGTTTAAAATATATCAATTATTTGCTTTTGTTTGCACCTTAATACTAATTATTTGTTGAGCTTTTAGTTTAATAATAAGACAAACAAAAATATTTAGAATGCCCTTCTACTTTTAGATCAAAGTTATGTATAAATATGTCAAGAAGAATTATTGAAAATTAAACCGTTTTAAATCTTTATGAAATACAGTCGATCCGACTTTTTTTAAAGTTCTTTTTGTTAATTAAATGTTCCTTGGAAATATTTTCTACATTTTGGTGCCGAGACCCGGGAATTACCTACATTAATTTACATATGCATCGGAAGAAAAGATTCCCAACGTAACGAGCATTTTCAAGGTTAAAATATTAACGTTTAACGACCAACGCTTTATTAAAATGGATCTAGCAAACCGATGTTCCTATCGTGGTCAAGTAACTAAACTTGTGAAAGCAGCAAACGACTATTCATCGTCTGATGAATCTAAAATAAACATCAATGTAGATACACTATACAATATAGAGGAAGAACTAGAGGTTTTTCTCGATCGTTTAATTTCAGCGCATGAAAGTCTGCTCAGAGCAAATACTACGGTGCTTCCTTTAATTAAGGCAAAATATTTTGTAAAGGAATCCGAAGCAGTGGCTGACTACAACGATAAGGCAGTAGTTATTATCACGCGACTGAAACACAGGCTGTCCACAGGTCGTCAAAATCAAACAGGTTCTCAATCAGACAACACACATATATCGGATCGACCATCTTTATTATCAAGCGGTAAAATTAAAAAAAGGTTTCCTAAAAAGTTTTCAGGTAACTATAAGAGTGGGTTCCTTTTTAGGAGCAGTATCGAACATTAGTTTATGAAAATTCATCCTTAACCACAATCGATAAGTTTAATTATTTGGAGACGACATTGGTTGGTAGGGCAGCAGTTATCCGGTCTAACGCCAATGGAGGCAAACTACAACTCGGCAATCATATTGCTCAAGGAAGTGTGGAGACCAAGATAAACTGATAGATCACACGATGCAGCAGCTGCTCTCTGAACTACCAGATAGTTCCAAAGCAGATTCGATGGAACTGCGGCGTTTATATACATCAGTTCTAACCTCAACTAGATCCTTGACATCTTTGCGTGTTCCTTCGTCAAATTACTTTGGTAGGTACTTATACCACGGTTCGATTCCAAAAGTAACATAAAGGTATCAAAAAACTACAACTTATTTTATGAAAATTTAATTATGTAAATTAAATTGCTGATGACTTTATTAAGCTTCTTTAGGCTTTGGAGAAAAAACACAAGTGAAATCTGAACTGTTTTCATCTAAAAAAAATACTTTTTAATATATTTAGTTTTTATAGATAAAATCTTAATATAGTTGATTACATTTGTCGCCTTTTAATCATTTTGTTGACGAAAAAAGGGTAAATATCAAGTTTTACTCCAAATACCTACTTACATTTTTATTTAAATCTAAAAGTCAGAAAAATCTGTCTTTTATTCTACTTATACCAAAACTGCGATTCATAAAAGACTTTTTGAGATTTCGAATTTTTGACAGTTCATAACAGATATCTTAACAGATTTCATAATGTATTTAGCGTGCCGAATACCAAATCTGTTATTCATAAAAGATTTTTTGACAACTCAACCTTTTGTATGGAAATTTATAACAGAATAACATAATAAAAGATCCTAGGGTCTCTTCTTTTAGTTTATCGAAAAGATCAACTAATGGAGACGAGAGGATCCTCTCGAGCTGTTTGCTTCGGATTTCTCTCAACATTTTTCTTTTCCATGTTTTCTGATTCATTTGTACTTTCGAGTGAGAGATGCTTTTTATGGTTTTTAACTCTTCACTTTTCTGATAACTTATATTACATTGCGATTTTTATTTTCAAAGCTAACACAACTGCATTTAAAGAAATTGAAGTATTGAAAGAACGATTTGCGTTAATTTTCGCTTTATAAAAAAATTCTTCTTTTAATCTAAAGACACTAAAAAAACGGAACAAAACGACATTTTGCGTATTTTAACATTTTTTAAACTGTTATAGTGGTATACTGTTATACAAAATCGGGGACTTTTTCATAATATAACACATCCTAAAATTGCTTCTGTTATACAAAATCGGGGACTTTTTCATAATATAACACATCTTCAAATTGCTTCAACTTTTTGTTGGGTATCTGCTATCCATATATTGAGATCAATGAATACAAATCTACCCTTGATGTTCCGTCATTTTTCATTTACAAAAACATTTTCCCTTTCCTTTAAAAAGTAGTTCTTTACCTAAAAAAACAAAGAATCCAGAGCCGTAGTTTTGGTTACCAACTCTAGAAAGGCTCATGACCGGTTTTCCAAAATCTTTGTACTTTATATATAGTTCGATAAAAGCACCGTAAGACATGGTAATTTTTGCTTGTATGATGCAAACTGTATCTGAATATTTTTTGAAATTGTTTCCAACATCATTTCAAGATCTTTCTCGCTTTTACATAGTGTCCACTTTTTTTCAAATCAAATTTACCTGACTTTCCCTGACCAACTAACCTTGAATTTTTCAACCACAAAGTATAAAAGTATATGTTAGTAAATTTCTAATTGCCTAGTAAGTTATGATTCCAGATTTTTAGCCCTAGCAGTAAATACATCTTTAGCATAAAGTCTGACGTGAGGGATCTGAGAATCACCGCGAGTGGGGACTGAAAATAAAACAATTTGTTTACCTTTTTGTTACGGCTGTGCTGACTTTAACTGATGGACTATTATTTAGTTGCGAATTTCCAAAATGAAATCACTCGTTTTTGGTTAATAGTAGTAACAGACAATTAATTTAAATTTTCGGGGCTGTATTTAAATGACCAGCCCCACTTTTTTTCATTACAACTTTGATTATTAGCCTAGTTACAAAATAGATTCTTAACCTAGTTACAAAATTTATGCTTAACTTTTAAAATATATGCGTAATACTAGTGTACAGTTATGTGTTTCTGCATAACCAACAAAAATTCCTAACTATTATGTTTACAATAATTGCTGCCGCTGTTGTTGTTGCCGTCTCCGATTTCGTCGCTATCGCTGCAGAATTTTAGGCCAGGTGTCTTTGAGGGTTCATTATTCGGCATGTTGTTTAATGATATAACAGGGTGCCAAAATTTGTTGTAGGTCTACCCTGGTACCGCGATTGCTTTTAGCTTCTTTGACGGGTGCTATTAGCCGCACCTTGTTTCCTGAATTTGGACGAGATTTTTACCTACCTAAATTTGGAATGGTTTTACAAAAGATTTTTATCTACTTTAATAGTTACATTGGAAATTTTTTCTTGCTTTAATACATTTTTGTAAGTTTTTACTGCTTTAAACATTTCTTTCTATTTAGGTTTGTGGTTTTAATTTTTATTGCATTACTAAAAAACAATTATATGCTATTTTACATTTTTTGGGGTGCAATTTATTGTACCTATATTTGATAAATTATTTTATTGTATTTGTGTTAAAAATATAACATTTTTTTTTTTTTTGTTTGCACCTTACTACTAATTACTACTAAATATTTATTTTTAGAATTTGCCTTTCGTTAACCTTTATGGTGAATTAACATGTCTCTGCACCTGCAGAACTGCAGAAATCTAAAGGGAGAAAGAAGAAACGCAATGGTCAACTTTCCTTGTTTGACAGAGATGGAAGACGAAAGTGCAGAGATCTTTACAACTGCATTTTAAGAAATTAAAGTATTAAAAGAACGATTTGCGTTAATTTTCGCTTTATAAAAAAATTCTTCTTTTAATCTAAAGACACTAAAAAAACGGAACAACACGACATTTTGCGTATTTTGACATTTCTTAAACTGTTGTAGTGGTATACTGTTATACAAAAACGGGGCTTTTTCATAATATAACACATCTTCTAATTGCTTCATTTTTTTGTTGGGTATCTGCTATCCATATATTGAGATCAACGAATACAAATCTACCCTTGCAATTTAAGCATGTTCCGTATTCACTTTTAGGTACAATTCAGAGTGTGTTATTGGATTGCTTCGTTTTGTGACAATACGGTTCGGAAATCTCTATAATGGAATCCTTCTGATGAAATTGTATGTTCAACATAATTTTGTATAATGCGCCATTTGACTCCTTGCTGGTGTTTGTTGATCTTGACAAATGATTATGAATAAGTCGAGTTTAAGAGTTCGTTTGAAGTTTGCTGAATTGAATTTGACATTACATACAACCTTCTATGTATATTTCTTAAGATATATAATATTTACATATACGTCATACGTACATACATATATTTACTAAACTTTAGCGCCATACTTGTAAATTATATCTACTTACATGCTTGAATTAATTTCTCATGTTTAGAAATAAAGAAATGCCGGCTAGCCGTCCGAATGATAGTTGATATAAAATGTTTTGACGAATCTGAATGTTACATTTGTAGCCGAGATTTTTAAAATGTTACATAACATACAAATCTAACATGTTGCGCGAACATGTTCATGTTTAGGAACGTTTATGGGTGCAGCACTGCAGCCACATAGTTTGCCAACTATGTGGCTGCAGTGCTGCACCCATGGCGTGCATCAAAGCTAAGAAATTTTAATTGTGTTACGATTTGATTACCGCGATGTTTATGTTTTAAACTATATATACCATAACATTTTTGATGTGTTTCTCCTTTCTACATAATTTAACAAATTAAACTTTGTGTAGTCCGATCATCTTCTACAGGAACGAATTTGTTTGACCTAGTCTTGCGCTTTAGTATCTAATACCTATGCCTTGGAATGAAATCATAAATGATTCATTTGACTGAAGTATCTACGTAATTTTTTTCCTTAACAAATATATATTATATAAATTTTGGTTAAAAGGCATGACAAACTATTTTCTATAATCAACAAGTGATAACGGTTTGAATTCACGATTAGAAAATACCTACTATGATAAAGCGGCCACATTATAATAAAAAATTATTTTTGGCGCTTCACAACTTAAGAAAATATCTACTACGACAAAGCGCGGATAGTAACAAAGTTAATATTTTAAACCAAACTAGTTTAAAACTAGTTATTGCAAAAGAAAATGGTTAGATCAGAAGTTTACCTATTTTTAATCATTCATTTTGATGTTGACCTTTTTATGACTTGACATATTGCTAGCTGTCACTCATAGCATTTTTCATTTACAAAAAGATTTTCCCTTTCCTTTAAAAGAGTAGTTCTTTACTTAAAAAACAAAGAATGCAGAGCCGTAGTTTTGGTTACTAACTCTAGAAAGGCTCATGCCCGGTTTCCCAAAATCTTTGTACTTTATATATAGTTCGATAAAAGCACAGTAAGACATGGTAATTTTTGCTTGTATGATGCTTGTATGAACTATATCTGAATATTTTTTTAAATTGTTTCCAACATCATTTCAAGATCTTTCTCTCTTTTACATAGTGTCCACTTTTTTCAAATCAAATTATCCTGACTTTCCATGACCAACTAACCTTGAATTTTTCAACCACTTCTGAAAGTATATATTTGTAACTTTCTACCTGCCTAATAAGTTATGATTCCAGATTTTTTTAGTCCTGGCAGTAAATAAATCTTTAGCATAAGTGCTGACGTGAGGGATCTGAGAATCCCCGCGAGTGGGGACTGAAAATAGAACAATTTGTTTACCTTTTTGTTACGGCTGTGCTGACTTTTACTGACTATGATTTAGTTGCGAGTTTCCAAAATGAAATGACTCGTACTTGGTTAATAGTAGTAACATACAATTAATTTAAATTTTCGAGGCTGTATTTATATGACCAGCCCCACTTTTTGTTCATTACAACTTTGATTCTTAACCTAGTTACAAAATAGATTCTTAACCAAGTTACAAAATTGATGCTTAACTTTTAAAATATATGCGTAATACTAATGCTCAGTTATGTGTTTCTGCATAACCAGCAAAAATTCCTAACTTATCAATAACTTATTATGTTTACACTAATTGCTGCCGCTGTGGTTGTTGCCTTCTCCGATGTCGTCGCTGTCCCTGCAGAATTTTTGGCCAGGTGTCTTTGAGGGGTCATTATTCGGCATGTTGTTCAACGATATAACAGGGTGCTAGAATTTGTTGTAGGTCTACCCTGGTACCGCGATTGCTTTTAGCTTCTTTGACGGGTGCTGTTAACCGTACCTTCAATTATTCATTACTCTTGCACTGTCCACAAGCATGATGCAAATTTCTTGAATACATAGTATTTAAAGTCTATGTTTCCTGAATTTGGACGAGATTTTTACCTACCTAAATTTGGAATGGTTTTACAAAAGATTTTTATCTACTTTAATAGTTACATTGGAAATTTTTTCTTGCTTTAATACTTTTTTGTAAGCTTTTACTGCTTTAAACAATTCTTTCTATTTAAGTTTGTGGTTTTAATTATTATTGCATTACTAAAAAACAATAATATGATATTTTACATTCTTTGGGGTGCAATTTATTGTACCTATATTTGATAAATTATTTTATTGTATTTGTGTTAAAAATATTACAATGATTTTTTTTTGTTTGCACCTTACTACTAATTACTACTAAATATTTATTTTTAGAATTTGCCTTTCGTTAAACTTTATGGTGAATTAACATGTCTGTGCACCTGCAGAACTGCAGAAATCTAAAGGGAGAAAGAAGAAACGCAATGGTCATCTTTCCTTGTTTGACAGAGAGGGAAGACGAAAGTGCAGAGATCTTTACAACTGCATTTTAAGAAATTAAAGTATTAAAAGAACGATTTGCGTTAATTTTCGCTTTATAAAAAAATTCTTCTTTTAATCAAAAGACACTAAAAAAACGGAACAACACGACATTTTGCGTATTTTGACATTTCTTAAACTGTTGTAGTGGTATACTGTTATACAAAAACGGGGCTTTTTCATAATATAACACATCTTCTAATTGTTTCATTTTTTTGTTGGGTATCTGCTATCCATATATTGAGATCAATGAATACAAATCTACCCTTGCAATTTAAGCATGTTCCGTATTCACTTTCAGGTACAATTCAGAGTGTGTTATTGGATTGCTTCGTTTTGTGGAAATACGGTTCGGAAATCTCTATAATGGAATCCTTCTGATGAATTGTATGTTCAACATAATTTTGTATAATGCGCCATTTGACTCCTTGCTGGTGTTTGTTGATCTTGACAAATGATTATGAATAAGTCGAGTTTAAGAGTTTGTTTGAAGTTTGCTGAATTGAATTTGACATTACATACAACCTTCTATGTATATTTCTTAAGATATATAATATTTACATATACGTCATACGTACATACATATATTTACTAAACTTTAGCGCCATACTTGTAAATCATATCTACTTACATGCTTGAATTAATTTCTCATGTTTAGAAATAAAGAAATGCCGGCTAGCTGTCCGAATGATAGTTGATATAAAATGTTTTGACGAATCTGAATGTTACATTTGTAGCCGAGATTTTTAAAATGTTACATAATCTAACTAACATGTTGCGCGAACATGTTCATGTTTAGGAACGTTTATTGGTGCAGCACTGCAGCCACATAGTTGGCAGTTGGCGTGCATCAAAGCTAAGAAATTTTAATTGTATTACGATTTGATTACCGCGATGTTTATGTTTTAAACTATATATACCATAACATTTTTGATGTGTTTCTCCTTTCTACATAATTTAACAAATTAAACTTTGTGTAGTCCGATCATCTTCTACAGGAACGAATTTGTTTGACCTAGTCTTGCGCTTTAGTATCTAATACCTATGCCTTGGAATGAAATAATAAATGATTCATTTGACTGAAGTATCTACGTAATTTTTTTCCTTAACAAATATATATTATATAAATTTTGGTTAAAAGGCGTGACAAACTATTTTCTATAATCAACAAGTGATAACGGTTTGAATTCACGATTAGAAAATACCTACTATGATAAAGCGGCCACATTATAATAAAGAATTATTTTTGGCGCTTCAAAACTTAAGAAAATATCTACTACGACAAAGCGCGGATAGTGAATGACAAATTTAAAATTTAAAATTTTAAAAAGGCCGAATATAAAAATTAACCTAGAGGGTTAATTCTAAAAGATTGCTACTCTAAATAAATAAACAAAGTTAATATTTTAAACCAAACTTTGAAACTAGTTATTGCAAAAGAAAATGGTTAGATCAGAAGTTGAAACGTCCAGTTAGAGTTAGGTTCCTTCATTGCAGGATTACCTATTTTTAATCATTCATTTTGATGTTGACCTTTTTATGACTTGACATATTGCTAGCTGTCACTCATAGCATTTTTCATTTACAAAAAGATTTTCCCTTTCCTTTAAAAGAGTAGTTCTTTACTTAAAAAACAAAGAATGCAGAGCCGTAGTTTTGGTTACTAACTCTAGAAAGGCTCATGCCCGGTTTTCCAAAATCTTTGTACTTTATATATAGTTCGATAAAAGCACAGTAAGACATGGTAATTTTTGCTTGTATGATGCT
Source organism: Baccha elongata (assembly GCA_951217065.1). Lineage (NCBI taxonomy): Eukaryota > Metazoa > Arthropoda > Insecta > Diptera > Syrphidae > Baccha > Baccha elongata. The sequence goes on from OX578274.1 coordinate 83,163,470, forward strand.
TGTATGAACTGTATCTGAATATTTTTTTAAATTGTTTCCAACATCATTTCAAGATCTTTCTCTCTTTTACATAGTGTCCACTTTTTTCAAATCATTGACTATGATTTGGTTGTGAGTTTCCAAAATGAAATGACTCGTACTTGGTTAATTGTAGTAACAGACAATTAATTTAAATTTTCGAGGCTGTATTTATATGACCAGCCCCACTTTTTGTTCATTACAACTTTGATTCTTAACCTAGTTACAAAATAGATTCTTAACCTAGTTACAAAATTGATGCTTAACTTTTAAAATATATGCGTAATACTAGTGCTCAGTTATGTGTTTCTGCATAACCAGCAAAAATTCCTAACTTATCAATAACTTATTATGTTTACACTAATTGCTGCCGCTGTGGTTGTTGCCTTCTCCGATGTCGTCGCTGTCCCTGCAGAATTTTTGGCCGGGTGTCTTTGAGGGGTCATTATTCGGCATGTTGTTTAACGATATAACAGGGTGCCAGAATTTGTTGTAGGGTTACCCTGGTACCGCGATTGCTTTTAGCTTCTTTGACGGGTGCTGTTAACCGTACCTTCAATTATTCATTACTCTTGCACTGTCCACAAGCATGATGCAAATTTCTTGAATACATAGTATTTAAAGTCTATGTTTCCTGAATTTGGACGAGATTTTTACCTACCTAAATTTGGAATGGTTTTACAAAAGATTTTTATCTACTTTAATAGTTACATTGGAAATTTTTTCTTGCTTTAATACTTTTTTGTAAGCTTTTACTGCTTTAAACAATTCTTTCTATTTAAGTTTGTGGTTTTAATTATTATTGCATTACTAAAAAACAATAATATGATATTTTACATTCTTTGGGGTGCAATTTATTGTACCTATATTTGATAAATTATTTTATTGTATTTGTGTTAAAAATATTACAATGATTTTTTTTTGTTTGCACCTTACTACTAATTACTACTAAATATTTATTTTTAGAATTTGCCTTTCGTTAACCTTTATGGTGAATAAACATGTCTCTGCACCTGCAGAACTGCAGAAATCTAAAGGGAGAAAGAAGAAACGCAATGGTCAACTTTGCTTGTTTGAAAGTGCAGAGATCTTAACAACTGCATTTTAAGAAATTAAAGTATTAAAAAACGATTTGCGTTAATTTTCGCTTAATAAAAAAATTCTTCTTTTAATCTAAAGACACTAAAAAACGGAACAAAACGACATTTTGCGTATTTTGGCATTTCTTAAACTGTTATAGTGGTATACTGTTATACAAAATCGGGGACTTTTTCATAATATAACACATCTTAAAATTGCTTCTGTTATTCAAAATCGGGGACTTTTTCATAATGTAACACATCTTCAAATTGCTTCAACTTTTTGTTGGGTATCTGCTATCCATATATTGAGATCAATGAATACAAATCTTCAATTGCAATTCAATCATGTTCCGTATTCACTTTCAGGTAAAATTCTGATTGTGTTATTGGATTGCTTCGTTTTGTGACAATACGGTTCGGAAATCTCTATAATGGAATCCTTCTGATGAATTGTATGTTCAACATATTTGACTCCTTGCTGGTGTTTGTTGATCTTGACAAATGATTATGAATCAGTCGAGTTTAAGAGTTTGTTTGAAGTTTGCTGAATTGAATTTGACATTACATACAACCTTCTATGTATATTTCTTAAGATATATAATATTTACATTTACGTCATACGTACATACATATATTTACTAAACTTTAGCGTCATACTTGTAAATCATATCTACTTACATGCTTGAATTAATTTCTCATGTTTAGAAATAAAGAAATGCCGGATAGCCGTCCGAATGATAGTTGATATAAAATGTTTTACGAAGCTGAATGTTACCTACATTTGTAGCTGAGATTTTAAAAATGTTACATTATTTAAAAATTCTCTTCTTTACAAATCTAACATGTTGCGCGAACATGTTCAAAAATGTATTTGTGGGCTGGTTTAGGCAGCATGTTGGACCGTTTATGCTAAGCTAAGAAATTTTAATTGTATTACGATTTGATTACTTCGATGTTTATGTTTTAAGCTATGTATACCATAACATTTTTGATGTGTTTCTCCTTTCTATATAATTTAATAAATTAAACTTTGTGTAGTCCGATCATTTTCTACAGGAACAAATTTGTTTGAACTAACTAGTATTGCGTTTTAGTATCTAATACCTATGCCTTGTAATGAAATAATAAATGATTCATTTGACTGAAGTATCTACGTAATTTTTTCTCTAAACAAATATGTGTTATAAAAATTTTGGTTAAAAGGCATGACAAACTATTTTCTGTAATCAACAAGTGATAACGGTTGGAATTCACGATTAGAAAATACATACTATGATAAAGCGGCCACATTATAATAACGAATTATTTTTGGCGCTTCACAACTTAAGAAAATATCTACTACGATAAAGCGGGGACAATTTTAAAATCATTGTGTAGGCCTAGGTATGTAGGTAGGCTCTAGACCGAAAATAAAAATCAACCTAGAGGGTTTGCTACTCTAAATAAATAAACAAAGTTATTTTTTTAAACCCAATTTTAAAACAGAAGTTGAAACGTCCAGTTAGAGTTAGGTACCCTCATTGCAGAATTACCTATTTTTAATCATTCGTTTTGTTGTTGACTTTTTTATGACTTGAAAAAATTTCGCTTTCTTTTCAAAGAGTAGTTCCTTACTTAAAATTTTTTGATCTTTGTGTTGATTTTGTAACGAAACCTATCAGTCTTTCTTCCATCACCTTGCAACCCATTGAAAAAGGTCATAATAGGGTGCTATCTTGTAACGGGACCTTAAACCAAAACTATTATCCCAAAACAACACGACAACCGGGGACCGAAACTCAAAGACAAACGCACTAGTCTATTGATTTCGTGATCACTAAAATTCCCACACTAGCGGAATCTCAAGTCCCCCTATTGAACACCATCTTTGTAACGGAAGTGAAGAGATAAATCCTTTAGTCTTCGACTCACTCGACTACCTTCGACCTATTGTCTTGACTTCAATAGAAACCCGACAGTGCCAAGATTCCAACTATCTTTTACCAACCAAATCTGTCTGAAGTCTCTTCAATATTCAAATTCAACCAAATAGTCTAATGAGAAGAATGTTAAGGATAGGATCCAACAAAAAAAAAGTGAAACCGAATGTCGAAAGAGTAGTAGGGTTCGTATATCAAACCCCAATATCATCCACATATTGTTGTTTGGATTAGATATACTTGGCTCCACTCTTCAAGTAAACGATTCACTGACATACGTAGATGGCATGTATGGGATTTCTCCGGACACCAGAAAACCTCGACCTTACGTCCGATCAGGATTTTCTTTTGTACATCTCCGAAAACATTTGAGCCTCTTGATACAACTCCATGACGCAAAAATGAATTCGGGGATTTGAGACGAAAAGATAAATAAAAAAAAATATTCACTTAATGGGAATGTTGCTATCTCGAGCTATTTTCTAATCAGAAATTTAAAATGGAGAGGTTCTTAATCCCTCCTGATATCAAAAAAGACATCCCCCTAGGTTAAAAGAAAACCATCCGAGGGTAAGCAACATCCCTTCGAAGGATCCTACACCTGATTCCTGGCAGACATATAGTACCTTATCCTCAACCGAATGAAGGCACGTCCACGCCCGCAGAAGTCAGGGCGGTCGCTATTCTACCATTGCACCAGGTCTGCTCGTTGCCATTGCTTAGCTCGCCGAGTTGTGGGGTAGGATCTTGCAATTCGAATACGACCAGTGTCACAATTTTTCAGACCTAAAGTATAGATGTTGTTAACTTATTAGATTAATGAAATTGCTTTGGGCCCGATGGAAATGTTGAAAAAAGTACAGGAAAACTTGAAAAAGAGACGGGGACAAGACATTCGACAGTGGCCTAGGTAATATACCACTATAGGTTAGCTTTACTCTACCTACCTAACTTTTCATCGTTACTATAGTAAAGAATCACGACGAAAATAAGAGGGGGATTTCAGATGTTGGTGAAACCCCTCAGTGCGTATCTTCCCTGCCTTGGATGAACAGAAGACCTTAACTATAAAAATCTCTATTCATCACCCAATATGGTTCCTATATGCACGAAATTAGGAATAGGAACTCCCTCTATGTAGACGGAAGGACTACTCCTTCCGGTTAACGTTTGATGATGATGATGATATACCTACATCTGGTAGGTGATGGTTCCAGCCGCAACTCCTCTACCTATTAATCTAGCCTTGCATTCTGCTAATTAATCTCTGCTGTCGAACCTGAATACAAAAAGAAGAGGAATAACTTCCCATAGAACACTAAACTTTCGACGAAAATCAAAATCAAAAAAAATTTAATTATCTTTCAACTAATTAACAAATTTTTATTCAAATATCTTAAAACTAACATTATCTCATTAAATTACTATTTATATCTTCTTATTCAAAAATATAATCTATACTGAACTTAATGTATCTTTACACTCTTAATTTTTAACTACTTTAATTTTCTTTCAAGAAAAATAAATCACAAAAAAAAATACTGATATCTGATCTAGGAACTGATTTTTGGTAGTTTTTAAAGAAATCTGCTACTAAATTCAAAATAACTAAATCTTCAATCATTTAGTACTCTAATTCAATTAGAAAATATTTACAATGAGATTCTGAGAGACTGAGTAATCTAAAAGTGAAAGTTCACGTACTCTTATAAGGATTCGAGACGAAATTAGAATCTTGTAAAATATCCCGATTATCGAATTTAGGTAGTGATTTTAGCTCACCCCTTTTCGCGTAGGTCGATCACTTCGTTAAATGACCGAGTGAATGTTTTGTTCTTATTTTAAGTCTAATAATTGTCCATCTAAGTGGGAGTTAAATATTTTCCCCACGGACACGACGCGTTATCCTTAGGAAGGATAATGATGAACAATTTAAATATTCACAATGATGCTGATTCATTCGCATCAGTAAAAACAAGATGTAATATCAACAAGAAAAATGACGACACGACAAATGATCAATAAACCGTTGATGATGGGATCAATTATGCGTTCCAGTGAAAGTCCACAAAGTGACCTCAAGAAATTCACCTTTCGGTTCGATATGAGGAAAATAGAGTTTAAAGTGCTAGGCACTCCCACAATTTCCCAAAGACAACCAAAACAATTTAGAGGTAGGTTAACCAAAAAAAAATATAAAGGTTGGTCAACTCAATTTAAATTTAAATTTATATATGATTTATAATGATGACCTGTGAACAAAATTTATTTATTAAAATTTAAAAATGTTATGTAATTTAATAAAAAAGTTTATAAAATATGATATCAAAATCTACAAATAACTTAAAGATAAGGTGCACCCTGTCGATAACTTTTTAAAAAAAAAATATGATTTTACTCCAAAACAAAAATATAATTTACGGGTTGTATTCGGAGACAGAGATGGGTTCCTAATTCAACTTTAAATAAAAGTATGTTTCGACTACAGACGTAGGTACTAAAGATGGACCAACGTAGGTATCTTTAGACTTGCGATAAAAACTTTTGTATTTCTTTAGCTCATGTCACAAGCGTATTTAGCATGAACCTCTTTATTTATTTTTGTTGATCGAAGTATTCATCAACGATCATTTAATTACAAAAAAAAATTTATTTTTACAACACACAAAAATTAGACCGATGTACCAATTAACCGTATGTACGTCTATGAAGTCAATATTGACTGCTGTTTCACAATATTATGAGTATTGTTGTCGAATATTTTATATTGATTTGTTTAGTTTGAGTTCGAGTCTAGTAATATGATATCAACTACGAATGTTTATTACCGTACGTATAGGTACCCTTAATAGTAGGTACAAAAAAAATTTAAATTCCGCGACGTAATTACTTCCGTGAAGCTTTCACTTTTATTTTTACTTTTTCTTTCAGATAATTACTCAATCGCGAAATATAATTCGTTTGTGGAGAACAAATTTGTTCAAAATTATCTTTCTCTAAAATGAGTTATGAGTAATCTCATAATCTTCAAAAATGAGTTCCTTTACACAAGAAAAGTTTTAAATTATTAATTAACATAAGTTATGTTATCTTTTATTTTTGTCTCTTAATCGTAACAATTATCTCATGAAATTTTCTTTTGATAAATTTTAAGTTACCGCATATCTTCAGTACGTATGTACCTCAAAAAAAATAATTTTGTTTCAAACTCAAGGTAAGGACTAACTTTCGAATCTGTTTTATTTCAACTGACGGTCATCAACCACTTTCGGCTGGACAAAAAAAAATCTTTAATGATTATAGTATTGGTACTCATTGGCACAAAAAAAAAAGTTAGCAATAAACTTTTTGGAAGTAGGTATTATATCTACAACCAGAATTAAACGTTCACAATTCGTAAGTGAATTACAAAAAAATTATTTACTTTGGTTGAGCTCCGTGATTTTAATCATAGAGATCCCACTGTAGGTAATTATTTTACTTTACTCTTTAATATATTTTACTTTCTTTCCAGGTAAGTTTCGTACGTTACAGGTAAGTATCTCTTTTAGGTAATAACAAAAAAAAATCTTGACGATATAAATTCACTTTTTCTCTTTCTAGGTATTCAACAAATAACTCACAAATGGTAAGTATGTAGTAACGAAATATCTTCATTGTTTTTTTAAAATTTTCTCAAATAATTTCACTTCTTAATTTTCAGATTTATAAAATCGTATATCTGCACAATATAGCATAAATATTTATGTAATCTCTATTCCATTTAGGAATCCTACTCATATATTTTTATGGGATTCATATAAGATAATAAATATAGCAAATCACTTACAGTCTTTGTAGAGATTTTTGAAATACAACATTACACTGCATCCTTATGTGGTGAGTAAAAATAGGTAAGAGTCCCAACGGTTCTCGAATTAACGTATTTTGATGAACGATGATAAATACTTCCACGTTGTCAAAAGTTGTACGATTCGGCTCCGGTTTTTCGACTTATGATGACGTAGGTATCGAAAATACGATTCTCACACAAATCACTAATATTTCAGCATTCTACTCTGATGAAATGCTGGATGTGTATGAGCAGTTTAATATTGCATTTATATATGATTATATATATATGAATATATATATTTTTGGTGTTTAATTAAATTTATATACATTGAACCAGGTAGCATTGGGTGCACTGTTTGGCCCCAGACAAATTTTGCACGCAGGACTCTTAGATAAAAATCTTTTACGCCGTCGAGTCCACTCCTGGAGTGGATTCCTGCGTACGTTTGTTGTCTGGTGGTTCTTGAGTTTGGCACGTTGATTGCTACCTAAGGAAAAGAAGACTTTAGTATTTGATATCAATTTAAGGGTAAGTAAATGGTAAAATTGTTCGAACTACAGTTTTTAGGTCTTTTTCTTTTGTTTTTCATTAATTTTGTTTCTTTTCAGAAGAAATAATCGGGTGGTGTAGTTTCTACCGTCTGAACTTCGATCTCGCTGACCAGTTTTCTTGCTTGAGCGATATAAGGTGGTGGTGCTCGAGAACGATTTGGATCGTAATGATTCAAAAATTTTTCCATCTCTCGACAAGTGTGTACTAATTCTGACAATTTGTTAACTTTGCTAGTGAGTAACAATTCTCCCATTCGTCTTTTCACGTTCTGCTTCACTATCTCCACGATCTCCAAATTTGGTCGAGGTGTTCGCATTCTGGAATTTATTCTCAAGATGTCTTCGTAAAACATGTCGAAACTCTCGCCAGGCAATTGTTTTCGTTCTGCCATTTGACGAGTCAGTTTTGAATCGGTTTCTAATCTACGATACTGCTCTATGAGGCCTAAACGAAGGGATCCCCATGACGAGTGTGGATGTTCCTTCAACCACATCCAGAACCATGTTTCAACAGCTCCACTTATGAAGTGATGGAAATTTGCCACAACCTCTTCCCATGAAACATTATAACTATCTTTTATTCGTTCCAAGCGGAACAAGAACTCATCGACAGTCATGTTCTTTGCGTTAAATTTAACTCCCCATTTGTGGTAATGTGGAAATTTCGAATAAGAGCCCGCTGGTGACGGTGATGGTACTCTTGTTCGATCATGTCCCGAAGGATTTTCGAACGTCATGCGATCTTATCTCTCATAAAAGTCCACTCCTTGAGTTCTTGCTGCTTCTGTTCGATATGTTCCTGGGTGTCTTTTTTTTTTTTTTTTTTTTATAATAGGCGCGCACTAAAGGGATTAGTCTACCCTTAATATGGTGAACACAGTACGAGCATTAGGAAAAAAGGGAGGGGTTTGAAAGGAGATGCCGATGAACATTAGTTTTGAAGTTCTGAGTTTTGAAATGCGATGGAAAAACAGAGGCGGGTAATGCGTTCCACATTCGTGTAGTGCGGCTGAAGAAAGAATCTCTGTATTTAACGGTACGTCCGAAATTGGACTCTAGGGTAAACTGATGAGCATTCCTTGAAGCACGAGTATTACGGTTGAATTGTTTGAGGGGAGGAATGCAGCTAGCTATTTCTTCTGAGCATTGCTTATAAAAATAACGATAGAACAACGTGAGACATGATACGTTTCGACGGTGCTCGAGAGACGTAATTGTATCAGTTATTGACCTATCACCTATCATTTTTATAGCTCTATTTTGTATTCTATCCAAGAAACTCAACGACGTTATTGGAGCACCTGCCCAGATGTGGGAGTTATATTCGAGATTTGGACGAATATATGCCTTATAAATAATGGCTAGATCAGACGGGAAGAAAAATTTCTTGCATCTTCGGAGGAAACCTAAACATTTCGCAGCAGATTTAGCGGTGTCAAATATGTGTTCATTCCACAGAAGGTGGTTTGTAATGCACATACCGAGAACTGAAAGCTGTTCGGTTTTCTCGATGCAAGTACCACTCATGGAAAGTGGCATGGAAGGAAGGTTTCGCTTTAATGAAAGTAAACAGCATTGTGTTTTTGAAGCATTAAATTCTACGCGATTTTTTATTCCCCATTGGACAATGCTATCAAGATCAGAATTTAATGAGCTTATCATATTTAGCCGTTCAAGATCCACTTCCGAAGAAAATGGGCGAGAATCAGGTAACGAATATGAAAAACTGAGGGTACTATCATCAGCAAAACAGTTGAGTGGATTAGAAGTTGTAGACAGGAGATTATTTATAAAAATGAGAAAGAGAGTCGGAGACAAAACGGAGCCCTGGGGCACACCAGCATTTATTTTGTGGGTTTCAGATTTGAAACCATCCAATACAACTTGTATTGAACGGTTCGAAAGGTAATTTCTAATCCAACGAAGAAGAGATTCATCGACGCCAAAAGCACGCATTTTCGAAAAAAGAGCTTGATGCCAAACTCTATCAAATGCCTTTGAAATATCAAGTGCCACAATCTTACTTTCTCCAAAACGATGTAAAGATTTGTTCCACTGCTCGGTGAGATAAACTATCAGATCACCAGTGGACCTGTTGCTACGAAAGCCGTACTGCCGGTCATTTAGAAGCTTCCGTTCCTCAAGATATTTCTTAAGTTGAAAGTTAATCAACGTTTCCATGACCTTGGAAAGAAGGGACGTAAAGCAATCGGTCGGTAGTTTGAGGGTGAAGAAGATTCGCCTTTTTTAGGGACAGGCTGGACAAATGCTGTTTTCCATCTACTCGGGAAGAGACCAGTAGAATAGGACAGATGAAAAAGCTTACGCAGTGGTTTTGCCAGCGTGGAAGAACACCTCTTCAGAACGATGGGGGGATACTATCCGGGCCAGCGGATTTGTGAATGTCAAGATCTTTAAGAACTCTTGCTACTGTACGAGTGCGAAAGAAGATTCGTCCCATGAATCCGTTTACGTGCTCAAGTACTGGCGGAGTCATGACACTATCAGGCAGTGTTGAGTTGACAGCGAACTGCCTCGCAAGTAGGTTAGCTTTGTCAACAGAGCTAACAAATGGAGTGTCATTGAAGACGAGCGTTGGAACCGACGACGAGGTAGTGCGAATATTTTTTACAAATGACCAAAAATTTTTACTACCTTTGGGACATTGTAGTATTTTTTGCCTTAATTCTTGATCATGCAAAAATTTGGTTCGTCGAATATGGGCGTTGCTGGCCTTTCTAGCTTGTTTGAACTTTTTTCGGAAGATCGCGTGGAAAGTTAGGTGTGTCAGGTATATGTCGAATAGTTGGTGGTTCCCGTTCGGCAGGATATATCCTTGGAGTAGGTTGTTCGCACAAATTCATAGCCGGTCTGGAAGGTTGCGCATTTTGTGAGCTTATCGCTAGTGCAGCACGAATTGCTTCATTTACTTTCTCTAGCATTTGCGTTTGACTTGCCGCTAAAGTCTCCTGCAAATTTTTTCGATCTTCAGCTCGACTGAATCCAATTGTAGCTAATGCTACCTCCTTAATATACTGCTGCATTCTGTCTTCTCTCTCCGGTGAAAATTCTAGTCTTCGCTGCCTTAGTACTTCCGAGGTAGATGGCCTGTTCTCTTCCACAATGCGTGGACTTTCCTCAGTGGCTTGATGGTCGCGTGACGTACTTGGAATTTCTTCCACTTGGCTCTCATCAACAGCCTCTCCAGCGTCCATTGTCAAATCTCGCGCTGGATTTAATGCCTTCTGGTATCTAGTGAGGTGGTCCCCTGGAGTACTGGGATTCCTTGGGTTTTTCTTTTTCGGTTCTTCTGCAGTAGGGTTCTTGTCTTTTCTACCCCCCATAAGTCTGTGTAACTTTTACTTTGTTCGACCGATAGTAATTTGTTAGTCGTATAAGTAAAGATATCGATAAGGTATTTTAAGATGATAAAAATTTATATAAAGTGATTTCAAAACGATGTATTTGTTTTGTAAGAGAACCTACAAAAAAAAATTCAACTTATCTCTACGCTACTATGCTTATTACCTACTTTCCTAAAACTAATTTTCTAAACCTTACTTATAAACTAACTTAACCTAATTTCCTTTTATAGGGTAAACCCTCTAAAAAACTTCAAAAACTTCAAGAAAAATACTTCTAAACTACAACAAAAAAAAAAAACTAAAAACTTCAGGAGTAATCCTCTTCAACCTCCTGACGCTTTAGGATTTTTCAAATTACCAAAAAAAAATAACTAAATTAATTACTTCAGAAGTGATTCTTTACACTCTGACCAACACTAGAATTTTCCAAAATTTTGGCAAAATCTATAAACTGCAACCAAAAGAAAGTGTTGCTTTATCGCCACCAAGCACTCCTATTGCCACCAGGCACTCCAATTCTCAAACCCAAAAGAGGATTTGCAAGAATTGCTAACTCCTATTGCCACCAGGCACTCCAATTCTCAAATCCAAACGAGGATTTGCAAGAATTGCTACTTCTTTAACGCCACCAGGCAAATTCTAAAAATTATTTTCTTTAAATTTTTAGAAAAACTAAATATCTGAATTTCTTAACTTCCAAAAAAAAATTTCACTATCAAAATATATCTTCTAACTCTTTTCTTCTTCTCTCTAATCATTCCAGGTTCGGAGTCGCGACTAGAATACCATCATCTATCGTAACCCCGTCATCATCATCAACAAAAAAAACTTTTTTTGATTTCTCAATCAAATTCTATTTTAGATCGCACGACTTATCCATCACTGCATCTAAAAACTATCTATCCATAATTCGACAATTGATCTATGCTACAGCTACAAACCTAGGTAAGAAGACATCGTTGCCTAGTGGACAGTAGGTTAAGACCGCATCCCAAACTACTTCAAGATATACTCAACACAATAAAAAACTAAAGATTCTACAAATAAAAGTTGTTATTTAAAAGGGTATGGTTCTATTTCTTGAGCTGGTATGTCTTTTACCTCGAAAAAACATAATTGTTTTTCGCTACGGACCTGAGTAGGAACTACTTCCACCACTCACCCGGTCGAAAAATCTAACATCTTTTCTTCTAAAGACTTCGACCAAAACAGATTGAATAACTATCCTCCAAAGCTGCAGCAACTGGCTTCAACTAGCTAATCCAGACATCGGACCGAAAGTTACCCATAACAATGGATCGAAATAATTTTTGCGAGTGTGAGAGAATGTGTGATCTGGTTGTCGCAACGGACACAAATAGGAAAAATCACCACTCATCGGTCGACACATAAGTCACTCACCTCCCGATGTCAAATCTCAACAAAAAATTCTCAACCACAAGAAAACCACAAAAAAAAATTATCATATTCTCGATTAGAAAATTTTGAACATGAACCAAATCTTAACTGAATCTTTTTCAAATTTCTCTAAACTACTCAACATCTAAATTCCATTCGGGCCCCACGTTGGGCGCCATTTTGTAACGAAACCTATCAGTCTTTCTTCCATCACCTTGCAACCCATTGAAAAAGGTCGTAATAGGGTGCTATCTTGTAACGGGACCTTAAACCAAAACTATTATCCCAAAACAACACGACAACCGGGGACCGAAACTCAAAGACAAACGCACTAGTCTATTGATTTCGTGATCACTAAAATTCCCACACTAGCGGAATCTCAAGTCCCCCTATTGAACACCATCTTTGTAACGGAAGTGAAGAGATAAATCCTTTAGTCTTCGACTCACTCGACTACCTTCGACCTATTGTCTTGACTTCAATAGAAACCCGACAGTGCCAAGATTCCAACTATCTTTTACCAACCAAATCTGTCTGAAGTCTCTTCAATATTCAAATTCAACCAAATAGTCTAATGAGAAGAATGTTAAGGATAGGATCCAACAAAAAAAAAGTGAAACCGAATGTCGAAAGAGTAGTAGGGTTCGTATATCAAACCCCAATATCATCCACATATTGTTGTTTGGATTAGATATACTTGGCTCCACTCTTCAAGTAAACGATTCACTGACATACGTAGATGGCATGTATGGGATTTCTCCGGACACCAGAAAACCTCGACCTTACGTCCGATCAGGATTTTCTTTTGTACATCTCCGAAAACATTTGAGCCTCTTGATACAACTCCATGACGCAAAAATGAATTCGGGGATTTGAGACGAAAAGATAAATAAAAAAAAATATTCACTTAATGGGAATGTTGCTATCTCGAGCTATTTTCTAATCAGAAATTTAAAATGGAGAGGTTCTTAATCCCTCCTGATATCAAAAAAGACATCCCCCTAGGTTAAAAGAAAACCATCCGAGGGTAAGCAACATCCCTTCGAAGGATCCTACACCTGATTCCTGGCAGACATATAGTACCTTATCCTCAACCGAATGAAGGCACGTCCACGCCCGCAGAAGTCAGGGCGGTCGCTATTCTACCATTGCACCAGGTCTGCTCGTTGCCATTGCTTAGCTCGCCGAGTTGTGGGGTAGGATCTTGCAATTCGAATACGACCAGTGTCACAATTTTTCAGACCTGAAGTATAGATGTTGTTAACTTATTAGATTAATGAAATTGCTTTGGGCCCGATGGAAATGTTGAAAAAAGTACAGGGAAACTTGAAAAAGAGACGGGGACAAGTCATTCGACAGTGGCCTAGGTGTTATACCACTATAGGTTAGCTTTACTCTACCTACCTAACTTTTCATCGTTACTATAGTAAAGAATCACGACGAAAATAAGAGGGGGATTTCAGAAGTTGGTGAAACCCCTCAGTGCGTATCTTCCCTGCCTTGGATGAACAGAAGACCTTAACTATAAAAATCTCTATTCATCACCCAATATGGTTCCTATATGCACGAAATTAGGAATAGGAACTCCCTCTATGTAGACGGAAGGACTACTCCTTCCGGTTAACGTTTGATGATGATGATGATATACCTACATCTGGTAGGTGATGGTTCCAGCCGCAACTCCTCTACCTATTAATCTAGCCTTGCATTCTGCTAATTAATCTCTGCTGTCGAACCTGAATACAAAAAGAAGAGGAATAACTTCCCATAGAACACTAAACTTTCGACGAAAATCAAAATCAAAAAAATTTAATTATCTTTCAACTAATTAACAAATTTTTATTCAAATATCTTAAAACTAACATTATCTCATTAAATTACTATTTATATCTTCTTATTCAAAAATATAATCTATACTGAACTTAATGTATCTTTACACTCTTAATTTTTAACTACTTTAATTTTCTTTCAAGAAAAATAAATCACAAAAAAAAATACTGATATCTGATCTAGGAACTGATTTTTGGTAGTTTTTAAAGAAATCTGCTACTAAATTCAAAATAACTAAATCTTCAATCATTTAGTACTCTAATTCAATTAGAAAATATTTACAATGAGATTCTGAGAGACTGAGTAATCTAAAAGTGATAGTTCACGTACTCTTATAAGGATTCGAGACGAAATTAGAATCTTGTAAAATATCCCGATTATCGAATTTAGGTAGTGATTTTAGCTCACCCCTTTTCGCGTAGGTCGATCACTTCGTTAAATGACCGAGTGAATGTTTTGTTCTTATTTTAAGTCTAATAATTGTCCATCTAAGTGGGAGTTAAATATTTTCCCCACGGACACGACGCGTTATCCTTAGGAAGGATAATGATGAACAATTTAAATATTCACAATGATGCTGATTCATTCGCATCAGTAAAAACAAGATGTAATATCAACAAGAAAAATGACGACACGACAAATGATCAATAAACCGTTGATGATGGGATCAATTATGCGTTCCAGTGAAAGTCCACAAAGTGACCTCAAGAAATTCACCTTTCGGTTCGATATGAGGAAAATAGAGTTTAAAGTGCTAGGCACTCCCACAATTTCCCAAAGACAACCAAAACAATTTAGAGGTAGGTTAACCAAAAAAAAAATATAAAGGTTGGTCAACTCAATTTAAATTAAAATTTATATATGATTTATAATGATGACCTGTGAACAAAATTTATTTATTAAAATTTAAAAATGTTATGTAATTTAATAAAAAAGTTTATAAAATATGATATCAAAATCTACAAATAACTTAAAGATAAGGTGCACCCTGTCGATAACTTTTTAAAAAAAAATATGATTTTACTCCAAAACAAAAATATAATTTACGGGTTGTATTCGGAGACAGAGATGGGTTCCTAATTCAACTTTAAATAAAAGTATGTTTCGACTACAGACGTAGGTACTAAAGATGGACCAACGTAGGTATCTTTAGACTTGCGATAAAAACTTTTGTATTTCTTTAGCTCATGTCACAAGCGTATTTAGCATGAACCTCTTTATTTATTTTTGTTGATCGAAGTATTCATCAACGATCATTTAATTACAAAAAAAAATTTATTTTTACAACACACAAAAATTAGACCGATGTACCAATTAACCGTATGTACGTCTATGAAGTCAATATTGACTGCTGTTTCACAATATTATGAGTATTGTTGTCGAATATTTTATATTGATTTGTTTAGTTTGAGTTCGAGTCTAGTAATATGATATCAACTACGAATGTTTATTACCGTACGTAGGTACCCTTAATAGTAGGTACAAAAAAAATTTAAATTCCGCGACGTAATTACTTCCGTGAAGCTTTCACTTTTATTTTTACTTTTTCTTTCAGATAATTACTCAATCGCGAAATATAATTCGTTTGTGGAGAACAAATTTGTTCAAAATTATCTTTCTCTAAAATGAGTTATGAGTAATCTCATAATCTTCAAAAATGAGTTCCTTTACACAAGAAAAGTTTTAAATTATTAATTAACATAAGTTATGTTATCTTTTATTTTTGTCTCTTAATCGTAACAATTATCTCATGAAATTTTCTTTAGATAAATTTTAAGTTACCGCATATCTTCAGTACGTATGTACCTCAAAAAAAAATAATTTTGTTTCAAACTCAAGGTAAGGACTAACTTTCGAATCTGTTTTATTTCAACTGACGGTCATCAACCACTTTCGGCTGGACAAAAAAAAATCTTTAATGATTATAGTATTGGTACTCATTGGCACAAAAAAAAAGTTAGCAATAAACTTTTTGGAAGTAGGTATTATATCTACAACCAGAATTAAACGTTCACAATTCGTAAGTGAATTACAAAAAAATTATTTACTTTGGTTGAGCTCCGTGATTTTAATCATAGAGATCCCACTGTAGGTAATTATTTTACTTTACGCTTTAATATATTTTACTTTCTTTCCAGGTAAGTTTCGTACGTTACAGGTAAGTATCTCTTTTAGGTAATAACAAAAAAAAATCTTGACGATATAAATTCACTTTTTCTCTTTCTAGGTATTCAACAAATAACTCACAAATGGTAAGTATGTAGTAACGAAATATCTTCATTGGTTTTTTAAAATTTTCTCAAATAATTTCACTTCTTAATTTTCAGATTTATAAAATCGTATATCTGCACAATATAGCATAAATATTTATGTAATCTCTATTCCATTTAGGAATCCTACTCATATATTTTTATGGGATTCATATAAGAAAATAAATATAGCAAATCACTTACAGTCTTTGTAGAGATTTTTGAAATACAACATTACACTGCATCCTTATGTGGTGAGTAAAAATAGGTAAGAGTCCCAACGGTTCTCGAATTACCGTATTTTGATGAACGATGATAAATACTTCCACGTTGTCAAAAGTTGTACGATTCGGCTCCGGTTTTTCGACTTATGATGACGTAGGTATCGAAAATACGATTCTCACACAAATCACTAGTATTTCAGCATTCTACTCTGATGAAATGCTGGATGTGTATGAGCAGCTTAATATTGCATTTATATATGATTATATATATATGAATATATATTATATTTTTGGTGTTTAATTAAATTTATATAAATTGAACCAGGTAGCATTGGGTGCACTGTTTGGCCCCAGACAAATTTTGCACGCAGGACTCTTAGATAAAAATCTTTTACGCCGTCGAGTCCACTCCTGGAGTGGATTCCTGCGTACGTTTTTTGTCTGGTGGTTCTTGAGTTTGGCAAGTTGATTGCTACCTAAGGAAAAGAAGACTTTAGTATTTGATATCAATTTAAGGGTAAGTAAATGGTAAAATTGTTCGAACTACAGTTTTTAGGTCTTTTTCTTTTGTTTTTCATTAATTTTGGTTCTTTTCAGAAATCCCTATGTAACACCTAGGTTTCTTATTAGAATATGTCGGGTTCCTTTTATGAAAATTTTAGGAATTTGTTGCGACATATTCACATAAGAATAACTAAATGATATGAATAATGAAACATGAATATGTTACCTGGTAAATTATTTCGTAGAGGTGCGATTTTATTGTTGGGTTTTCAGGAAATCTTCGTCGGAAAATCCCGCCGGTTTCCATTGAATGTTGCTGGCTTTTCTGCTTACAACAAAATTGTCTCCTTTTACAAAGATTTTCCTGACGGCTTTTGGTGATTCGGGGGCACTTTCGGAATACATAAAATGCACGTCTTCACCCCCGTTTATGTCTTTTACGCAAATTATCTTGGGATTAAATGGTTTTTCTGGACGTTCTGCCATTAAAATTTTTCTTGTCTAGTTTGGGGTTGTGAAAAATAATTTTTGGTTTTAATACACTAGTTAGGCTATTAATTTAGTCGTATAATTGATGGAACTTACGCTTGTATATTGTTGAATATATAATTATTCTTTGGTTCGTACTTGCGTACTTAATATTTTGCACTATTTTATTTCTTTAAATATTATTTGGTTACTACTTTTCAGAAATGAAGTTATCTTTATGGTGGACACGATGAGAAAGACTTTTGCTATGCAACAATTTTGCTGGCCTACGTCACGTATTCGTTTACTTTTGCCCAGTCTGAATTTGAATCATTGAGCAGGGGATAAATTGCCAGCGCGTAATTTTCTGATTGGTCAATTTCAGGTTGCCTCTACCAACTTCGTATTTTTCCTTCGGTCTATTTCATTTTGTCACGTTGCGTTATGATCGCGTTTGAAAAAGAGTATGTCCCATCATGACTGAGTTGAGGCGTACGTCTCTTTGGACTCTTTCTTTTTCTGTCGATAATACAATTTATTTCCGATATGAACTGAGGTATTTTTAGCTCTCTCTTTCTAACAAATTTGATGGTAAGTATTTTATGGTAAGTATAATTATTCTATTTCTTTTCAGGTGAGCAGTTATTGTAGGGTAAGTATTTTGTCCTGTCAGAATTTATGTGTGGTAAGTATTCAATTGTCTTATAGAATTTATTGTTTGTCATTTCGTTTCTTCTTCTTTATTCGATTGTTCTTTTAGTCTTAGTGAGTACAGTTTTCTTTTTCATCCGTGTAGGATGTGTATGTGACATTTTTCGTGTCAATTCTTGTTGCGTATACTTCTGTTTCATTTGCGGGTACAAGTAAAAGAGTAAGTATTATTAGTTGTCATGTCGTTTCGTTGTTGGTAAGTATCGGTAAGTATGTTTTATTAAATGTGGTAAGAATTTTACGTCAATCTGTCAGATAAAATTTTTGACAATTGAAAGGTTCAGGAAAAAGTCGTCTTGATGTTTGAAAGAAGGTTGTGTTCTGTCCTGTCATGGTTTGTAAAAGTATTTTATTTGCTCATTCACTACTAACTACTACTACAGAATTTACTACCTATTTTCATATACGATATCATGAACGATCTTGAAATACGGATTGTATGCGTCACAAAGAACTTCGAACTTTGTCGCTAAATATCTTTGGCGACTCATCAGTCGTATAAACTGTCGATCCATTTCTGAATAACAAAAAAAAAAATTATCATATTTCAAAGGCTCTGTACTAATTTATTGTTTCACATTTCAACCATTTTATTTCAATTAGATCTTATTTTTAATCTCTTAATGCACTTTACCGAAATTAAGTGTGGTAGCATTACTCTAGTGGTAGGGAATCTATACATATTCTACTTTTGTCTCTAAGTGTACTTTTCTCTAACATAATTTACTTGTTTTGGTTCATGGGGTGACTCATATGTGGCGGTACTCTAGTTCGTTCATACAGCCCCTCGCTTCTCGATAATGACTACTTGCACTTTTTTGGTGGTGGTTGTTTGTCGGCGACCAAGATGTCGGCTTTCATTCTTTTCGATTTCATGATGTAGCTTTCAGATGGAGGGTGAGTTTCTTCTATTTTCTACTAGAGGGTGTTGTTTTTGCTCATGGGTTTGATTTTCTTGAATTAAATTCTTGAACTCATTGGAGCGAATTCGATTGTCTTTTGTAGCTTACTACAATCGTTGCGGTTGGCCTTGGAATATGAACCGATTTTAAAGATGTTTATTTTATTCTTGATTTACACTGAAAAAAGTGTAATAAAGTTAGTGGATGGAAATTTTCAAATTGGTAGGTATTTGAGATAGGGGTTGGTGCTATTCTATTGTAAGTAGGTATGTAACCATAGATAAAAGTTATACAATGCAATATGTTAATTGCTTAACAGAAAGATGTTAGGAGTGGTCTCAATACAATTTTTGGTGTCTCATTTCAAGAATAAGGCATTGTATATACATTTCTATAGTATTTTCATGCTGAATAATCACCGCCTGGCCATCTTGAGAAACGTGTGATAAACACATTTTTAGGTTCGTGCATTTAATAGTTGTCTATTCTGTAACCCTGACAACAGTCGTAAACATATATTATTTTTGTTTTGTTTACGACTCTTGTCAAGGAAATATGGATTTTAGAGCCAATAAAATACATTATATATTATTAATTTGTTTCGTAGACGACTATTGTTAGGGTAACAGAATAGACACTTAGTAAATGTAAGAACCTCCAAATGCGCAGTTAACAACTTTCTTTAGATGGCGCTGCTCCATGGTTGTACTATAGAAATTTATATACAATGAATAAGGGGTGATCAAGATTTTTAAGAAGAAATATGTTTTAGAAAGATTGCTTGATTCCAAAAATTATTGAAACACTTTTGATTTAGTGGATTGACTTTTTATGTGTAGGTTACTCCATCTTTAAGTGATCAAAAAATGAAGTTGAAGGAAAGAATGCAGGGCCGTAGTTAGGGTTACCAACTTTAGAAAGGCCCGGTTTTCCAAAATCTTTGTACTTTATACATAGTTCGATTAAAGCACCGTAAGACATGGTAATTTTTGCTTGTATGATGCAAATTGTATCTTAATTTTTTTTAAATTGTTTGCAACATCATTTCAAGATCTTTCTTCCTTTTACATAGTGTCCACTTTTTTAAAATCAAATTTCCCTGACCAACTAACCTTGTATTTTTCAACCACTTCTGAAAGTATATGTTAGTAAATTTCTACCTGCCTAATAAGTTATGATTCCAGATTTTTTAGCCCTGGCAGTAAATACATCTTTAGCATAAAGGCTGACGTGAGGGATCTGAGAATCCCCGCGAGTGGGGACTGAAAATAGAACAATTTGTTTACCTTTTTGTTACGGCTGTGCTGACTTTTACTGACTATGATTTAGTTGCGAGTTTCCAAAATGAAATGACTCGTACTTGGTTAATAGTAGTAACAGACAATTAATTTAAATTTTCGAGGCTGTATTTATATGACCAGCCCCACTTTTTGTTCATTACAACTTTGATTCTTAACCTAGTTACAAAATAGATTCTTAACCAAGTTACAAAATTGATGCTTAACTTTTAAAATATATGCGTAATACTAATGCTCAGTTATGTGTTTCTGCATAACCAGCAAAAATTCCTAACTTATCAATAACTTATTATGTTTACACTAATTGCTGCCGCTGTGGTTGTTGCCTTCTCCGATGTCGTCGCTGTCCCTGCAGAATTTTTGGCCAGGTGTCTTTGAGGGGTCATTATTCGGCATGTTGTTCAGCGATATAACAGGGTGCTAGAATTTGTTGTAGGTCTACCCTGGTACCGCGATTGCTTTTAGCTTCTTTGACGGGTGCTGTTAACCGCACCTTCAATTATTCATTACTCTTGCACTGTCCACAAGCATGATGCAAATTTCTTGAATACATAGTATTTAAAGTCTATGTTTCCTGAATTTGGACGAGATTTTTACCTACCTAAATTTGGAATAGTTTTACAAAAGATTTTTATCTACTTTAATAGTTACATTGGAAATTTTTTCTTGCTTTAATACTTTTTTGTAAGCTTTTACTGCTTTAAACAATTCTTTCTATTTAAGTTTGTGGTTTTAATTATTATTGCATTACTAAAAAACAATAATATGATATTTTACATTCTTTGGGGTGCAAATTATTGTACCTATATTTGATAAATTATTTTATTGTATTTGTGTTAAAAATATTACAATGATTTTTTTTTGTTTGCACCTTACTACTAATTACTACTAAATATTTATTTTTAGAATTTGCCTTTCGTTAACCTTTATGGTGAATAAACATGTCTCTGCACCTGCAGAACTGCAGAAATCTAAAGGGAGAAAGAAGAAACGCAATGGTCAACTTTGCTTGTTTGAAAGTGCAGAGATCTTAACAACTGCATTTTAGGAAATTAAAGTATTAAAAAACGATTTGCGTTAATTTTCGCTTAATAAAAAAATTCTTCTTTTAATCTAAAGACACTAAAAAACGGAACAAAACGACATTTTGCGTATTTTGGCATTTCTTAAACTGTTATAGTGGTATACTGTTATACAAAATCGGGGACTTTTTCATAATATAACACATCTTCAAATTGCTACTGTTATACAAAATCGGGGACTTTTTCATAATATAACACATCTTCAAATTGCTTCAACTTTTTGTTGGGTATCTGCTATCCATATATTGAGATCAATGAATACAAATCTACATTTGCAATTCAATCATGTTCCGTATTCACTTTCAGGTACAATTCTGAGTGTGTTATTGGATTGCTTCGTTTCGTGACAATACGGTTCGGAAATCTCTATAATGGAATCCTTCTGATAAATTGTATGTTAAACATAATTTTGTATATAATGCGCCATTTGACTCCTTTCTATTGTTTGTTGATCTTGACAAATGATTATGAATAAGTCGATATTGCATGCATGTTAGCAGCAGTTTAAGAGTTTGTTTGAAGTTTGCTGAATTGAATTTGACATTACATACAACCTTCTACATATGTATATTTCTTAAGATTTATAATAGGTGCATATACGTCATACGTACATACATGTATTTACTAAACTTTAGCGCCATACTTGTAAATCATATCTACTTACATGCTTGAATTAATTTCTCATGTTTAGAAATAAAGAAATGACGGCTAGCCGTCCAAACGATAGTTGATATAAAATGTTTTGACGAATCTGAATGTTACATTTGTAGCTGAGATTTTTAAAATGTTACATAACATAGAAATCTAATATATTGCGCGAACATGTCCAAAAATATAGCTGGTGACTGGTTTAGGAACGTTTATGGGTGCAGCACTGCAGCCACATAGTTGGCAGTTGGCGTGCATCAAAGCTAAGAAATTTTAATTGTATTACGATTTGATTATCGCGATGTTTATGTTTTAAGCTATATATACCATAACATTTTTAATGTGTTTCTCCTTTCTACATAATTTAATAAATTAAACTTTGTGTAGTCCGATCATCTTTTACAGGAACAAATTTATTTGACCTAGTCTTGCGCTTTAGTATCTAATACCTATGCCTTGGAAGTATTTATTAAATAATAAATGATTCATTTGACTGAAGTATCTACGTAATTTTTTTCCTTAATGACAAACTATTTTCTGTAATCAACGAGTGATAACGGTTTGAATTCACGATTAGAAAATACCTACATATGTACTATGATAAAGCGGCCGCATTATAATAAAGAATTATTTTTGGCGCTTCACAACTTAAGAAAATATCTACTACGACAAAACGCGGATAGTGAATGACAATTTTAAAATTTTAAATTTTAAAAAAGCCGAAAATAAAAATCAACCTAGAAGGTTAATTCTACAAGATTGCTACTCTAAATAAATAAACAAAGTTAATATTTTAAACCCAACTTTAAAACTAGTTATTACAAAAGAAAATGGTTAGATTAGAAGTTGAAACGTCCAATTAGAGTTAGTTACCTTCATTGCAGGATTACCTATTTTTAATCATTCATTTTGATGTTAACCTTTTTATGACTTGACATATTGCTAGCTGGTCACTCATAGCATTTTTCATTTACAAAAAGATTTTCCCTTTCCTTTAAAAGAGTAGTTCTTTACTTAAAAAACAAAGAATGCAGAGCCGTAGTTTTGGTTACCAACTCTAGAAAGGCTCATGCCCGGTTTTACAAAATCTTTGTACTTTATATATAGTTCGCTAAAAGCACCGTAAGACATGGTAATTTTTGCTTGTATGATGCAAACTGTATCTAAATATTTTTTTAAATTGTTTCCAACATCATTTCAAGATCTTTCTCTCTTTTACATAGGCCCTTATTGCGAGTGTCGTTTAACTTTCGATGCGATAGAAGTCGAAAGCATCGATAAATTTTCGTTTTGGTATTGTGTAACTTGATCGACAGAGATATCTATTACTGTGAATAACGAAAACGCTTATTGTGAATAAACCTTATATTTTGACATTTGGGGTAGTGCCAGTGATAGTACAAGTAGGAAAAAAATACTTTTTAGTCCTAAATTGAGTCAAGAAGTATTTCCAATTAAAAGATAAATTAAAACAGAAAACTTTAGAAATCTTGGAAATGTGACGGAAATCATCTAAAAACTGTGTAACAATGGCTGAATTTTCTTATGATGCAATTATAACGCAATCCTATCACATGCAATGCTTAAAAATAAGCGTTGAGTATCTATACTACACTAACCATCAGCTACAAGGCACCTTGTTTGCTGTGTGTCTGTTTAATGACACGAAGATTTTCCTTTGTTCTCTTTTAATATTTTATCGTTGGGAATTTTGTTGGGACATTTCTTACAAACGTATGGGCTTTTTTGTTTTGCATTTGTATCACTGTCATATGTTTCAGTCATTCCTATATTTTGGCATTTGACAGATAGTAAACAAATTTTCATCAGTCGAAGGAATAGTTTTTTCTTACAAAAAATAAACATTTTAATACTTGTTTTCTAAAAAAAAATTATTTCACGTTATTTGTTATTAATTTACATCTTTTCTTTGTTTGAAATAGTTATAAGAGTAATACTATAATGTTAGGTAAATAAAGATTATCCTGATGTGTTTCAGTGATTGTTAACCCAACCCAAAATTTGTGTTTTATTTTCCTTTATTTATTATTATATTGCTCTGTGTTAAAACAATTGTTATTTTAGAAACTTTAAAACCATATTTAAAAGGAAATCAACATACATTTGGTGAGAAAATTAAACTCGTTGCCGCAAATTCCCTTCGCGATGTCTGGATTCGCTTCCATTAAAAGCACTAGCTTTTATAGTTGCTTTCTGACAACTTTTGCCCTATAAATAACAAATGTGTTATATTATTTTGTAAATTTTACTTATTTGACTAAATTTCCTTACATTTTGGTTGAGAAAGTTTGTTTATGTAGACCATAAATAATTAATAATAAATAAATAGATGTAGACACTTCTTTTGTTTAACGCAGTCGATTGAAAAAATGCAGACGACAGATGTCGAATGAAAAAACGAAAAGTATCGTTCACAATTGAGATTCACAATACCAACATCGATTTTCGACGTTCGACTATCGACAACAGTCGATTATCGATAGACAAACGACACTCGCAATAAGGGCCATAGTGTCCACTTTTAATTTTTCTGACTTTCCCGACCAACTTACCTTGAATTTTTTAACCACTTCTGAAAGTATACATAAATAAATTTCTACCTGCCTAATAAGTTATGATTCCAGATTTTTCGTCACTGTCGCTGCAGAATTTTTGGCCAGGTGTCTTGAGGGGTCATTATTCGGCATGTTGTTTAACGATATAACAGGGTGCCAGAATTTGTTGTAGGTCTACCCTGGTACCGCGATTGCTTTTAGCTTCTTTGACGGGTGCTGTTAGCCGCAACTTCAATCATTCATTACTCTGCAATGTCCACAACCATGATGCTCATTTCTTGAATACATTGGACTTATAGTCTATATTTCCTGAATTTGGACGAAATTTTTGCCTACCTAAATTTGGAAAGGTTCTACAAAAGATTTTTATTTACTTTAATAGTTACATTGGAAATTTTTTCTTGCTTTAAACATTTCTTTCTATTTAAGTTTGTGTTTTTAATTATTATTGCATTACTAAAAAACAATTATATGTTATTTTACATTCTTTGGGGTGCCATTTATTGTACCTATATTTGATAAATTATTTTATTGTATTTGTATTAAAAATATTTTTTTCCACCTTACTACTAATTATTTGTTAAGCTTTTAGTTTCTTAATAAGACAAAAAATTTGTTTAGAATTTGCCTTTCGTTAACCTTTATGGTGGATTTACATGTCTCTGCACCTGCAGAACTGTTTGTTTGGTAGAGAGAGAAGACAAAGTGCAGAGATCTTCGTCCATAAATTATGGGAAAA
The DNA here is from genome assembly GCA_951217065.1 of Baccha elongata. Lineage (NCBI taxonomy): Eukaryota > Metazoa > Arthropoda > Insecta > Diptera > Syrphidae > Baccha > Baccha elongata. The sequence goes on from OX578274.1 coordinate 83,188,869, forward strand.
GATTATTTATGTATACAAATTAGAAATAATAGGTAAAGATGAACATGTTCATCTTTATTATAGCAACTTCGTCTGCTTCCATAATTTACTAATGCCTATTAAATGTAGCACTGAGCCATTTTAAATAATTTTTGGGGTATTAAGTTTGAAACTTAATTTCGTGAAATAAATACGAAAAAGGAAATAAACCTATTTATGAACTACAATAATACATTTACCATCAAATTTTAATTGATAATGTGATATAATATTTTTCTGAAAACAAAATGAGAAAGAATTTTTCTTACAACATTGTAGTGTGTACCAGCATTAATCATATTGACAGCAACTTGTTATAGGAAATCAATTCAGATGGTATCTGTGTACTCTTTTCGTCTTAAGGGTTTAAGATGTAAATCTGTCTCTTTTTAGTGCAGGTGCAGAGACATGTAAATCCACCATTACTTTTAGATCAAAGTTATGTATAAATATGTCAAGAAGAATTATTGAAAAAAATCCGCCTTTTTTAAAGTTCTTTTTGTTAATTAAATGTTCCTGGGAAATGTTTTCTTCATTTTGGTGCCGAAACCCGGGAACTACATACATTAATTTACATTTTCATCGGAAGAAAAGATTCCTAACGTATCGAGCATTTTCAAGGTTAAAATATTAACGTTTAACGACCAACGCTTAATTAAAATGGATCTAGCAAGCCGATCTTTCTATCGTGGTCAATTTACTGAACTTGTCCGCAAACGACTATTTATCGTCTGATGAATCTTGAATAAACATGAATGTAGATACATTGGACAATATCGAGGAAGAACTAGAGGTTTTTCTCGATCGTTTAATTTCAGCGCATGAAAGTCTGCTCAAAGCAAGAAGATTTTGTAAAGGAATCCGAAGCAGTGGCTGATTACAACGATAAAGCAGTAGGTATTTTCACGCGACTGAAACACAGGCTGTCCAGAATTCAAACAGGTTATCAACCAGACAACACACATGTAGTTTATCGAAAAGATCAACTAATGGAGACGGGAGGAGCTGTTTGGCTCGGATTTCTCTCAACATTTTTCTTTTCCATTTTTTCTGATTCATTTGTACTTTCGAGTGAGAGATGCTTTTTGTGGTTTTTAACTCTTCACTTCTCTGATGTCTTATATTACATTGCGATTTTTATTTTTAAAACTACCACAACTGCATTTTAAGAAATTAAAGTATTAAAAGAACGATTTGCGTTAATTTTCGTTTTATAAAAAAATTTTTCTTTTAATCTAAAGACAATAAAAAAACAATATTTTGCGTATTTTGACATTTGTTAAACTGTTATATTGGTATACTGTTAAACAAAATCGGGGACTTTTTCATAATATAACACAACTTCAAATTGCTTCAACTTTTTGTTGGGTATCTGCTATCCATATATTGAGATCAATGAATACAAATCTACCCTTGCAATGTAAGCATGTTCCGTATTCACTTTCAGGTACAATTCTGAGTGTGTTATTGGATTGCTTCGTTTTGTGACAATACGGTTCGGAAATCTCTATAATGGAATCCTTCTGATGAATTGTATGTTCAACATAATTTTGTATAATGCGCCATTTTAATCCTTGCTGTTGTTTGTTGATCTTGACAAATGATTATAAAGTAGTCTATATTGCATGCATGTAAGCAGCAGTTTAAGAGTTAGTTTGAAGTTTGCTGAATTGAATTTGACATTGCAAACAACCTTCTATGTATATTTCTTAAGATGTATAATAGGTACATATACGTCATACCTCATACCTAAATACATATATATACTTAGATTTAGCGCCATACTTGTAAGTCATATCTACTTACATGCTTCAACTTATTTCTCATGAATGATACATGATATAAAATGTTTTGACCAAGCTGAATGTTACATTTCTAGCTGAGATTTTTAAAATGTTACATAATTTAAAAATATACCCAACGTAACGAGCATTTTCAAGGTTAAAATATTAACGTTTAACGACCAACGCTTTATTAAAATGGATCTAGCAAGCCGATCTTCCTATCGTATTCAAGTAATTTAACTTGTGTAAGCCGCAAACTACAACTCGAGAATCATATTGCGCAAGGAAGATTATGGAGACCACGAGAAACTTTTAGATAACACGATGCAGCAGCTGCTTTCGGAACTACCACTTAGTTCCAAAGCAGATTCGATGGGACTGCGGTGTTTATATACATCAGTTCTAACCTTAACTAAATCCTTGACATCTTTGGGTGTTCTTTTGTCACATTACATTGTAATGCTGAAGCGAGTACTACTTCGCTGCATCCCGAACAATCTGCGTATCGATTTTCATCGTTTTTATGATAGGTTATCCGAAAATCTTCAAGCAGAAAACACAGGAGACAACGTAAACGGTGCAGCTGCATCGGCTTCAGAAATTTCATCTGCGAAATCGTCTTAAATCTCTTGTCAGGAAACTTTGTTCAAATGGAAGACTTCTTGAGTACGACAACGCAATGAATGAAATGTTTTCAAGTGGAGTAGCTGAAACCGCAACGCAGTCATCTGTCAGTGAACATGTCCCACCGTCCAGTTGGAAACTTCCAGACAAAACTTCGCATCGCGTTTATGCTTCGGCTCACGCATCTTGAAATGAGCGACAACCTGTTGCCAGATATTTTAAGATTCAAGTTAATTTTTGTGTTGCTAAGATTACATTAACCGCAGATATAGAAAAGGCTTTCTTACAAATATTGCTGCATTCAAAGGACAGAGATAGTCATAGATTTATTTGGTTTTCAGAGATATTAAGCAGTGTTGACAGTCTTCCAGCTATAAAAGTGTTTCGAATGACACGTGTGAAATTTGGTTTGACTGGCAGTCTCTGCCTTCTCGCTGAAATACAAGCGAACGTGTACTCTACTTCGAAAAAGTTTTTATGTCGATGATCTCATTTGCAGTGTGGATAATGAGTTTTATGCCGTGGAAGATCAACGGGAAGCAAACATAATATTAAAAGGTGCTTCTCTGAATCTGTGCATATGGAGTTCTAATAACACAAGTAACACAACAGTTCGTCGTGAATTTCTCGTGAAGCAGGACATATTTACAACGCAGAAGGTGATAGATCATTGGCTTGTTGCTACAGATGAGTTGGGTATACATTTGGATAGACACAAAACGGAATGTTCTCAAGGTAATGGCAAAAATATTTGATCCTTTTGGTTGATCCTCTTGGTAATTTAGCACAAGAAAATTGAATGGGATGTGATACAGCCTGAGGATAGAATGAAGATATGGACAATATGTTGTAATGAAGTCAACAATCTAAAAACGGTCCTCTTACCTCGCCACGCTTTCATTGGTAAGAAATCAGATTATTTTTTTTGCAGATGCAAGCCAATATGCATTTGGATCTGCTGCTAATGCAAGAACTTTCGACAATAAGGGTAATGTTTTTGTATGTTTTATTTGTGCTAAAAACGATGCATATTTATGGACAGATTCAAATATTGCTTGGTTCTGGATTGTTGGCTCAGGTAAGCGGTGGAAACCAAATATTGAAAATAGAGTCACTGAAATTAGATCAATTTGGAACGTCTCAAAGTGGATACACTGTCCTGGCTTGGAAAATCCTGCAGACCCAGTTACCAGAGAAATGAGCGCAGCTTCTCTGATGGCTGAGGAAAGACCCGTCAGAGTGACCACAAAACGATGTTAATATCATAACAGTGACGGCTTCATTATTTTCAAGCGTCATAACCCAAACAGAGATGCATTCTACCGAATTTTTACCAAGTAACTGTGATCCGACTCTTAATTATAACAAATTTAGCACTTTGAGATACATAGTTATATACAAAGCACTACTGCTTACTTTTTTCGAGCAGTTCAGTCATTTTAAACAAAAATCCAGTTTAAAATTTCTATCACAGCTGATGAAATGATAGACGCTGAGGTTTATTGGATAAAATATTTGCAAAAAGAATGTTTCGAAAAAGAAATAACATCAATTTTAAAACGAGATTCTATAAATGCAAAGTCTAATTTGGCAACTCTAAATCCATTTTTAGATGTTACTGATGGACTCTTAAGAGTGCTCCCACGTCTTCAACTTGCTGGTCTGGAGACAGATGAAACGCATCCGATTATTTTACCAAAGTCATCACACATCACTAGGTTAATCGTCAGGGATTTTCACGAACAACACGAGTTGTTCCATGCTGGCATTAATGCGGTTCTGTCAAATCTTCGCTCAATATTTTGGATTTTGAAGGGACGTCAACTCGTAAGAGGAAAAGCAGCAACGCAGCCGTTCGCTCTTTAGCCTCGAGATCGAATTTTTCAAGCAAGACCATTTGAGATTACAGGTGTTGATTTCGCTGGACCACTGCGTGTATTAAACAACACCAACCAATCAAGAAAAATATACATCATGATGCTTACTTGTGCAGCGGTTAGAGCTGTGCATTAAGAGATTGTGCTGGATTTGACCGCGGATAGTTGCCTCTTAGTCTTACGAAGATTCTTTGCTAGAAGAGGTGTAATTATAATCGTTTATTTATATTTATATAAATTGGCTTAGAGATACCTACTTTAAGTAAAAGAAAAACTAAGAAAAAAAAAAATGGAAAGAAAAGAAAAAAAGAAAAGAAGAAAAAGAAGTTACAAAGAAATATAAAATATTTTAAATGTTTAATTAAGTTCAAATGTTTTCTGCAAAAAAATTCAACTAAGGGGCAATGTGTTCCAAAGCTGAACTCCATAAACAAAAAATTGGCGACACTGTCCTGGCTTGGAAAATCCTGCAGACCTAGTTACCAGAGAAATGAGCGCAGCTTCTCTGATGGCTGAGGAAAGACCTGCAGAGTGACCACAAAACGATGTAAATATCATAACAGTGACGGCTTCATTAATTTCAAGCGTCATAACCCAAACAGAGATGCACCCTACCGAATTTTTACCAAGTAACTGTGATCCGACTCTTAATTATAACAAATTTAGCACTTTGAGATATACACTAAGCACTACTGCTTACTTTTTTTGAGCAACATTAATGTAGAAAAATAATTTGTGTTACTAATACGTTTAATACTAAGGGGCAATGTGTTCCAAAGCTGAACTCCATAAACAAAATATTGGCGACTAGTTACCAGATATCTATGCAGTGGAGGAATTAATTGTAGATTTCTTTGTCCTTTTGCAAATTATAATTTAAAAAAAAAGATACTCAGGCTTTTTAGTTGAAATTATTTTATGCAAAGTTAAAACCGTACGATATTTCAAGTAAGCACTTAATGGACAACTAAAAATGTGTTTGGTAAAATTAGAGATGTGATCTCGTTTGCTTTTATCAAAGATGAATCTCGCACAACTGTTGAAAGCGACTGTGAGCTTTCTCAAAAACTCATGGTTCAGATTTGAAAATATTTCACAACCATAAAGAACAAGAGGTAGAATAAAAGCTTTTAACAATTTTAATTTAACATCACAAGGAAGGTATTTTTGTGAATGACTGAGAACCCGAAGAGTGCCATATATTTTACCAACGGTTTTGTTTATGTGAACATCCCAGTCGAAACTGTTGCTGAAATAGATTCCCAAGTTTTTGATACTACCTACGTATTCGACCAGTGATTGGTTGAGATGTATTTTCGGAAAACGTTCGATATCAATGAATTTCTTTCTGTCAACTACTAAAGCTTTCGTCTTCGTCGAATTAAGCTGAAATTTATTTTAAACAGTCCAATTGTACCCTTCATTCAATTCTCGATTTATAGTGGCTACTGCCATATCAGCAAAGAGTCTTGGAGTAGTGTATACTACGTCATCAGCATAAATATGATATCCACAATCAGAAAAACGCTCAGAAATATCATTTATAAAACACTGGAATAAGAGTGGACCTGAAATGGAACCTTGTAGGACAACAGTCGGAACATTTAAACGTGGTAAACATTTGTTTTTATTAAAAACATACTGTGTCCTATGTTTTAGGTTTTTTTTTTGTCTAATCCAGCACGAATGTCATCACATACTTTCAATAACGTTGTGGTGCAACTGTGCTTACTACGAAATCCCGATTGGTTTGTTATTTTCAACGTAAATATAAATTTTATTCCATCATTGAGTATAGACGTCTGATTAATTGCTCTTTTGTTTTGTATTTAAAGTTTTCTTGTTTTAAATCGTTATACCTTTATATCATTTTTCATTATATCTTTTTGTTTAAAGTGCAGTAACCAAATGGTTAACATTAAAACTATAAGTGCGAACATTGAAAATATTATGCGTGACATTGTTGAGCTAAAATCATTATTATCGCCTAATATAAGTGCTCCATCGAATTCCCAAATAGTGACTTGACCTAAGAACCTAAGACTAGTATAAACATTGCTACATCTTGTGGCTCTCCGCTTGTATTAAAAAACTCTACAGTTAATGTTGATACTCTTCTAAATGAATTTCCAGCTAATATATCCCACACTCCCCTTGCAAGTGCACCATTTACTACTGCTATTTCTGCTCTTAATGCACAAAAAACAACATTTTCCGCTTACAAATGGCTCCATCTTTCATCTTTCTCACTGTCAACTACATCAGAAGCAGTGACCGAATATGTTTCATCAACAATTTATTTACATTTATCGCTCAAAACTCATTTGTAATAGTCTTTTAAATTATTATACGACCAACAGAAGCCAAGATAATCATACGTACGCCTTTTTTAAAATGGCGGAAGAATTTTTTTTTTTGAACTTTGTGGTTTTAAGAATCTCCAAGTGGTACTTTTTAAACCAAAAATATAATCTCGGACGAATACAGTAGTTTTTGCAGATATTTGTTAATTTGTTTGCTAATTTGACTGGAGTACTATAAGAGTATTCATTTTCTGTGATGTTAATCTAATCTTAGCCGTGTAGCTGATGGCTTGTCAACTCTTAAAAATTAATAAAAAGTAATGTAATTTTAATATCCACTTGAATTTATGTAGTCTTAGCCGCTTAAATTCGGCGATAGATCCGCTCCGATACAATAGAACAAACAAGGCACGATAAGGTGTTCGTGAAGATAGCTTTCGTCATGAAGATGTCTTGCGATACATTATTAATATTGAAGAAAAAAATAATTGTTTGTTTAGTCTTCTATTCTATTTTCATTTCTATTGTCATTTTGGTTAATTTGTTAGAATTAAGTTCAATTTAGAACAAAGAAAAAAAAATATTACTATTTAGATTCAAAAAATTAATATTGCCAAAAACTTAGAAATGTTGCTGATTTTGCGTAACGTCGCCAAACCAATTTTCGTGTTGCCAAATCAAATTTCAAATCGCCAGTTTAGCTATAAATCGCCACATCTGACAACCCTGTCAGCCATCATCTTTGGCCCCAATGTGTGAATACGTCCCTTTGTTTATCATGCAAAAAACGAAAAGGGCCATCCATTGCCAACTCATACATAGCTCACCAAAATATAATGCATTTGTTTGAAAGATTTTTTTTTTTGAAAGTTTTTATAATATTTATTTTATATTATCTTACATTCCACCTAATTCTGAGCTTGAAATTTATAAAACCCATATCTCAAATATTAAAAACAGAGTTGATAGTTTAGATAAAAACTCATTTGTTATTATTATGGGTGATTTTAATTTACCAAACTTAAAATGGATTTTATGTGAAGAAGATAAGTGTGTAACTCCGTTTAATGTAATAAGTAAAATGAATTGTTGAAGTAGCTGATGCTATGTATTCGTTAAATGTATTAAATGAAATCTTGTTAAAAACTCAATAGATAGAATACTAGATTTAATTTTTGTTGATAATTAAATTGAGGCTTCTGTTGTTGAATTTTATTTCCCTTTGCTTAATAATAGTGTACATTATTATGGCTTTAGACATTTCTATAAAGTTGTATGAACTAAGCTCATGGAATTTCAATAATCAAAATGTAAATTATAGATTAGATTTTGTGAATCCTGATTATGTATCAATGTGTAACTTTGTTTAGGTATGTGCCAGCAAAACGAGTTAATCGTTGTAATAACAAACCCATCTGGTTTAATTACAGTTTAACAAGATTAAAAATGCTTTGCTTAAGGCTTGTAAATTATGCAAGTCCAATCCATCTTTGCAGATCAAATTTCGTCAGCTTTTTTCGGAATATGTATTTTTAAAAAACTTTTTATACAGACAATTTATTTGGACACTAGAATCTAAAATTAAGCAAAGCTCAAAATCTTTTTGGTCCTTTATTAATAATAAGCGCAAGTCTACTGGAATTCAAAACTGTATGTTTTATGAAGGTCTTGCTGCAGATAAAGAGAAACAAATATGTTTTACGTTTGCTTCTTATTTTTAATCTAACTTTGTTAATGAGTGTTCCGAATATAATTCACATCATTCAAACGCTTGGCACATAGACTTAGGTAGGCTTTCTTTGAAAGAAGAACGTCATACTGACGACACAGCTGTGTTGATCGAATGCATTGAACGACTCGAAGACGTTGCCAGACCAGAAGATACTTGATAATAGAACTAAGTAAGTAAGTAAGTAAATAATTCATTTATTTACAATTTTTGATACATTTAGGTTGGTTTTTTTTTTTTAATTTGAAAGCTTTGGCTTTGCCGTCAGCTCGACTAACAACTTTAATTTCTTGATTTTAAAAATACTGTTATTTTAATTTTCAGTTTTCATTTGATATTTTTTATTTTTATTTTTAATGTATGTATGTATGGATGTATGTTGTTATACCTAATGTAGATTAATCATATTCTGTCACGATCACTTTCCTAAAACTGCAAATTTCCTTCAGATAGTTAGAAAGGTTTCGCCAGTCCGGTCCATCCAATATTTGTATTGTCTCCTGCATTGAGAGAGTACATTTTCCAAAATACGCGACCATCTTATGTCCAAAAATTGGACATATGCTTATAAAGTGAAAGCAGTCTTCTTTGGATCTTATATTACATAGTGTGCAGAACTAGTTAAAACTCCCATTGTAAGGTCGTCCGTTGAGACATAATACGTCGCTTCTTGCTTTGAAGATTAAAGAAATGTCTTTGGGCTAAAGATAATCATGGAAATAATTATTGTTACTCAGATTATAATTCAGCTGGCTATATATTATTCGGCTTTCTGATTCGATAGCAATTTCTACAAGTTGATTTCGAATCGAGTCATCATTAAGCTGAATTATTCTATTAAGTTTTTCTTTCACACCAAGAATGTTGTTTGGATCAATTTGCAATTCTTCACCACATGCATGGCGAGCCGTTGCCATTTATCATACCACCAGTCCTTGTTTTGTAACGGAAATTTTTCAACATTATCCTTCATTACATTTGATGTTTGCCAAAAGATGTAAATTACATGTGCAATGAAAGATAATGCTAAAAAAATCCTAATGTAAATTAATGAAGAAAAGAAGACCGTCACACCAACAACACGTCAACTGGGACCGAGAAAAACCCACAAACTTAAATATTCTTCCAGTTTCGCAACTGCGAAAATATTCGTCAATGCGAAATTTTCGGGCCCCACGTTGGGCCCCATTATGTGTAACGGAAATTTTTCAACATTATCCTTCATTATATTTGATGTTTGCCAAAAGATGTAAATTACATGTGCAATGAAAGATAATGCTAAAAAAAATCCTAATGTAAATTAATGAAGAGTGAACCACATTGTCACACACAAAAATATAAAAGCATAAAAGCAATGATCCGTGAGAGGAAAGACCATATCGATCCTTGGAACGAGCATCATCCACATGCCCCTGTTAGCTCCAAGGTTCGTTACGTCCTATCCCACTTCTCATGACTCTTAAGCACATATCGATGACACATGTGCGGTTACTAATCCACCGAAAAGGAACCAAAAGATAATTTGCTTGGTTGATCATTATCACAAATCGAGACAGGGTTCGGATGGTATATAAGCGACAACTGTCATACACTTCTGACAGTACCTTGTTACCGAAATAGCTCGCCTTGCGTAGATCTACCAGAATAGACGATAATTGAAAAGATACTCTGAATCATTTGATAGGTACGTTTATGTTGGGGGTGTTTAATCCCCTTTCCCCTTGACAAAAGTTGAGGACCTAACAACTCGAATACTAATAACTATTCGCCCTATACTAAAGGATCTTCATCTTACTCGACATCTATCTTGACTTATAGTACCCCTCCTCTGCTGAAGTGGGCACGTCCAAGCCATGATAGATGAAGTTGTCTTCGCTCGATCGCCGCTGCAGGTCTGTAGGTTTGCCTTGGCTATACTCATAGCGAAAGGGCGTGAGTTCTTGCAACGAGAGACGAAAACGGTGTACACACTTATTAAAGACCTGCAGTCTAAATGTAGTTGACTAATTCTATAAAAATATTTTGGGGACTACCGGGTGAGTATTTACTTTCAAATTGTTAAAAATAATCTTAATCGAACAGCGAATTAAAAAAAAATGGGAACACCGATGTTTATGTTCCATGGACTAACTTCTCCCTATCCCATCCTTGTTCTGGCTTGTCCATATAGATTCTTCAGAACCCTTTGTTTGAGAGAAAAAGATGATACGGTCTCTCAGTACACTTAACTACACTACTATGTACTAACACGCTAGCAATATAGTCTTACTACTCCTCAACCATTTCTGCGAGTGTACCATAATTATACAGAAAGGTCTACAACCTTGATAGAGTACAGGTGTTGAGTACCTATCTACGTGCTATTCACCCGTCCAAAGTGAATGCTGTCAGAGAAGAACTAATGTTTCTCCGCCATTCACCCAATGTTTTCGTTTGCACGATTAAAGTTATCGAAAACGCCCTCATTGGAAAAGAGGAAGAGTCACCTCCTCTTAATTACATTGATGATGCTGTCTTCTTGGTTGACATAGCCTCAGCCACAACTCCTGTTCCACTACAATCTACAACTTCATCATACTAAATCTAAATGACCTAAAAGAAAGAACCACTTCCCTAAAAAGAATGCTATCATCGCTTAAATGAAATTCAAAAACGAGTATCTATCTTCTTTAGAAGCTCCATTTAACTTTTATTTTTATATACTTAAATTATCTTAACAATTTTCTTTGTTATATAACAAAACTAAATGATTCAAAAAAATTTAATTTCTAAACTATCCTATTAATTCTGTGAAGTAAAAGAAATTATTACTATAACCGAGTAAAAATCTTTTACTAATTTAATTTTCAACTTAAGATTGAACTTTGACAACAAAACAATATTATTGTTCAATGTGACTCTAGTGAAATTCACCCTGAACACATTTCAAATATTTATGGTCTAATAACCATTCAAAAAAAAAATCGGTAAATCCCACTAAAATATTTAGTAGGTATCTATGTCTACACAAACTCTACCGTATCTATACGATAATGACAACTTGATTCACACAAAAAAAAAATAAATCAAGGCAGTACTTTTTCTGTCCGCACAGATCCGACTATTCGTAAAAATTTACCAACTATCCGTATAGTTGCATCAATAATAAAAAAACGTTTCCAATTTCGAAAAATGACAAAAAAACTTTATCTTCTAACAACGAAGTTCATAATTCAACTTAAATTTATTCACTGAACCGCGTATGCATAAAGATGTCTCTTTACACAATCAAAATTCATATGTGGTTGCGCCACATTAACACAAAAGAAGAAAAATTTCCCTTTCCCGAAAATATTTTCCCCAAAAACCAAAAGTATATAAAACTACTTTGATCACGGACTCACAATTAAGTAGACGGATCTCAGTAGAGTAATTATAAATAAAAATTTTATAAAATCAATATAGTATAACGTCAAAAATATATTTATAATAATTAAATCAATATATAATTAATCAGACAAAAGTGACTTAAGGGTTCCTACCTACTGAAGAAATGCATTTCACCAGATGATAGTACCTAAAAAAATTTTATAAACTTATGCTTAAATGCATTCAACAAAAAAAAACTTTTAGGTTTCAGGTAAGTATTTTTGTTGTCGAATTGGGATAAATTCGACTCTTCCACTTAAGGTACGTAGGTATACGATTCGAATTCAAGTTAATATTGGTTGACTTTAATCGATCCCGTTCACGATAAACTCCAGAAATCTCTTCAAAGATTCACACGTACAACGTGACAATAAAATAATGACCCGATGAATTTGCTATCTAATCGAAACATGTACTTGTCCTTATCTCGTACACAAACCAAATTAAACTTATGAAATAAGTTGAGTTTGCTTGGTGACGTTTAAACTTCAAATCAAAATTCGCGAAAACTGTTATACTGATCATTAAACGCAGATCGCAAAACGTATAAATTACTTGAAATTGAATTTAAATCAAAACAGGCAAAAAGATTTCAAAATCCTCTGTTACGATTCAACTTCAATTCACTTTTTGAAACAACAATATTTTTATTTTTAGCTGAAGGCTCATTAATCGAACTAAGTACACCTTCACTAAATTATTCACGTAAGTAAATCCATATATAATTCTCAAAACCGATTTAAATCCATCTATTAAGTCCGATCGATATTCAGATAAACGATTCCGAGACAAAAACAAAAAAAAAATAAACGTTAATATACCCTACGGTACTTGTATAGTTCATGTATCTGAATCAAATTCAATTTTTATAAATCACAACTTGAATTTGTTTCGAGATACTTTATGACAAACTAAATTTTACAAAATTGTTCACTAACTTTTTTTCTTTTCAGATCTCTAAACTGGTCAGTAACTTCCCATATGAAGATAAGTATCCATAAGTTTTTATCAACTGTACCTCATGTCAACTTGAATTCATATAATATAATAATTATATTAACTTTATATTTCAGCTGAAGGCTTACTAAATTAACACAAGTACCACTTCCTGGAATATTTCACATATAGGTATCAAAAAAAAAATATAATCCGATTATATTACAAACGATTTAACCGAACTTTCTTTCCAGATTCGCAATTAATTCTTCAACACGAGTTAAATTACACCGTAGGTACATATATCCTTATCACAGTCACGGTCGAGCCTAGTAATTTTTAATTGCCGGGTTCCCGTGATTGTTTTATCGTATATATATTGCAATTCTTTTACTTTACAGATCACAATAAATGTAAATTTTTTTGGTAAGTAACTTTCAAGTATTTTTAAACCACAAAAAAATAATTTTATAATTCATACAACTTTTTAATTATTTAGACATTTCCAGAATTTAACATGGTTATGAAAATTTGATTTACATTAATGGTTTTGTAACCGAACCAAAAAATATACATTTCTTAAAACTCAAGACTAAGTAAATGTTTGCACATAAGACTTTCTTTTTTTTATAGGATCGTATCCACACTTTCAGGTATTTTAAAATTTGTTAATTATTCACAGTAGTTATAACTTATTTTCAAAGATAAATAAATTCCTTAATATTCGGCATGGGCTTCACAAAAATTTTACAATTTGGTACAGTACCTTCTTAATCGTTGGTGTTTTTACTTTTACCCTTATACACATTCTCCAACTGTTGAATTATAGCTGTTTTTTTTTATAGTTGTACAGGATGATCTCCGGAACGGTACTTCTATCCACAACATCCGATGATTACTGTTATATTAAACTGTATTCATGCATATACCACTGAGTTAGTAATGCTTCCAAAAAATTTTTTTTTTATGATTTCCAATAAAGATTAGGATTCCTAAGTCTATTAGGTTTCGAGACTAGGATTTTTAATCCAAAATCAATATGAAGTGTTCCAGGCAGCTCAGATATGACTCTGTGATGTATGCGATTCCCTGGACAATGAATCCGAGTACTCTTTTCTGCCTGCCTACATAAAAAAATTAATTTTAACTATTGTTCCTATCTATGCAACAACAAAAAAAACTAATACGTCCAAGGGACGTGTACCTAGGTGTATTAATTTAGTCATTTTAATGACTTACTATTTTTTTTTTTTTTTAATTTCACGAATTTTAGCTCACCTGGATTAAAACTGAAGTTTGCTATTGATGGTTATGGGGTGGACTCTTTTTGAGCACCTTTCCCCGAATTTGTCGACGGCTTCTTTGGTTTTTCTTTCTTAGATTTTATGTGGAAAATTTCGCCCGTCGTCTCGTCGATGTCTGTAGATTCGTCTACGACCACGACTCTGCCATTAATGTTAGTTATCTTCCAATTAAAAGCGGCAATTCTGGACTTAGCTAACTTTCTATCCGCCATTAAGCGTGCAAAAAATTTTCTGAACAAACAAAATTCGTTTTAGAAAAATTCTTTTAGCAGATGAAAAATATTTTATGCATACCTTTTTTTTCTGCTATTTGTTAAATAATTATTTATAAAATTTCTTCTTTTTCTTGACTTTTTTTTTTTTTTTAGATGATCCTTTCTAGATATATGGATTTTAATGTCGCCTTTACCTTTTTTTTCTGATTTTTATTCTTCTGACTGAACTGATGTTTTACGTCGTGACTTCGGAAATGAAAAGAATGTTCTGAAAATTTCCATTCCACGAAACACGTCACTCAACTTTGCAATTTAAACTAATGCATAATTGTAGTTGCGCGACTTAAGTAGAAATAAAGATATTAAAGTTAAAAAAAAACTTTATTCATAATAACTGAATCTTAAGACAGAACGTTACATTTCGCGGTTATATTTTAGACTAAATTAATAATATTAATTATTGTTGGAGGCCGCCTCAGGTAGCTGAACACTAATAATGTCGTCAGCGTATTTCGTAGTTCCTGGAATTGTTATTGCGACCAATCGATTGCAAAATTGTTGGCTCGTGTTGCTGACGATGGAATATTCGCATTTGTCAATAATATGACATCCGTTCCATCTGGGGTTGCTAACCTGGACGTAACCTCTCCCTCCTTTAGTTTGAAACTCTCCTGAGTTACATATAATGTTTGCTTTAGCTTTTTAAACTTAATGTATACATAAATTACTATAGCCATGATTGAAATTAATACAAATATACCTATACATACATTTAATAAAACATGATTTTTTTGTTTAAATTTGAGTTCGTTAATATGCTCTATATTTTCAATTTGTTTCATAATAATATCATTAAAACTAAGTTTTTCCTTTGTCATATTAAGGTTAATTTCGTAAGGAATAATGAACCTTTCTTCAAATATATCTTTCTTGTTTACAAATGTTTTGTTTTTGAATTTGATTTCACAATTGTTAAAGTTTAATAGAAAATTTCCGTTTAATTTTATAATTCTTTCGTCACAAGAACTTGACAAATTTATATTTTGAACATTCTTTAATAAAATCAATCCATTTTCTATTTCAAAAGTTTTCATTTGGGAATTCTTTGTTTTCATGCAAATGCCATTATATAAACATAAATTAGATTTTTTCAAATTTTTAAAGTCAACATTTTTTTTATATTTGTATACAGTTTCATTTAGTTTTATAATTTCTTCGTCATACATTATCAATTCTTCAAAGTACATATTTGTTAAAGAGGTGACTAAATATTTGTTAGTCTCTATAATTTCATTAGGTATTTTAATTACAAAAACAATTTTTTCATTTTCATATAAGGCTGTACCAATTTTTATATTTTTCAATTTTTCGAAACTTATATCATATTTTAATATTTCTTCTTTACTTAAAATGTTACTTCCCATTATACCTGTTCTACTAGAAGCAATATTATTTTGAATGTGTTCGACATTGCTTTTATAATTCCAATTTTTATTAATGATTCTAAGTATAAAAGTTTGCTATTAATTTTACAGTTTCGCTTTTTACATTATTGAATTGATATAAAATTTTGAATCTATCTTTTTCAATAGTTTCTTTTAAAGTTAAAAAGGTTTGGTTAAAACTATTATTAATGAAAACTTGTTTGTTATTTTGAGTTATAAGTTTGTGATTATTGTCGTCAGTAACTTTTAGATGTTCTTCAATGTTTTGTCCGTCGTCATCGTCCATCGTTCCGTATAACCATTTCAAACCTGTCCCTACTATATTAATAAGACCTCTTGTATGTCTGTGTGGAATAATAGTGTGTATTTTGTATTTAAGTGAATCTAATTCGTGAATTAAAATTTCTTTTCCGTTTCCTACTTGAATATTAGAAAGATTTTCTTCTAGGTCTGAAATTACTTTCAAAATTTCTGTTGGGTTAATAATATGTAGAACAAGATCATATGTTTTTATTTCAACGTTTCCAAGTTTTATTTCCACAAATCCGCTGTTCGTTTCAATTTTTTCTATAGTCAAGGTTGCCTCTGTTGTCATCAGTTTAGGTAGTAACACTAGTATGATCCATTTGGCCTGAAAATTTAGTTGGTCTTTTTATATTAGAAGGATGTATGTTTTCTAGCTTAAGTTTTCTATACCTAGGTTCGTGTTTGTGCCTGAGTGCTTTATAATTTCTAACTAAACCTTCGTCTCTTTCTTCATTATATTCTTCTCTATCTTTATTAAAGTTTGTTGATTACTCTATCTTTTATATTTTTCATATTTGTCAGGACCTTTTCTTTATCTATTCTACCTTCTAAGACGTCTATTGGTTTACATTTAATTGATGAATGCACTGATTTATTGTACCACTCTACGCACTTATATATTCTTTCTTTTGTTGTTAGCTCTGATTTTTCTGCGGTGAGTACTCGCATTTTTTCGCAAATTGTATTATGAAACCTTTCGATGTCGGAGTTGCCAGTATGGCTGTTTGGTTTCGTAAAGTGTACTTCGATATTTTCTTGTCTTAAAAAATCTTTTACATTTGTGTTTTGAAATTCGTTATCTAAAACAATTTTATTAGGCTTGCCCTTAATTGAAAAGTATAATCTTAATTTTTCTTTGAGGGTAATGCTATTTTTGTCTTCTAAATAAAAGGCTATACAATGTTTTGAGAATTTATCTATAAAAGTCATAAAGTTGTTTTTGGAAATGGTGTAATTATCTGCGTGTACTATTTGATTGTTATCAGTTGGAGTTTCTGTGTGCTCGAATTTTGGCTTAATTGGTTTTCTATCGTACTTAGCCCGATTACACGTATCGCAGTTATTAATATATTTTTGAATCAATTCTTTAAGATTTTTGAAGTATATGAGTTTTCTTAGACCTGCGTAATTTTCGTTTATGCCTGCATGCCCTGTTTCATTTTTATGATATTTAGCTATCTGTTTAAAGGTATCGTCTTCATTTTTCATATTTTGTGCATGGTACATACATTTATAAAATTTTATTTGTTTTGTGGGGTCAAACAACTCGATCAGCTTTAATTGTACTAAATTGTACTCGTGTTCTGATAGTTCAGAAAAAATACCTATTCGTCCTTTTCTTTTTATAAATCTTCTAAATATGTCTATAAGTCTTTCTGCTTGAATATCTTCAGAATTAATATATATTATTCTTTTATTATTAAGTATTTCAATTTCTTTGCTTTTATTGTTCGTAAGCATAACTTGTGTATAAAATCTGTTTACTACTGTATCTAATATAGGGAAATGATCATTTTGTTCTTCTTCTTGTGAATGAATCGTGTTATCTATTCTCATGTTATCAATTTCAAAGTAAAAATTTGGAGCTTTCTCTCCCTCCTCAGTTGTGAGCGTCTCGATCACATTTATTTCACCTGTTTCGCATTTAATTCGACTCATAAAATCTGCTGCTTTGTTTTCTTTCCCTTTTATATAATCTATACTAATGTTATATTCCCCGAGTTGTAGTAACCATCTCTGAAGTCTTTGATTTATATCTTTTCCCTTATGCTTTGTTTGCAACCATTTAAGTGGTTGATGATCTGTAAGTAAGTCAAAAGCTCTACCGTAAATGTAGGGTCTAAAATAGTTTACAGATCAAACTATTGCTAATAGTTCTTTTTCTTTTAAAAGAATTCGTTTGTAATTTTGTAATTTGGTCTTGTCGAGTAATGTAGTAGTTGAACCTGTATCTATTAAACATTTTATTTTATTTTCTCCTATATTCAATTCTATTATCGGTAAGTCCGAATTGGAGGCTGTGAGTGAAAATTTACTTCTTCAACAGATTGTTGAACGTGATCGCATTCCATTGGTGTATGATTATTGTGTTGGCCTAATGCCCTCTGATTTAAATTATTATTGTTATTGAAATTGTTTCTATATTGACCCGAATTGTTACGATTTTGGTTAAAATTGTTTCTATATTGACCCGAATTGTTTCTATTTTGGTTAAAATTATTCCTATACTGACCCGAATTGTTTCTATTTTGGTGATAATATTGATCATTATTGTATCTATGATGTCTATACTGATCATGTGGACTATTCTGAGCTCTGTTTGTTTTATTATTAAGGGTATTCGAATTTTTATGGGTTACTGGTATTTGTCTATTAAACTTCTGCCTACCTGCCTGGATCATACCCGTTTCTTCGAGCGTATAGTATGCGTCTCGTAAATTATCAATTTGTCTACTTATTACAATGCTAGCGTGATTAGGATCGAGTCCATTGATAAAAGTTTTAACTATCATGTTTTCATTAGCTACTGGTGAGAATTCATTCGGTTTTTCTATATCAAATTCGTATTTAGTATTTAATTTATCTAATATATCTCTAAGTCTTTCGAAATACTCACTAACATTATTGTTTCTGGTACTGATGGCTTGGTGGTGTAAGTTGTAGTAAGTTTTCCGAACTCCAAAGTTCCTGATCAATTCAGCTTTTATGTTTTCCCACGTTGGATTCGCTCCCAGCGTCCTTATTGCTTGTAATGCTGGTCCTTGAATTTTGTTTAACACATTCCTTTGAAGAATGTAAAACTCCAATGGTGTTCCCACAAAAAATGGCAGGAAAATCTCCACTTCCCTGATGAATGAAGTCAGGGCGTACTCTGATGTACCCCAGTATTCTCTGATCCTTGAGGATTCCTTCATCAACTCCGTTACTCCTATAGTAGCTGGTGCAGGACCTTGTGGTTGTGCTGGACCTTGTGGTGGAGCTTGAGCCTGTTGACCGTGATTGCCTTCGTCTGTTGCGTTCTGCATCTTGATTTATTTTATGTTTTGTTTGATAATATAAGTTTATCACTTTGTTTGATAATATAAGTTTATCACTTTTAACTTTTCTCTTTATTTTATTCTTCTTTTTTTTTATTAATAGTTAATAGTCGAACCAAAATGATTTACAAACCGGCGACCCAATATTAATTTCAGTTTAACTTGGTATCACTTTGTTCACTCTTCACTGCCAATATTAATTTTAGTTTAATATGGTAGATATGTCACTTTGTTCACTATTTAATTTCAATCTTCGGATTGAAATCCTCTCGACTGCGCCACTTAAGTAGAAATAAAGATATTAAAGTTAAAAAAAAACTTTATTCATAATAACTGAATCTTAAGACAGAACGTTCCATTTCGCGGTTATATTTTAGACTAAATTAGAGTGACCATCGAACCACCGAAGATGCTTTAATTGCACCATCAGCTCAAACGTCATCAAAACATCAAATTGGAATCGTTCGAGAGAGAGATCATCATACCTCCGGAGATGATAAGACCGCTCCTGTCCCGACTCCCCCTTTGTCACCGCAACAATTACAAACAATCGAAGAAGGCAATGCCATATCCACCGGAGTTGATTCTAATGCACTTACGCTAACTCAACCTACGTCATCTCAACAACAGCCTACAATCGAGGAAGTGAACGATCATCACAACACCAACGATGTTCTAAATACCACCTCGTTTGACTTTGAAAGGGCGAAAGTATTGCAAAAGAACAATCCGAAGTTTCGACGAACCCCATTACTGTTTGGTACAGCAAGTATGACTGCCAACTCAAACTTGCCATCAGTTCCTAGACTCCGTTTCTTGCACCTCTCCCGTCTGGACAAACGTGTAAGCGAAAACAATATAGTTTCGTATGCCGCAAGCAGACTTAACATTCCAGAAAATGTGCTTCAATGTAATAAATTGGTTAAAATTGATGCTGATGTCTCTTCGCTACATTTAATTAATTTTAAACTTGGAATTCCGGCCAATGTTTTCAACGACGCACTAAATCCAGCTATTTGGCCTATTGGTGTTCAAATAAAAAAATTCTTCAATTATCCAAAAAATGAGGGCTCTCCTGTTCTGCAGGAGGAAGTAAAAACTTAAATTGTGCTTCACCGTCGTCCCTTCGTTCGTCACAACTGAGTGTTTATCATCAAAATGCTGGTGGCTTACGCACAAAAACAAACGAGCTTTTCATAAACTCTTCGTTGCATGAACATGATGTGATAATCTTAACTGAGACCTGGTTAAATGCAAGCTTTCTATCCTCTGAATTATTTGATTCATCTTATGTCGTCTATCGTTTGGATCGTCCGACTGAATCTGTAATGGAACGAGGAGGTGGAGTTTTAATCGCTATTCGTTCTACAATAGTAAGCCGGCAGTGCGATTTACCTTCACAGTCATCATTTTTTGAACAACTTTGTGTGTTCGTTACAACTAAAAGTAATGAAATTTGTTTTATTGTAAGTTATATTAGACCTAATAGTAGTTTTCAATTATATGCTCAACTTATTTCAAATATTAACGAAATGGTGAAAGGGTTGACAATTGATCAGTTTCCTTGTGTGTTAGGTGACTTCAACATTTGGTGTTTTATGGTTGATGTTTTATGGTTGATGAACAATCTCTGGTCCCATTTAATGTTACCACTGACATCGAAACTGAAGTTGTCGACTCTTTAGCCTCGCTGGGTTTATTTCAAATAAATCATTCCAGAAACCTATTAAATAGAACATTAGATCTTATTTTTTGTAATAATGATATGAAATTCTTCTTATATGAATCAGACTTTCCCTTAGTAAAAAAATCATATTCATCACAAAGCTGTTTATGTAATATTTGAATTTTATGAATTTAACCAAGAGTTTTCAACTGAAAATAATTGTTTGAACTTTAACTTCAAAAAGGCCGATTTCACTGGATTAAATAATTTCTTTAATTCAATTGACTGGGAACATAGACTTTACAATAGATCTCTTAAAGATATGTATGTCACTTTTAAAGAAATTATTTTTAATGGCATTGAACAGTTTGTCCCGGTTTTTAATAAAAAATCTTTTTTTAAGCTCCCGTGGTTTAATAAAAGGTTAAAAAATTTAGAAAATGTAAAAAACAAGGCTTTTAAACGTTCAAAAATATCAAAGAGTTCAGAGGATCGTGCTCGCTTTCTTCAGCTTCGTAGAGAATTTGATTTTTTGAACAAATTTTTGTATCATCAACACATAAGTGCAGCTGAAAGTAATATAAAAAAGAACAGTAAATCCTTTTGGGTCTTTCTGAATTCCAAACGTAAAACCTCTTTTTTGCCAACAGCAATGGAACTTGATGCCGGAAAGTCAAGCGATATTCGATCGTCTTGCAATCTTTTTGCAAAATACTTTCAATCTAATTATAATACAGAAGTTATTTCCAACATTAATGACTTTTATTCAAATATTGCCCCTATCACAGATTTCGATTTGAGGTGTTTTTCAGAACAAGACATTCTTGATGGTTTGATTGAACTCGATTCAACTAAAAAAGATGGAGTGGATAAAATTCCCCCACTCTTATTGTCAAAATGTGCGTCGACTCTCTGCTACGCTCTTAAAATTATTTTCAATAAATCCTTATTATCTGGTGTTTTTATTGACGACTGGAAGTTATCGTTTGTTAATCCAATTTACAAAAGTGGCCTCAAACATCTCGTTAAAAATTATAGGCCAATATCAAAACTTTCCGCTGTACCAAAGCTATTTGAAAAGTTAGTGACCCAGAGGCTATTTTTCGCAGTTAAGGAATCAATAACATCAAAACAACATGGATTTATTAGTGGCCGATCAACTTCGACTAATTTGTGCCTTTTTTCCCAATTTTGTTTAAAATCTATGGAAGACAAAAAGCAAGTCGATGTCTTATACACCGATTTTGTTAAGGCATTTGACAGAGTTCACCATGGACTATTATTGCACAAACTTCATAAACTAGGTCTTAATACAATTTTTTTGAAATGGTTGAGGTCCTACTTATCAAATCGTAAACAGGTCGTCCAGATTGATGGGTTTACATCAATTTTTATAGAGGTGGAGTCGGGTCTTCCACAAGGTAGTCACTTGGGACCACTTTTGTTCGATTTGTTTGTAAATGATATTCCTGGCGTTTTCAAATTTTCTGACTGTTTGATGTTTGCAGATGACGTTAAATTGTATAGTCAAATATCTTCAGATAGTGATTGTGTAAATTTTCAAAATGATATTGATTTATTTTTAAAATGGTGCTCGTATAACCATCTCGAGCTAAACACATCAAAATGTAAAATTTTCACTGCTTATAGAACGTTAACTCCGTTAAATTTTGAGGTGAAAGATCTTGGTGTTATCTTTGATTCCAAACTCACATTTTCTGCCCACATGGATTTTATTGTATCGAAAGCTAATTCTATGTTAGGTTTCCTTAAACGAACTTCAAGCGTTTTTAAGGATGTGTATACTTTGAAAGCAATTTTTTTTTCATTAGTGTTGCCCATCTTAGAGTATTGCTGTGTGGTTTGGTCCCCATTTTACGAAAATTCTATTGCAAGAATAGAAAGGATACAAAAAAGGTTCACGCGGTTTGCGTTAAGGAATTTTAGATGGTCCGATGGAATGCCTTCATACTTTTCAAGATGTGCGTTATTAGATGTGAAAACCCTTAAAAGCCGCAGACAAGCTCAATGCGTTCTTTTCATAAAAGACATTTTAA
The DNA here is from genome assembly GCA_951217065.1 of Baccha elongata. NCBI lineage: Eukaryota > Metazoa > Arthropoda > Insecta > Diptera > Syrphidae > Baccha > Baccha elongata. The sequence goes on from OX578274.1 coordinate 83,211,579, forward strand.
GTAATAGTATAAAATCTGATGAACTACTTGCGAAAATTTCTTGGTACGTTCCAGTAAGAAATCTAAGAATTCGTAATGATCTGTTCTATGTTCCCACTCATCGTACAAATTACGGTTTAAATAATCCTGTAACTCGTTCGTTAACATTATATAACTCTATTTGTAGTGATGTCGACCTTTCTATGAGTAGGGATTGTTTCAAAAATATTGTTCAAAATATATTTCATTCTTAAGTTGAGCTAGAATAAGTAAATTGTATTTAATGTAAATAGACATAATTTTGTTATCAGCAGATTGTTAAATCAAATCCATTGATGAATAAATAAATAAAAATAAAAAAAATAAATAAATAAATTAATAATATTAATTATTGTTGGAGGCCGCCTCAGGTAGCTGAACACTAATCATGTCGTCAGCGTATTTCGTAGTTCCTGGAATTGTTATTGCGACCAATCGATTGCAAAATTGGTGGCTCGTGTTGCTGACGATGGAATATTCGCATTTGTCAATAATATGACATCCGTTCCATCTGGGGTTGCTAACCTGGACGTAACCCGCGCGTTGCCACCTTACTTTATCTTTTTAGCTGAAGTGAATGAAAAATCTTTATGTGTAATTTTACGTAAGTGTGTATTATGTATTGTTCTGTTTTATTCTTGTCAGATGTTTTGCAAATATTAATGTCTTTTATGTTGTCTGAGGTAAGTAAACCGAATAAAAAAAAATAAATATTTCTATTTTTTTTTTCAGCTTAATGTGTAAGTATGTATGGTAAGTATTTTTATTTTGTTTTAGGTAAATGAGTTATTGTAATTCGTCGGTATTGAATATTTTCGATACGAAGGTAAGTAATATTCTGTCGTATTTCGTATTTCAGTCCTTGAATGTTTGAATGTCTGTAAATGTCATTTGTATATGTTGAGTGTCAATGTCGTGCAGTCGGTATTACACACAAATATATTTCCTTCAACGATGCTAAATTAGACAACAGCTTTTGTTAAGGTTAATACCTATTTTATGATTTTACGCTACTTTTCTATAAGGATTCACTGTTTGACAAATATTCTGACATACATTTATGTCTCGTGTGAGGCTAATTTTAGAAGATTTCTCTTCTGAAATATTCATTTCATGAATTTTTAGGCCATAAATGTCTCTTTTGACGAAAACTATTTCTCTATCCCTATAAGTTGTTGCTTAATTATATGAATTTTTTCGTTTAAGACGAAGGACTATGATTTTTCATAGCAGATGTTTTTGGCTGTTGCTATGATATACTTGCTTATCTGAAATGGTTAATTATTTTACCCGAATTTGTTATTGAAAATTTTCGAGTTGGATCATATGTAGGTGTTAACTGTTAAGATGTACATGTATGTGTACACACATACTCTTATACGTATGTAGGTGTAAAATTGTTTTCTTACAAAACAGGTTCAAACAACTAAGTCTACTTGGTTGTATGAAGCTGAAAAAGAAAACGGTTGATAATAATTTAGGTTAATTCAAATTATCTATACAAATGAATCTTGAACTAGAATGAACCCACGACCCTTTTCGTGTCTCATGCACTGGCTGATAGACCGGGCTAGGACTAGTGATCTTGCAGCGCCTTGAACTAGGTTTACTTGCGCAAATCTTTCATGTGCACCACTGTCACAAAACCATTTTTGTCTTTCACTTTATACAAATTGCTTCCAATTATTTTTATGACTTGTGCCTTTATGAATTTTGGACACAATTTGGCGTTGCGATGCGTGGATGCGTCGCTTAAAGTAAAGTTTCTTCTAAACACTTTGTCTCCTATATTGTAAGATACAATACGACTTCTTAAATTGTACACCTTCTCGTATGTGTCATTCGCTTGACTTAAATCTGTTTTCAAATATGAGTGCAGAATATTCATTTTTGCTGTTTGGGGTAGCCAGTCTATTTCTGACTGATTTAGTCCTCCCAATTTTTTTAACAATTTATAATCTGCCCCATGTTCAATTATGCGCTGTCCGAAAAGTGCTTCGTATGGAGACATACTAATTGCGCTATGTACCGAAGTGCGTAAAGCGTCTATAAGCCGATTTTAGACTAAGTTAATAATATTAATTATTGTTGGAGGCCGCCTCAGGTAGCTGAACACTAATAATGTCGTCAGCGTATTTCGTAGTTCCTGGAATTGTTATTGCGACCAATCGATTGCAAAATTGTTGGCTCGTGTTGCTGACGATGGAATATTCGCATTTGTCAATAATATGACATCCGTTCCATCTGGGGTTGCTAACCTGGACGTAACCTCTCCCTCCTTTAGTTTGAAACTCTCCTGAGTTACATATAATGTTTGCTTTAGCTTTTTAAACTTAATGTATACATAAATTACTATAGCCATGATTGAAATTAATACAAATATACCTATACATACATTTAATAAAACATGATTTTTTTGTTTAAATTTGAGTTCGTTAATATGCTCTATATTTTCAATTTGTTTCATAATAATATCATTAAAACTAAGTTTTTCCTTTGTCATATTAAGGTTAATTTCGTAAGGAATAATGAACCTTTCTTCAAATATATCTTTCTTGTTTACAAATGTTTTGTTTTTGAATTTGATTTCACAATTGTTAAAGTTTAATAGAAAATTTCCGTTTAATTTTATAATTCTTTCGTCACAAGAACTTGACAAATTTATATTTTGAACATTCTTTAATAAAATCAATCCATTTTCTATTTCAAAAGTTTTCATTTGGGAATTCTTTGTTTTCATGCAAATGCCATTATATAAACATAAATTAGATTTTATCAAATTTTTAAAGTCAACATTTTTTTCATATTTGTATACAGTTTCATTTAGTTTTATAATTTCTTCGTCATTCATTATCAATTCTTCAAAGTACATATTTGTTAAAGAGGTGACTAAATATTTGTTAGTCTCTATAATTTCATTAGGTATTTTAATTACAAAAACAATTTTTTCATTTTCATATAAGGCTGTACCAATTTTTATATTTTTCAATTTTTCGAAACTTATATCATATTTTAATATTTCTTCTTTACTTAAAATGTTACTTCCCATTATACCTGTTCTACTAGAAGCAATATTATTTTGAATGTGTTCGACATTGCTTTTATAATTCCAATTTTTATTAATGATTCTAAGTATAAAAGTTTGCTATTAATTTTACAGTTTCGCTTTTTACATTATTGAATTGATATAAAATTTTGAATCTATCTTTTTCAATAGTTTCTTTTAAAGTTAAAAAGGTTTGGTTAAAACTATTATTAATGAAAACTTGTTTGTTATTTTGAGTTATAAGTTTGTGATTATTGTCGTCAGTAACTTTTAGATGTTCTTCAATGTTTCGTCTGTCGTCATCGTCCATCGTTCCGTATAACCATTTCAAACCTGTCCCTACTATATTAATAAGACCTCTTGTGTGTCTGTGTGGAATAATAGTGTGTATTTTGTATTTAAGTGAATCTAATTCGTGAATTAAAATTTCTTTTCCGTTTCCTACTTGAATATTAGAAAGATTTTCTTCTAGGTCTGAAATTACTTTCAAAATTTCTGTTGGGTTAATAATATGTAGAACAAGATCATATGTTTTTATTTCAACGTTTCCAAGTTTTATTTCCACAAATCCGCTGTTCGTTTCAATTTTTTCTATAGTCAAGGTTGCCTCTGTTGTCATCAGTTTAAGTAGTAACACTAGTATGATCCATTTGGCCTGAAAATTTAGTTGGTCTTTTTATATTAGAAGGATGTATGTTTTCTAGCTTAAGTTTTCTATACCTAGGTTCGTGTTTGTGCCTGAGTGCTTTATAATTTCTAACTAAACCTTCGTCTCTTTCTTCATTATATTCTTCTCTATCTTTATTAAAGTTTGTTGATTACTCTATCTTTTATATTTTTCATATTTGTCAGGACCTTTTCTTTATCTATTCTACCTTCTAAGACGTCTATTGGTTTACATTTAATTGATGAATGCACTGATTTATTGTACCACTCTACGCACTTATATATTCTTTCTTTTGTTGTTAGCTCTAATTTTTCTGCGGTGAGTACTCGCATTTTTTCGCAAATTGTATTATGAAACCTTTCGATGTCGGAGTTGCCAGTATGGCTGTTTGGTTTCGTAAAGTGTACTTCGATATTTTCTTGTCTTAAAAAATCTTTTACATTTGTGTTTTGAAATTCGTTATCTAAAACAATTTTATTAGGCTTGCCCTTAATTGAAAAGTATAATCTTAATTTTTCTTTGAGGGTAATGCTATTTTTGTCTTCTAAATAAAAGGCTATACAATGTTTTGAGAATTTATCTATAAAAGTCATAAAGTTGTTTTTGGAAATGGTGTAATTATCTGCGTGTACTATTTGATTGTTATCAGTTGGAGTTTCTGTGTGCTCGAATTTTGGCTTAATTGGTTTTCTATCGTACTTAGCCCGATTACACGTATCGCAGTTATTAATATATTTTTGAATCAATTCTTTAAGATTTTTGAAGTATATGAGTTTTCTTAGACCTGCGTAATTTTCGTTTATGCCTGCATGCCCTGTTTCATTTTTATGATATTTAGCTATCTGTTTAAAGGTATCGTCTTCATTTTTCATATTTTGTGCATGGTACATACATTTATAAAATTTTATTTGTTTTGTGGGGTCAAACAACTCGATCAGCTTTAATTGTACTAAATTGTACTCGTGTTCTGATAGTTCAGAAAAAATACCTATTCTTCCTTTTCTTTTTATAAATCTTCTAAATATATCTATAAGTCTTTCTGCTTGAATATCTTCAGAATTAATATATATTATTCTTTTATTATTAAGTATTTCAATTTCTTTGCTTTTATTGTTCGTAAGCATAACTTGTGTATAAAATCTGTTTACTACTGTATCTAATATAGGGAAATGATCATTTTGTTCTTCTTCTTGTGAATGAATCGTGTTATCTATTCTCATGTTATCAATTTCAAAGTAAAAATTTGGAGCTTTCTCTCCCTCCTCAGTTGTGAGCGTCTCGATCACATTTATTTCACCTGTTTCGCATTTAATTCGACTCATAAAATCTGCTGCTTTGTTTTCTTTCCCTTTTATATAATCTATACTAATGTTATATTCCCCGAGTTGTAGTAACCATCTCTGAAGTCTTTGATTTATATCTTTTCCCTTATGCTTTGTTTGCAACCATTTAAGTGGTTGATGATCTGTAAGTAAGTCAAAAGCTCTACCGTAAATGTAGGGTCTAAAATAGTTTACAGATCAAACTATTGCTAATAGTTCTTTTTCTTTTAAAGGAATTCGTTTGTAATTTTGTAATTTGGTCTTGTCGAGTAATGTAGTAGTTGAACCTGTATCTATTAAACATTTTATTTTATTTTCTCCTATATTCAATTCTATTATCGGTAAGTCCGAATTGGAGGCTGTGAGTGAAAATTTACTTCTTCAACAGATTGTTGAACGTGATCGCATTCCATTGGTGTATGATTATTGTGTTGGCCTAATGCCCTCTGATTTAAATTATTATTGTTATTGAAATTGTTTCTATATTGACCCGAATTGTTACGATTTTGGTTAAAATTGTTTCTATATTGACCCGAATTGTTTCTATTTTGGTTAAAATTATTCCTATACTGACCCGAATTGTTTCTATTTTGGTGATAATATTGATCATTATTGTATCTATGATGTCTATACTGATCATGTGGACTATTCTGAGCTCTGTTTGTTTTATTATTAAGGGTATTCGAATTTTTATGGGTTACTGGTATTTGTCTATTAAACTTCTGCCTACCTGCCTGGATCATACCCGTTTCTTCGAGCGGGTAAATCTCCACTTCCCTGATGAATGAAGTCAGGGCGTACTCTGATGTACCCCAGTATTCTCTGATCCTTGAGGATTCCTTCATCAACTCCGTTACTCCTATAGTAGCTGGTGCAGGACCTTGTGGTTGTGCTGGACCTTGTGGTGGAGCTTGAGCCTGTTGACCGTGATTGCCTTCGTCTGTTGCGTTCTGCATCTTGATTTATTTTATGTTTTGTTTGATAATATAAGTTTATCACTTTGTTTGATAATATAAGTTTATCACTTTTAACTTTTCTCTTTATTTTATTCTTCTTTTTTTTTATTAATAGTTAATAGTCGAACCAAAATGATTTACAAACCGGCGACCCAATATTAATTTCAGTTTAACTTGGTATCACTTTGTTCACTCTTCACTGCCAATATTAATTTTAGTTTAATATGGTAGATATGTCACTTTGTTCACTATTTTGCACTATTTTTATTTTTGTTCTTTAATTTCAATCTTCGGATTGAAATCCTCTCGACTGCGCCACTTAAGTAGAAATAAAGATATTAAAGTTAAAAAAAAACTTTATTCATAATAACTGAATCTTAAGACAGAACGTTCCATTTCGCGGTTATATTTTAGACTAAATTAGGGTGACCATCGAACCACCGAAGATGCTTTAATTGCACCAACAGCTCAAACGTCATCAAAACATCAAATTGGAATCGTTCGAGAGAGAGATCATCATACCTCCGGAGATGATAAGACCGCTCCTGTCCCGACTCCCCCTTTGTCACCGCAACAATTACAAACAATCGAAGAAGGCAATGCCATATCCACCGGAGTTGATTCTAATGCACTTACGCTAACTCAACCTACGTCATCTCAACAACAGCCTACAATCGAGGAAGTGAACGATCATCACAACACCAACGATGTTCTAAATACCACCTCGTTTGACTTTGAAAGGGCGAAAGTATTGCAAAAGAACAATCCGAAGTTTCGACGAACCCCATTACTGTTTGGTACAGCAAGTATGACTGCCAACTCAAACTTGCCATCAGTTCCTAGACTCCGTTTCTTGCACCTCTCCCGTCTGGACAAACGTGTAAGCGAAAACAATATAGTTTCGTATGCCGCAAGCAGACTTAACATTCCAGAAAATGTGCTTCAATGTAATAAATTGGTTAAAATTGATGCTGATGTCTCTTCGCTACATTTCATTAATTTTAAACTTGGAATTCCGGCCAATGTTTTCAACGACGCACTAAATCCAGCTATTTGGCCTATTGGTGTTCAAATAAAAAAATTCTTCAATTATCCAAAAAACGAGGGCTCTCCTGTTCTGCAGGAGGAAGTAAAAACTTAAATTGTGCTTCACCGTCGTCCCTTCGTTCGTCACAACTGAGTGTTTATCATCAAAATGCTGGTGGCTTACGCACAAAAACAAACGAGCTTTTCATAAACTCTTCGTTGCATGAACATGATGTGATAATCTTAACTGAGACCTGGTTAAATGCAAGCTTTCTATCCTCTGAATTATTTGATTCATCTTATGTCGTCTATCGTTTGGATCGTCCGACTGAATCTGTAATGGAACGAGGAGGTGGAGTTTTAATCGCTATTCGTTCTACAATAGTAAGCCGGCAGTGCGATTTACCTTCACAGTCATCATTTTTTGAACAACTTTGTGTGTTCGTTACAACTAAAAGTAATGAAATTTGTTTTATTGTAAGTTATATTAGACCTAATAGTAGTTTTCAATTATATGCTCAACTTATTTCAAATATTAACGAAATGGTGAAAGGGTTGACAATTGATCAGTTTCCTTGTGTGTTAGGTGACTTCAACATCGGTAATGTAGATTGGTGTTTTATGGTTGATGAACAATCTCTGGTCCCATTTAATGTTACCACTGACATCGAAACTGAAGTTGTCGACTCTTTAGCCTCGCTGGGTTTATTTCAAATAAATCATTCCAGAAACCTATTAAATAGAACATTAGATCTTATTTTTTGTAATAATGATATGAAATTCTTCTTATATGAATCAGACTTTCCCTTAGTAAAAAAATCATATTCATCACAAAGCTGTTTATGTAATATTTGAATTTTATGAATTTAACCAAGAGTTTTCAACTGAAAATAATTGTTTGAACTTTAACTTCAAAAAGGCCGATTTCACTGGATTAAATAATTTCTTTAATTCAATTGACTGGGAACATAGACTTTACAATAGATCTCTTAAAGATATGTATGTCACTTTTAAAGAAATTATTTTTAATGGCATTGAACAGTTTGTCCCGGTTTTTAATAAAAAATCTTTTTTTAAGCTCCCGTGGTTTAATAAAAGGTTAAAAAATTTAGAAAATGTAAAAAACAAGGCTTTTAAACGTTCAAAAATATCAAAGAGTTCAGAGGATCGTGCTCGCTTTCTTCAGCTTCGTAGAGAATTTGATTTTTTGAACAAATTTTTGTATCATCAACACATAAGTGCAGCTGAAAGTAATATAAAAAAGAACAGTAAATCCTTTTGGGTCTTTCTGAATTCCAAACGTAAAACCTCTTTTTTGCCAACAGCAATGGAACTTGATGCCGGAAAGTCAAGCGATATTCGATCGTCTTGCAATCTTTTTGCAAAATACTTTCAATCTAATTATAATACAGATGTTATTTCCAACATTAATGACTTTTATTCAAATATTGCCCCTATCACAGATTTCGATTTGAGGTGTTTTTCAGAACAAGACATTCTTGATGGTTTGATTGAACTCGATTCAACTAAAAAAGATGGAGTGGATAAAATTCCCCCACTCTTATTGTCAAAATGTGCGTCGACTCTCTGCTACGCTCTTAAAATTATTTTCAATAAATCCTTATTATCTGGTGTTTTTATTGACGACTGGAAGTTATCGTTTGTTAATCCAATTTACAAAAGTGGCCTCAAACATCTCGTTAAAAATTATAGGCCAATATCAAAACTTTCCGCTGTACCAAAGCTATTTGAAAAGTTAGTGACCCAGAGGCTATTTTTCGCAGTTAAGGAATCAATAACATCAAAACAACATGGATTTATTAGTGGCCGATCAACTTCGACTAATTTGTGCCTTTTTTCCCAATTTTGTTTAAAATCTATGGAAGACAAAAAGCAAGTCGATGTCTTATACACCGATTTTGTTAAGGCATTTGACAGAGTTCACCATGGACTATTATTGCACAAACTTCATAAACTAGGTCTTAATACAATTTTTTTGAAATGGTTGAGGTCCTACTTATCAAATCGTAAACAGGTCGTCCAGATTGATGGGTTTACATCAATTTTTATAGAGGTGGAGTCGGGTCTTCCACAAGGTAGTCACTTGGGACCACTTTTGTTCGATTTGTTTGTAAATGATATTCCTGGCGTTTTCAAATTTTCTGACTGTTTGATGTTTGCAGATGACGTTAAATTGTATAGTCAAATATCTTCAGATAGTGATTGTGTAAATTTTCAAAATGATATTGATTTATTTTTAAAATGGTGCTCGTATAACCATCTCGAGCTAAACACATCAAAATGTAAAATTTTCACTGCTTATAGAACGTTAACTCCGTTAAATTTTGAGGTGAAAGATCTTGGTGTTATCTTTGATTCCAAACTCACATTTTCTGCCCACATGGATTTTATTGTATCGAAAGCTAATTCTATGTTAGGTTTCCTTAAACGAACTTCAAGCGTTTTTAAGGATGTGTATACTTTGAAAGCAATTTTTTTTCATTAGTGTTGCCCATCTTAGAGTATTGCTGTGTGGTTTGGTCCCCATTTTACGAAAATTCTATTGCAAGAATAGAAAGGATACAAAAAAGGTTCACGCGGTTTGCGTTAAGGAATTTTAGATGGTCCGATGGAATGCCTTCATACTTTTCAAGATGTGCGTTATTAGATGTGAAAACCCTTAAAAGCCGCAGACAAGCTCAATGCGTTCTTTTCATAAAAGACATTTTAAGTAATAGTATAAAATCTGAAGAACTACTTGCGCAAATTTCTTGGTACGTTCCAGTAAGAAATCTAAGAATTCGTAATGATCTGTTCTATGTTCCCACTCATCGTACAAATTACGGTTTAAATAATCCTGTAACTCGTTCGTTAACATTATATAACTCTATTTGTAGTGATGTCGACCTTTCTATGAGTAGGGATTGTTTCAAAAATATTGTTCAAAATATACTTCATTCTTAAGTTGAGCTAGAATAAGTAAATTGTATTTAATGTAAATAGACATAATTTTGTTATCAGCAGATTGTTAAATCAAATCCATTGATGAATAAATAAATAAAAATAAAAAAAATAAATAAATAAATTAATAATATTAATTATTGTTGGAGGCCGCCTCAGGTAGCTGAACACTAATCATGTCGTCAGCGTATTTCGTAGTTCCTGGAATTGTTATTGCGACCAATCGATTGCAAAATTGGTGGCTCGTGTTGCTGACGATGGAATATTCGCATTTGTCAATAATATGACATCCGTTCCATCTGGGGTTGCTAACCTGGACGTAACCCGCGCGTTGCCACCTTACTTTATCTTTTTAGCTGAAGTGAATGAAAAATCTTTATGTGTAATTTTACGTAAGTGTGTATTATGTATTGTTCTGTTTTATTCTTGTCAGATGTTTTGCAAATATTAATGTCTTTTATGTTGTCTGAGGTAAGTAAACCGAATAAAAAAAAATAAATATTTCTATTTTTTTTTTCAGCTAAATGTGTAAGTATGTATGGTAAGTATTTTTATTTTGTTTTAGGTAAATGAGTTATTGTAATTCGTCGGTATTGAATATTTTCGATACGAAGGTAAGTAATATTCTGTCGTATTTCGTATTTCAGTCCTTGAATGTTTGAATGTCTGTAAATGTCATTTGTATATGTTGAGTGTCAATGTCGTGCAGTCGGTATTACACACAAATATATTTCCTTCAACGATGCTAAATTAGACAACAGCTTTTGTTAAGGTTAATACCTATTTTATGATTTTACGCTACTTTTCTATAAGGATTCACTGTTTGACAAATATTCTGACATACATTTATGTCTCGTGTGAGGCTAATTTTAGAAGATTTCTCTTCTGAAATATTCATTTCATGAATTTTTAGGCCATAAATGTCTCTTTTGACGAAAACTATTTCTCTATCCCTATAAGTTGTTGCTTAATTATATGAATTTTTTCGTTTAAGACGAAGGACTATGATTTTTCATAGCAGATGTTTTTGGCTGTTGCTATGATATACTTGCTTATCTGAAATGGTAAATTATTTTACCCGAATTTGTTATTGAAAATTTTCGAGTTGGATCATATGTAGGTGTTAACTGTTAAGATGTACATGTATGTGTACACACATACTCTTATACGTATGTAGGTGTAAAATTGTTTTCTTACAAAACAGGTTCAAACAACTAAGTCTACTTGGTTGTATGAAGCTGAAAAAGAAAACGGTTGATAATAATTTAGGTTAATTCAAATTATCTATACAAATGAATCTTGAACTAGAATGAACCCACGACCCTTTTCGTGTCTCATGCACTGGCTGATAGACCGGGCTAGGACTAGTGATCTTGCAGCGCCTTGAACTAGGTTTACTTGCGCAAATCTTTCATGTGCACCACTGTCACAAAACCATTTTTGTCTTTCACTTTATACAAATTGCTTCCAATTATTTTTATGACTTGTGCCTTTATGAATTTTGGACACAATTTGGCGTTGCGATGCGTGGATGCGTCGCTTAAAGTAAAGTTTCTTCTAAACACTTTGTATCCTATATTGTAAGATACAATACGACTTCTTAAATTGTACACCTTCTCGTATGTGTCATTCGCTTGACTTAAATCTGTTTTCAAATATGAGTGCAGAATATTCATTTTTGCTGTTTGGGGTAGCCAGTCTATTTCTGACTGATTTAGTCCTCCCAATTTTTTTAACAATTTATAATCTGCCCCATGTTCAATTATGCGCTGTCCGAAAAGTGCTTCGTATGGAGACATACTAATTGCGCTATGTACCGAAGTGCGTAAAGCGTCTATAAGCCGATAAGTGCTCGTCCCAATTATATTGTTTATCGTCTATATAGGCTCGGATAGCACTAAGTATAGAACGATTAACTCGCTCGCTCGCATTCGCTTTGGGAGCGTATGCAGCGGTCTTAATATGGGTCACCCTAAAATTGTCTAAAAATGTTTTGAAATCATGGCTAACGAACTGAGAACCATTATCAGATAAAATTGTTTCTGGTACTCCAAACATTAAAAAGATTTCGTCCGATAAAAATTTTACTACTTCTGCTGTAGTGGCTTTCTTCAAAGGTTTGATTACAACAAATTTTGTTAACTGATCAACAACAATTATGATATAAGTGTTTCCCTTACGAGAACGTGGATAGGGTCCTAAAAAGTCTGTATACAAATGTTGAAATGGTCTCTCAACAACGTATCCCTTACCCATTTCTGTACGAAGTACTTGATTTGGTGCTTTAGTTGTCTTGCACACTTCACAATTGTTGATGAACAATCTTGTCTGCGCAGCCATCGCCGGCCAATAAAATTGATGCCGAAGGCGATGTAGAGTCTTCGTAATACCCCCATGCGCAACCTGCGGTGGGCAATGAGCCAAAAAGAGCAACTTTTTAGTTAACTCGGATGGAATCCAAAGTTTCCAGGCTTGATCGTCCTGTATAGGGTTACCTGTTGCGTGTCGAACTTTCTTGTAAATGAACTTGTCAGATACTTGCAAGTCTGGCAATCGCTCTTTGTTTTCACAAATATGGGCCGCTATCTGAAGATATTCATCCGACTTGAAAGCCGGATCCTTCAGATCGACGTGCAACACTTCTGATTTCGAGGTTTCGGTGGATTCCGCCGACAGTTCGTTTACATGTACTGCCTCTAACTCATGCATTCGTGAGAGTGCATCAGGTAGAACATGTAAACTTCCGCGACGGTGCTCCACAGAAAAATCGAAGCCTTGAAGCTTCAAACTCCACCGAGCTAAACGTCCCGTTGGATCTGTAAGGTTCATTAGCCACTTCAGGCTAGCGTGGTCTGTAATTACCAGAAATCTATAGCCCTCTACATATGGTCGGAACTTGAAAATTCCTTTAACAGCTGCCAGACACTCTCGCTCGGTTACGGTATAATTCCGTTGAGCTGAGTTCAATTTTTGTGAGAAATAATAAATTGGTAATTCGTTACCTTCCTCATCTCTCTGACATAATACAGCCCCGATTCCAGTAGACGATGCGTCACACAAGATGACGAATTGTTTATTGAAATCGGGGTTGCGAAGAATTGGAGCTGATGTCAGTGCTACCTTAATCTTCTCGAAGGCTTTTACAGCCTCTTCCCCAAATTCGAAAGACTTCCCTTTCTTCAGCGTATCGGACATTGGTCCGGCTACCTCAGAGAAGTTAGCGATGAATCTCCGGTACCAGCCTGCCATTCCGAGGAACCGCCGCACCTGACGTATAGTCGTTGGTACCGGAAAATCCACTATCGCTGAAACTTTTGCCGGATCTGCTCTGAGGCAGCCTTGCCCCACAACATATCCAAGATACTGCAGTTCCTGGAAACAGAACTTGGACTTTTCGACGTTAATCGAAAGTCCTGCTTCCAGCAACTTAGTAGCCACAATCTTTAAAATAGAAATATGCTCCTCAAATGTTTTTGAGATTACTAACAAGTCATCTAAGTAGATGAAAACTCTGTCCCTAAGGTTGGATAGAATTACCTTGTTCATTAGGTTGGTCAAACTTTGCGCGGCGTTGGAAAGCCCGAACGGCATGACTTTAAATTGATAAAGGGGACTGAAAAGGCTGTCTTTTCCCTCGACGTTATCTCCAGAGGTACTTGCCAGTATGCGTCTTTCAGGTCCACGCTAGAGATATAGCGTGTCTCTGAAAGGCGTGCTAACAATCACTCTATGTGCGCAATTGGACTCGCATCCTTCTTGGTAACCGCGTTTACCTTCCGAAAGTCCAAGCACATTCTGTTTTTGCCGGGTTTCCTCACCAAAACGACTGGTGAGGACCATGGGCTTGAACTTTCTTCGATTACGCCCAAAGAAATCATGCGGTCTAATTCCGCGTACACCAGGGCTTGTACCGCTGGAGATATCGGGTAATGCCTCTGCTTGATAGGCAGTGCATCCCCAGTATCTATAAAGTGTTCTATTAAGTGTGTCCGTCCGAGTCCTTTCACGGCGAATGACGGAAACAGGTTTACAGTTTCTTTCAACTGTATAGATTCTTCTGGATTGAGCATACACTCCTCGAATTTTGGCTTTTCCGGAGTTATCTCGGAAATAATACTACAAAATGGAATTATGTTGGGTGCTAAGTTGAAACGCGCCCAGAAATCTACTCCAAGATATAATTTTTGAGTTAGCGATGGCACAAGGTATAAGTCTAACGCATGAGTCTTACCCTTAAATGTAACCATGGCTTGTACTACACCACTGACTGTTTGTTTTCTGCCGTCAGCAGTAGAAATATTGGATTCAAATTTCTTAAATGGAATGTTCTTCCTTTCTAGCACTTCTATTGCCCCCTTTTGCCGGTTTCTCTAACACGTTTTGCAATTGGGAGAATAGGTGTCGGGTTGCCCACACCGATAACAAAATAGCCTTCTCTGGTCATCCATACAGTCTCGGAACTGATGTCCCAACTTCAAGCAATTCCAGCACTTTAAGTTTTCAGGATTAATATTAACGTCTCTAGGACGCTCGCGATGATATGCCTCAAGTGCTGTCGACATTTCTATAGGTTGTAAATCTGGTTTAACTTCTAACTCGTTCACATGTCTTCGTTTGTTACTGTTGACGAATGCTGGAGGTGGTCTAACTCGGATTGGATCCTTCTGAGCCCAATATCTCTCCATCCCTCGGCACATGAAAACGAGGTCTTGTAATCTGGTTGATTTGAAAGTAAGTAACAATTCGCCCATTTTGTTTTATGATCTCGACGATCTCTTCGTTGGGACGAGGATTCTTCATACGGGAGTTAAGTTTCATGATCTCTTCGTAGAAAGCATCAAAGCTTTCGCCTTGCAACTGCTTCCGCTCTTCCATTTGTCGAGCCAGTTCAGAATCTGTCTCCAGACTTCTGAACTGTTCGATAAGAGCTTGTCTTAGTGCCGACCAAGTTGAATTAGGGTTGTTCTTAAGGTACATCCAGTACCATACTTCAACTGGTCCGCTGATAAAATGATGGAAGTTTGCGCTTATCTCTTCCCATGTCGCGCCGTAACTATCCTTCACTCTATCCAATCTGAAGAGGAATTCATCTACGGTTACACTTTTAGCATTATACACAATACCCCACTTGTGATAATGAGGAGATCTGATCACTGAAGCTGCCGGTGAAGTCATTGGCATTCTAGTATTTCTTGGAGCCGATGTATTTTCAAAAGTTATCCGGTTCAGGCGTTCAAAGAAGTCCGCTTCATTAGCGCTTGCTGCGCCGGTTCTATAGTGCGGTAAATCTTGAGATGGCCATTCTCTAGGGAATCCTGGTACTGGTACTCTGAGTGTAGTTGGCGGTGTTCTTTGAGTATCGTAATTGTCAGTTCTTGGCGTTGGTTGGTCGTACAACGGTATTGTTGGTGCTGCTGGTTGAGGTGCTGCTGGTTGACTACTGCTGTTCACGTTCGCCAACGCTTCCTATATTGCTTTGTTGACCTGTTCTAGGATCTGAGTCTGACTTTGAGCTAGAGTCTCTTGTAATAACCTCCTATCCGCTATTCGACTAACGCCAACTGTTGCTTGAGCTACTTCTCGGATATACGCTTCCCATCTCTCTGCATCTCGATTTAGAACAGATGGTTCACTTACCGTACTTCTTCGATTTACTGGAGTATGTGGCTCTTCTTCATCTATTACTCGAATCAGCCCTTCGATTTCTTTTTCTATGTTCGAAGGACCTGCTGTTTCTTCCATTTGACTCATATCTGCTGCTTCCGCTTGTTCCATGGTCATATCGTGAGACACGTCATGTCTCTTCTTAAATCTGGTATTATGTGTGTCAGTAACTGCTGGTTCTCGTTCAATACCCGTTCCCTTACTTTCCGTATTTCCTGTTTTCTTGGGTGGTTGTGGTTTCCCCATATTTAGGAACACAATTTCACAATATCTCAAAAAAAAATATTTAAAACGAATCACTTAAGAATATTAAGTGTCGTAACAGAACCTTAAAAAAAAAATTGGTGGTTTTTACAAAAATTTCTTACTACCTAATTTTAAAAATAAACTATTACTAATATTTCTCTAGGTCAAAACCTCTCAAAAATATTTACAAAAAAATCTCAATAAACCACTCAACTAAAACTAAAATTTTAATCTTCAAAATTCAGAACTTATCTAAACTTAAAAAAAAAAAATTGATCTGGAAATCATACTTTAACTAAATCTAAACTGCACAAATCAAAATTTATTATTTATAACTGTAATATAACTTTGAATTCGGAATTTCAACAAATTCCTTCAATTCAAAATTCTCAACTTCACTATAACTGAAACTAAAACTATAACTGCATCTAAAAATATTACTGAATCTAAAATTATTTTGCCACTAGGCAAATTTTAAAAATTTTGAAGAGCAAAAAAAAAAAAGTCTCCCCAAGATCTAAAATGAACTAAATTCTCAAACACTACTAAATTTCAATAACTCAACTCCGCCACCAGGCACTTTCCAATTTTAAAGCCCCAAAGAGAACTTTTAAAAATTGCTCAAAAACTCAATACAAATTTTCGCCACCAGGCACTAAAATTTTCAAAATCTATAAACTATATCTCAACTAAACTATAATCTATAAACTATATCTCAAAATACTCAAAAATACTTAAAATTTAATGAATCTCAAAAATACTTAAATTCTCAAAAAGATTTCTCTACTATTCATAACAGGAATCGGAGTTGTGACTGGACCTATCCTATCCAAGAACAACTTCATCATCAATAAAAAAAATTATTGAGTTTCTAAATACTCAAAATGAAATTACAAAAAAAAATTTTAGACTTCATGAATTCAACAATCCTTTTGCCTATCTTCATCATCCGTTATTTGGGTCGTCCTTCGCGCTATTACAACGGACCTAAGGGAGAATCGTCATCCCTCAGCGGACAATAGATTAGCAATAACTAACCATATAACTTCAAACTATGGGGTCTTTTCCATCGAAGGGTCATAAGGATGTCGCTGCTGACATAAGTAGGAATTATCACCACTTACCGGTCGATAGTACTTACAACTTATCTTCAAAAGACTAAACTACAAATTTCAAGTTAACTAGGTTAATTTCCACCGAACGCTACAGCTAATGGACTCGAATATCCAATAAGGACATCCGTCTACAAATCAACTTCTAACTTGACTAAAAGAATAAGTTTGTGAGAATAGAGGATACTTGAACAGGTTATCGCTGCAGACGTGAGTTAGGACTAAGATCTACCAACCACCGGTCGATACTTAAGTCAACTATCTCTATGATCGTAAATCTCTACAAAACTAATCAACGACAAAAAAAAATTTTAAACGTTTCATCAAAAAAAAAAATCTGAGAAAAAAAAATTTCTCTTCACTACTAAATTTTCGAAAACGACTTTTCTAAAATTTCAAAAATAATACTATACTCGGGACCCACACGTTGGGCGCCATTATGTGTAACGGAAATTTTTCAACATTATCCTTCATTACATTTGATGTTTGCCAAAAGATGTAAATTACATGTGCAATGAAAGATAATGCTAAAAAAAATTCTAATGTAAATTAATGAAGAGTAGAAGACCGTCACACCAACAACACGTCAACTGGGACCGAGAAAAACCCACAAACTTAAATATTCTTCTAATTTCACAACTGCGAAAATATTCGTCAATGCGAAGGGTTCGTGCCCCACGTTGGGCGCCATTATGTGTAACGGAAATGTTTCAACATTATCCTTCATTACATTTGATGTTTGCCAAAAGATGTAAATTACATGTGCAATGAAAGATAATGCTAAAAAAAATCCTAATGTAAATTAATGAAGAAAAGAAGACCGTCACACCAACAACACGTCAACTGGGACCGAGAAAAACCCACAAACTTAAATATTCTTCCAGTTTCGCAACTGCGAAAATATTCGTCAATGCGAAATTTTCGGGCCCCACGTTGGGCCCCATTATGTGTAACGGAAATTTTTCAACATTATCCTTCATTATATTTGATGTTTGCCAAAAGATGTAAATTACATGTGCAATGAAAGATAATGCTAAAAAAAATCCTAATGTAAATTAATGAAGAGTGAACCACATTGTCACACACAAAAATATAAAAGCATAAAAGCAATGATCCGTGAGAGGAAAGACCATATCGATCCTTGGAACGAGCATCATCCACATGCCCCTGTTAGCTCCAAGGTTCGTTACGTCCTATCCCACTTCTCATGACTCTTAAGCACATATCGATGACACATGTGCGGTTACTAATCCACCGAAAAGGAACCAAAAGATAATTTGCTTGGTTGATCATTATCACAAATCGAGACAGGGTTCGGATGATATATAAGCGACAACTGTCATACACTTCTGACAGTACCTTGTTACCGAAATAGCTCGCCTTGCGTAGATCTACCAGAATAGACGATAATTGAAAAGATACTCTGAATCATTTGATAGGTACGTTTATGTTGGGGGTGTTTAATCCCCTTTCCCCTTGACAAAAGTTGAGGACCTAACAACTCGAATACTAATAACTATTCGCCCTATACTAAAGGATCTTCATCTTACTCGACATCTATCTTGACTTATAGTACCCATCCTCTGCTGAAGTGGGCACGTCCAAGCCATGATAGATGAAGTTGTCTTCGCTCGATCGCCGCTGCAGGTCTGTAGGTTTGAATTGGCTATACTCATAGCGAAAGGGCGTGAGTTCTTGCAACGAGAGACGAAAACGGTGTACACACTTATTAAAGACCTGCAGTCTAAATGTACTTGACTAATTCTATAAAAAGATTTTGGGGACTACCGGGTGAGTATTTACTTTCAAATTGTTAAAAATAATCTTAATCGAACAGCGAATTCAAAAAAAATGGGAACACCGATGTTTATGTTCCATGGACTAACTTCTCCCTATCCCATCCTTGTTCTGGCTTGTCCATATAGATTCTTCAGAACCCTTTGTTTGAGAGAAAAAGATGATACGGTCTCTCAGTACACGTAACTACACTACTATGTACTAACACGCTAGCAATATAGTCTTACTACTCCTCAACCATTTCTGCGAGTGTACCATAATTATACAGAAAGGTCTACAACCTTGATAGAGTACAGGTGTTGAGTACCTATCTACGTGCTATTCACCCGTCCAAAGTGAATGCTGTCAGAGAAGAACTAATGTTTCTCCGCCATTCACCCAATGTTTTCGTTTGCACGATTAAAGTTATCGAAAACGCCCTCATTGGAAAAGAGGAAGAGTCACCTCCTCTTAATAACATTGATGATGCTGTCTTCTTGGTTGACATAGCCTCAGCCACAACTCCTGTTCCACCACAATCTACAACTTCATCATACTAAATCTAAATGACCTAAAAGAAAGAACCACTTCCCTAAAAAGAATGCTATCATCGCTTAAATGAAATTCAAAAACGAGTATCTATCTTCTTTAGAAGCTCCATTTAACTTTTATTTTTATATACTTAAATTATCTTAACAATTTTCTTTGTTATATAACAAAACTAAATGATTCAAAAAAATTTAATTTCTAAACTATCCTATTAATTCTGTGAAGTAAAAGAAATTATTACTATAACCGAGTAAAAATCTTTTACTAATTTAATTTTCAACTTAAGATTGAACTTTGACAACAAAACAATATTATTGTTCAATGTGACTCTAGTGAAATTCACCCTGAACACATTTCAAATATTTATGGTCTAATAACCATTCAAAAAAAAAATCGGTAAATCCCACTAAAATATTTAGTAGGTATCTATGTCTACACAAACTCTACCGTATCTATACGATAATGACAACTTGATTCACACAAAAAAAAAATAAATCAAGGCAGTACTTTTTCTGTCCGCACAGATCCGACTATTCGTAAAAATTTACCAACTATCCGTATAGTTGCATCAAAAATAAAAAACGTTTCCAATTTCGAAAAATGACAAAAAAACTTTATCTTCTAACAACGAAGTTCATAATTCATCTTAAATTTATTCACTGAACCGCGTATGCATAAAGATGTCTCTTTACACAATCAAAATTCATATGTGGTTGCGCCACATTAACACAAAAGAAGAAAAATTTCCCTTTCCCGAAAATATTTTCCCCAAAAACCAAAAGTATATAAAACTACTTTGATCACGGACTCACAATTAAGTAGACGGATCTCAGTAGAGTAATTATAAATAAAAATTTTATAAAATCAATATAGTATAACGTCAAAAATATATTTATAATAATTAAATCAATATATAATTAATCAGACAAAAGTGACTTAAGGGTTCCTACCTACTGAAGAAATGCATTTCACCAGATGATAGTACCTAAAAAAAATTTATAAACTTATGCTTAATTGCATTCAACAAAAAAAAACTTTAAGGTTTCAGGTAAGTATTTTTGTTGTCGAATTGGGATAAATTCGACTCTTCCACTTAAGGTACGTAGGTATACGATTCGAATTCAAGTTAATATTGGTTGACTTTAATCGATCCCGTTCACGATAAACTCCAGAAATCTCTTCAAAGATTCACACGTACAACGTAACAATAAAATAATGACCCGATGAATTTGCTATCTAATCGAAACATGTACTTGTCCTTATCTCGTACACAAACCAAATTAAACTTATGAAATAAGTTGAGTTTGCTTGGTGACGTTTAAACTTCAATTCAAAATTCGCGAAAACTGTTATACTGCTCATTAAACGCAGATCGCAAAACGTATAAATTACTTGAAATTGAATTTAAATCAAAACAGGCAAAAAGATTTCAAAATCCTCTGTTACGATTCAACTTCAATTCACTTTTTGAAACAACAATATTTTTATTTTTAGCTGAAGGCTCATTAATCGAACTAAGTACACCTTCACTAAATTATTCACGTAAGTAAATCCATATATAATTCTCAAAACCGATTTAAATCCATCTATTAAGTCCGATCGATATTCAGATAAACGATTCCGAGACAAAAACAAACAAAAAATAAACGTTAATATACCCTACGGTACTTGTATAGTTCATGTATCTGAATCAAATTCAATTTTTATAAATCACAACTTGAATTTGTTTCGAGATACTTTATGACAAACTAAATTTTACAAAATTGTTCACTAACTTTTTTTCTTTTCAGATCTCTAAACTGGTCAGTAACTTCCCATATGAAGATAAGTATCCATAAGTTTTTATCAACTGAACCTCATGTCAACTTGAATTCATATAATATAATAATTATATTAACTTTATATTTCAGCTGAAGGCTTACTAAATTAACACAAGTACCACTTCCTGGAATATTTCACATATAGGTATCAAAAAAAAAATATAATCCGATTATATTACAAACGATTTAACCGAACTTTCTTTCAAGATTCGCAATTAATTCTTCAACACGAGTTAAATTACACCGTAGGTACATATATCCTTATCACAGTCACGGTCGAGCCTAGTAATTTTTAATTGCTGGGTTCCCGTGATTGTTTTATCGTATATATATTGCAATTCTTTTACTTTACAGATCACAATAAATGTAAATTTTTTTGGTAAGTAACTTTCAAGTATTTTTAAACCACAAAAAAATAATTTTATAATTCATACAACTTTTTAATTATTTAGACATTTCCAGAATTTAACATGGTTATGAAAATTTGATTTACATTAATGGTTTTGTAACCGAATCAAAAAATATACATTTCTTAAAACTCAAGACTAAGTAAATGTTTGCACATAAGACTTTCTTTTTTTTTATAGGATCGTATCCACACTTTCAGGTATTTTAAAATTTGTTAATTATTCACAGTAGTTATAACTTATTTTCAAAGATAAATAAATTCCTTAATATTCGGCATGGGCTTCACAAAAATTTTACAATTTGGTACAGTACCTTCTTAATCGTTGGGGTTTTTACTTTTACCCTTATATACATTCTCCAACTGTTGAATTATAGCTGTTTTTTTTTTATAGTTGTACAGGATGATCTCCGGAACGGTACTTCTATCCACAACATCCGATGATTGCTGTTATATTAAACTGTATTCATGCATATACCACTGAGTTAGTAATGCTTCCAAAAAAAATTTTTTTTGATGATTTCCAATAAAGATTAGGATTCCTAAGTCTATTAGGTTTCGAGACTAGGATTTTTATTCCAAAATCAATATGAAGTGTTCCAGGCAGCTCAGATATGACTCTGTGATGTATGCGATTCCCTGGACAATGAATCCGAGTACTCTTTTCTGCCTGCCTACATATACAAATTTTAACTATTGTTCCTATCTATGCAAAAACAAAAAAAAACTAATACGTCCAAGGGACGTGTACCTAGGTGTATTAATTTAGTCATTTTAATGACTTACTATTTTTTTTTTTTTTTTTTAATTTCACGAATTTTAGCTCACCTGGATTAAAACTGAAGTTTGCTATTGATGGTTATGGGGTGGACTCTTTTTGAGCACCTTTCCCCGAATTTGTCGACGGCGTCTTTGGTTTTTCTTTCTTAGATTTTATGTGGAAAATTTCACCCGTCGTCTCGTCGATGTCTGTAGATTCGTCTACGACCACGACTCTGCCATTAATGTTAGTTATCTTCCAATTAAAAGCGGCAATTCTGGACTTAGCTAATTTTCTATCCGCCATTAAGCGTGCAAAAAATGTTCTGAACAAACAAAATTCGTTTTAGAAAAATTCTTTTAGCAGATGAAAATTATTTTATGCATACCTTTTTTTTCTGCTATTTGTTAAATAATTATTAATAAAATTTCTTCTTTTTCTTGATTTTTTTTTTTTTTTAGATGATCCTTTCTAGATATATGGATTTTAATGTCGCCTGTACCTTTTTTTTCTGATTTTTATTCTTCTGACTGAACTGATGTTTTACGTCGTGACTTCGGAAATGAAAAGAATGTTCTGAAAATTTCCATTCCACGAAACACGTTACTCAAACTCAACTGGAATTTTTGCCGTGGTGAAAAACATTTTATCGTTTTGGAGGGGTGTGTGAGATACTTTTCTCTCGCTCGCTCTTTCTTCACGATATGTGGCTTTGGAATTTCTCGTTCGCACTTTGGGTTGAACGTGAAGTTCTTTTGCAATTTAAACTAATGCATAATTGTAGTTGCGCGAGTTACGATATCCTCTCAACCTCTTATATCATTATATTACTCCAATTGCAAACTCAGCACTTTCCCACATTATTGTACCTATCCACCTTTAATAGTTACGATACCCTTTCAACCTCTTATTATTGTATTATTATATTATTCCAATTGCAAACTCAGCACTTTCCCACATTATTGTATCTATCCACTTTTAATTTTATAATATTAATTTGCAAAGTAAAATAACAAATATCAAATTTCTTAGTTCAATACACTTTTAATTTCAACTTCACAACAAATCATATTTCTTTTAAAATACCTGCTGAGTATTGTTAAACTCAGTTTTGACGACATGCAATTTATGAATATATAAACTTTGTAAAATTATAAGTTAGGGAGTTGGTATCAATCAAATAAAGAGAGCGAAGCTCTGTCCGAGTAAATATAAAATTTGTTTTTTTTTAAAGTCTATATGATTAAACCATAAGTGGCGCAGTCTGGAAAAGAACCTTAAAATAATTACTGATGTCAATGTGATATAATCAATCAAAAAGTGAATTCGACGGTTTATCGAAAAAAAAAAAAAAAAAAAAAAAATAAATAATCCAAAGTTAAAATAACATGTTATAATCTCGCAGAAGTGCATATTTATTCGACGGATTATCGAATAAAAGTGAACAGTGCGTACATTCGAAGAAAATATTCGACGGGTTATCGAAAACGGAGAAGAAAAAAAAAATACTTAATTGTGTGAAGATAGAAAAAGAAACAATCGCATCAATTTAAAGACAATATAACAACAACCAAAGGAAAGGAAATGCTTTTGCTCATCCTGTAAGTCTATCCTTATTTTACTTATTTATGAAATCAGTGAACAAATTTGACATAAATAGGAATTTTGTGGAATTAGAAGAATTAAAAGAATTAGAAAGATTAGAAAAACTTGACTTAAAAAATATGGCCGTAAATCAAGCAA
The DNA here is from genome assembly GCA_951217065.1 of Baccha elongata. Classification (NCBI taxonomy): domain Eukaryota; kingdom Metazoa; phylum Arthropoda; class Insecta; order Diptera; family Syrphidae; genus Baccha; species Baccha elongata. The sequence continues at coordinate 83,235,651 of OX578274.1, forward strand.
ATAATATAGCTCTTAATTTCAATGATAACCTCAACCCAATCAATCCAGAGGTCGAACAACAAGTTGTGGCAAATCCGATTGACCTTTTTAGCTCACTCAAAATACCCGATGCCATCAAGGATTTACCAACATTCGATGGTAATCCTAGATTACTGCACGAGTTTATTAAAAATGTGGAGGAAATCCTCTCATTAATGATACCGATTGATGGCACGGTACAAGGAAGGGTATTGCTTAGAGCGATACGTAACAAAATTGTCGGTGATGCAAATATAGTTTTGAGTATGTTTGGAACCCAGCTTAGATGGCAAGATATAAAAAATAACCTCATACTACACTACGCAGACAAAAGAAATGAGACTTCACTTATAAGGGACCTTCACGGTCTATCCCAAGGCCATAGATCAGTAGAAAATTATTATAGCATGTTAATAGAAATACTATCTGCAATGTGTAACCAACTACAAATCCATGAAATAGATCAAAATGTCATTACAGCCAAATCAACGCTTTTTAATGAGATGTGCCTAAACACTTTTCTCTCAGGTTTGAAAGAACCCTTAGGCTCAACAGTTCGAGCAATGAAACCAAACTCATTAAGCCAAGCGTTTTCTTTTTGCATCAGGGAACAAAATATATTTTACACCCGTTATGACGCTAATGTTCAACAAAGAACCCAATTCCAACAATATAGGCCAAATAACTCCAGATATAATTCCCACAATCAAAGACAAAATAGTGACAATAATTACTTTCAACAGAATAGACAGGCAAATAGAAGACCTTTTTTCTCAAATGATAGGCAGAATGGTGACAGGACGCATTTTCAACAAAACAGACCAAATAATAATAGATTATCTTCCCCAATTCAAAGACAAAATAGTGATAGAATTTTCTCTCAAGGCAATAATAATAACTATCATAACCAACAACGATTTAACAATCGTTCCGGACCAGAACCAATGGACACTACCTCGGGAAACAGCCGAGTTCGTAGCACACAAATCAATAAACCAGAACCAATGGATACATATTCTGGTAACAGCAGAAATAGAATTAATGACTTTAGGCAGAATAGGCAAATGTACAGCACCGAGATTTTACCAAATGGCAATTATGAAACCCAACCTGGTCAAGACCTATCACAAAATGATATAACTAATATGAACTACTACCCCAACTTAGATCAATTTCAGGAAGGAAATAATACAGCAGAAAACATATCCGACGCAAAAGCATTGGAATTTTTGAGACTACCTATAGATTTAAACATTTCTGAAGCCGTAATTGGTTCAAAAGCAAAACTGTTTGAATATGATAATTCAAAACAATTGAAATGTGAAGAGCAAATGGGGCAAGTTGAATGAATGGTACGGGTCTGTGAATTACTAGCAATTGAAGTAAAATAGTTGTTAAACGCTTCAGCAATAGCAAAATTGTCTGTTAATTCACAGTTATCAACCCCACTTCGAATCACAATTGGCTTTTTTGAAAAAGAAGACTTGTTAAGGATATTGTTATGTATCAACAATAGCATTATATTATATTGTTATATAATAACTGTAACTCTTATGGTATCATAAGCTTATCTCACTAAGACGATATAATTGTAAACTGCAAAAGACAGTCTCACTTTACCACGCTTTCAATAAAGACATAACGAATTGTGAAGAGGTCTTATTATTCATTTTCAATACATAATATTTGGCGACGAGTAAAAAAAAAAAATAAAGTTTAACTATTTAATATTTTATGAGAAAAAGTAGTTGACGTGCTTTTATGAAAGAAAAGAAGTTTATTTGTTTTTTAACTTAACTAACTTTAGTGAGAAAAAATATATAAGAAAAAACGCAATAGTGTGTATTATATGGCTCCAGAGACCAAACCAGTTATGGCTACAACTGTATATACAGCACCCATTGGTAATATCGAAGCATTTATTGTGGGTGACGATGATTTTGATGAATATTTAGAGCGTATTGGGCACATTTTTATTTTGAACAATATTGAAGACGAAAAAAAGGTTTAATATCTAATTAGTATAGCAGGCAAGGATTTTTATGAAAAAACGAAGAAAATTTTATCGCCAAAACATGCAACGGATTATTCTTATGAAGAGTTAACAAAACTGTTAAAGAGTCATTTTAAACCTGTTCGAAACGTAAGAGCTGAGAGGTATAAATTTATGTGTCGTATATTGGCAGAAGGAGAAACACTCAGAGATTTCATAATAGAACTTAAAATGCTAGCGGAAACATGTGAGTTTGATAGTTTTTTAGACCAAGCACTTTGTGACAAACTCATTTGGTCGATCAAAGACGAGCAAATTCAAAAAAAGTTAATCGACATGCCTCTGACAAAAAAATTTACGCACATTTGCGAAGCCGCGCTTTTGATGGAAATGACAACAAAAGATGTAAGGGCTATCCAGTCAAGTTCGACACCATCATCTAACCAAAATTGGATCCAGACAAGTTCGACACAACAACCAACCCAAAATTGGATTAACAAAGAGCAAAATATCCGTTACCAACACCGAAATGTAAGAGGAACAAGAGGGCCAGTTACGAGTGACAGCAGCAACAGCAGAACAAACAGGCAACAATGTAATAGTGGACAGCAATTTGATCGTCGTAATTTACCGCAAATACAATGTTATAATTGCCAGCAGTGGGGTCATTTGGCAAATGCATGTAAAAGACAGAGACGCTGCAATAGTACAGGTAGTCTTAATAAAAGTTCATATAAAAACCGTTTTACGAATAGAAATTATGTGAATAGAAATATGAACTATATTGATTATGAAGATGAAGAAGATGAAGTAGATGACGAGTTTTTACTTTCAAATTTAAACTTATGTAATATAGGTAGAATTAATGGTGACCAATTAAAATCAGTGAATGAACCAGCAGATGTTAATTCTAAATTACTAAAAATGGAAGTGGACAGTGGCGCATGCCTCTCAGTAATTTCAAAGATAACCTTTAGACATTTTTTTAATGATTGTGTTTTAAAACGTGTTGATGAAAGGCTTAAAGTAGAAAATGGCTCAAGGGTGGTTGCAGTTGGTGAGTTTCCTGTAAGGGTGAATAATAAAAACATGTTTCATAATTTATATTTGGTTGTGATTGGAGCCGAAACTGATTTTGTACCATTGTTGGGAGAGATTGGTTAGATATTTTGTTTGTAGGATGGCGAAATTTTTTTTCAATCAACAAGGTAACGGTTGAATCCGATATGAAATTAGAAATTATGACAAAGTTTCCATTGCTATTTGATGAAGATTATTCCGGGGTCATTAAAACGCATTTTGCTAATATAGTTTTGAAAGACAATGCACAACCGGTCTTCCATGGTGCGTATACTATAGCATATGGTCTAAAAGATAAAATTGACCTGGAAATAGGCAGGCTTTTGAAGTTTGGTGTTTTAGTGCCAGTAAGGCACAGCGTTTGGGCTTCACCAATGGTTGTAGTGGAAAAAAAGAATGGGTCTATAAGATTATGTATAGATGACAAAAATACGATAAATCCGGTTGTAAATGCAGATTATTATCCGCTTCCAAGGATAGATGATATCCTTGCTAGTTTGTCAGGTTGTGAATTCTTTTGTATTTTAGACTTGGCGTTCTAAAAGAGATAACATGCGTGCTATTCTCGAAGCACCAACCCCTACTGATTTAACATCACTAAAAGCTTATTTGGGACTCCTCAACTTTTATGGAAGTTTTATTAGAAGCTTGTCAAGTCGCTTGGCTTCTCTTTACAAACTTACAGCAAATAATCAGCCTTTAATTGGAACGATTCCTGTGCAACAGCATTTTAGGATAGCAAGAAGTATCTATATGAAAACAATCTCTTAGCTTACTACAACCCTTCTTTACCGCTTGGTATTGTAGCAGACGCTAGCTCGTACGGAGTCGGTGGTGTTTTGTTTCACATAGATCAAAATAATAAAGAGCTTCCCATTAAGTTTGCGTCTAGCTCACTTTCTGAATCTGAAAAGAAATATTCACAAATAGAGCGTGAAGCTTTAGCTATCATATTTTCACTAAAAAAATTCCACAAATATGTATGTGGGCGACGGTTTGTAATTTTCAGTGATCATAAACCTCTGGAAATGATTTTCGGGGCAAAAAAGGTGAACGCGGTGACAGGGGCAAGACTTCAAAGGTGGTCAATTTTTATGTCACAATATGATTACGAAATCAAATATAGAGAGGCCTCCAAAATGGGAAATGCGGACGCATTATCTAGATTGCCTTTGAATGAAGGTACAAATGTACAGGAAAATCTGATACATTTTTTTAACATATCGGGAAATATTCAATTGAATAAAGAAAATATAGAGTGTGAAACCCAAAAAGACGATGTCTTAGCAAACATTATTGAGTATGTAAATTCAGGGAAATGGCCAACAAATATACATAATACAGATATTAAGAAATATTTCAATAAACAATTTGATTTTTGTGTGGATTCGAACTGCTTGTTCTGGGGTAATCGTTTAGTAATCCCGGAAAAATTAAAGACAACAATATTACATGTTTTGCATGAAGGGCACATTGGAGTTGTTAGGATGAAGTCAATTGCTAGAGGGTCAGTTTGGTGGTTTAATATAGATAGAGACATTGAGGTGTTTGTACGGGGATGTGACGTGTGTCACAAGCTACAAACCTGGTGTCACAAGTCTTGAAAATTGGCAATCTACTCAATATCCATTCGAACGCGTGCATGTGGATTTTTTTTTATTTAAAAGGTGAGACGTTATTTATTTTGTTCGATACTTTTTCGAAATGGATTGAAATTTTTGTTATGAAGAAAACTTCCGCTTTACATGTTAGCCAAGTCCTACGTTCAATTTTCCGCACTTTCGGATTTCCCACTGAAATTGTTTCAGATAATGGCCCGCCGTTTAATTCAAATGAATATGAAGCCCTTTGCAAGGCCAATAATATTAAAGTATCTAAAACTCCACCATACCATCAGCAGTTGAATGGAAGCGCTGAAAGAGCAGTACAGACCGCTAAGTCGGGATTAAAAAAGTACCTTTTAGACGATAAGTATAAATCTCTTTCACTTCAAACACAACTAGATAACTTTTTGTTTAAGTATCGAAATACACCCTGCACTGTAACTGGTATATCACCATCTGAGGCTATTTTTAATTTTAAGCCAAAAACTGCTTTGAGTTTTTTGACAAACAATAAATCCGGCAGCAAATACAAAAATACTGCGAACAAAAATTACAAGAATGAAATTAGAAATGGGCAATCACATAATATACAAAAATTAAATTCGAAAAAATATTATGATTTTAAGGAAAACGAATTAATTTGGTATCGCTCGAATAATAGTGGTAACCTTTTGGTACGATGGATTCCCGATATTATAGTAAAAAAAATTACCACGCTTTCAATAAAGATATAACGAATTGTGAAGAGGTCTTATTATTCATTTTCAATACATAATAGATATTATTGACAACTTGCCATTCATCTTTTAAATTTCCTTTAGCTGAGTTTAGTCATGTACGATAATAGTTCTCACGACTGACTGGTTTTTCCTTTTTTAATTCCGAGCATAGTCTTTTATATCTATTGTTTGTTTTATATTTGATTTTTTTATACGGATGGTGTAGTAGCTATTTTCAATGTGTTCTTTTAGTTTCTTAATTAAAATCGAATATGATCCAGAAGCATCACTTTCAATAAAAACATCTTCCCAAAACTCATAAAAGAGATCAGTTTTAAGTTTCTAAAAATTTATTTTTGTTTTTATTTTATCAGTGCTAGGAGAATGTATAACCTTTTTTGTTTTTACCCTGTGTACCAAAACGACTGTCATAGCGTGATCAGTAATCATAAAATCAATTACGCATTGTTCATAAGTATGCGAGATATTGGTAAAACGTCCATACATATATATGGTCTAAGCAAGTACCTGACACCAGTCTTGTAGGCTCGTTTATAAAGCATTCTAGACCATTAGAGGCAAGAAAAGCCCTATACATTGAGACAGTTTCATTGTTTTCTAAAATGTTAAGGTTAAAATCTCCCACAATAATAAGGTTTTTTGACTTTTCTCTTTCTAAAAGACGTGAAAACTAGTTAATAAAAAAAGAAACACTGCAGTGTTCATGAACGCATGTAACCTATACACACATTAAAAACATAAACTTCCTTATCAACTTTAAAAAATACTTTTATAACATCCGCGCTCACGAAATCTACATCAGACACTTCACACTCAGTAAATTCTTCTTTTATAAAGCACCCAACACCACCGGCAGCATAGCTTTCATTTGTTTTGGCATGAAAATTGGAACCAGGTAAAACATAGTAATTTTTTTTCAAACCCATAAATCCATATTTCGGCACAAATACGATAACTTTGGCGCCAAGAATTGATAACTGTTTTTTGTAGAACAGATCAATACAAGCATTTTTTACTATGGGTGGGGGGTCTATCTCCCTCCGTTTGGGTGGGAGGGGCAATTTTATAAAAACAGTGCTAATCATTTAAAACAAATATTAAAAAATAACGGTAACACTTACAACTAAGTTTTATATTTTTTTTAAATCAAGTGAAACCTATGCATAGTCTTTGAAAAAACGGACTTTAAACTCAAAAATTGCGAAAAAAAAGGTAAAAAAAAACTTTGAAGTGTGATTTTTCAAAACTGTAAAATAAAATACTACTTTTTTTTATAAAATTCGTTGCTCATATTAATTTTAAATCATAAACTGAAAACAAAATGATTTTATGTTTTTTGGTTATGAGAAAATGGAAAATTACTAAATGTGAATTCGGGATCTCAAACTGGGCACGAGTACGATAACTTTGGCGCCAAGTATTGATACTTGTTTTTTGTAGAACAGATCAATACAAGCATTTTTTTTTTAATTGAAATGACTTTTCCACCCTCATATTTTCTCATTAGTATTTGATTGTTTCTAAACCATAAATATTTAAAACCTTGTTTCTTTTTTGTTTCTTTAGCTTGCATAAATAGAGCTTGTGTAAAATTCGTAAGAGCATCGTTAATGTACACAGCATTCCCTTTGCCTCTTTTAGTGATTTAAGATAATAATCAAATTCGTCTTCCAATTTTGTAAGCTTTGCATATACCATTTGAATAGTGCATTCGCTGTTTATCCTCATCATCATCGGCTCGACAACCGGGGTCCGGTCCTCGCCTCCTTCAACAAGTCTCTCCACCTATCCCGGTCTCGAGCCGACGCCATCCAGTTGCGCACCCCAAGGCTCCGGGCGTCCTGGTCTACGCCATCTCTTCAGCGCAAGCATGATCTACCACGCTGTCGTCTGCCATAGAATGTACCACAAGGAACTTTCCGAGAAGGTTCCTCTTTGCTCATGCGAGCTAGGTGCCCTGCCCACCGAAGTCTACCGAGCCTAATTTTTGTCACGATATCTGCTTCAAGGTAGATTGCGTACAATTCATGATTGTACCGTCTCCAGAATCGTCCTTCCTCACATATGGGGCCAACAATTCTCCTTAAGACTTTTCTCTCGAACGCGGCTAAGAGGTCAGAGTGCCTTTTGCTAAGCACCCAAGTCTCGGATCCATATGTGAGTACTGGCAGGACCATGGTCCTGTACAGCAGTAGTTTTGAAGTTATGGTGAGATTTCTGGATTTGAAGAGCTTTGACAGACTGTAGTAGGCTCTGTTGGATTTGAGAAGCCGCCCGCGTATTTCTTCTTCTATATTGTTATCGGCTGCTACTATTGACCCAAGGTATTTAAAGGATTGCACCACTTCAAATTCGTGCTCCGCTACCTTGATTGTTTGACCAACTGTTCCTCTCGCATTCGACGCCACCATGTACTTTGTTTTACCTTCACTAATGTGCAGCCCCAGATTTTGTGCCGCCTGCTCGATCTGGATGAAGGAATCGTGTACAGCTTGCTTGGTTCTTCCGATGATGTCGATGTCGTCTGCGTAAGCCAGTATCTGGCTGGACCTGTTGACGATGGTCCCTCTTGTTGCCGTGCCAGAGTCACGGATTGCTTTCTCCAACGCCAGGTTGAAGAGGAGGCAGGCCAAACCATCCCCTTGTCGGAGTCCATTAAAGATTTTGATTGGTCTGGATAGCAATCCGGCTATTTTTACTTCGCTTGTTACGTTGGTCATGGTCAACCTACATAGTCGTGTCAATTTATTTGGGATGCCGAATTCTCTCATGGCTTTGTAAAGTTCTACCCTGGCTATGCTATCATAGGCGGCCTTAAAGTCTATAAACAGGTGGTATGTTGGGATGTTAAATTCTAGACATTTTTCCATCGCCTGCCTAAGGGTAAAGATCTGATCAGTTGTTGATTTTCCTGGAATGAAACCACACTGATATTGTCCGATCATTGTTTTAGCATATGGGGTTATCCGGTCTTGTAGGATAGAGGAGAGTATCTTATAGTCGGTACTCAACAACGTGATACCTATATAGTTGCTGCACGTTGTGACATCTCCTTTCTTATGTATGGGGCATATTATACCTTTTCGCCAGTCTTCTGGCATTTTTTCATGCTCCCACACGTGCACTTTAATATCATGAATTGCCTGACGTAGAGCTGGCCCACCGTGTTGAAATAATTCGGCTGGTATACCATCAGCTCCCGGGGCTTTGTTTTTCTTTAGCCGGTCTATAGCCTTCTCAACCTCTTCTCCGTCCTTGCAGTATGTGCAGCGTGGTGTGTACTGCGTCATGTTTCGGACGGATTGGTAGAACTTCCACGCCTGGTGCGGACCTCGCTCTCGGCTTTTTTCTATTTCACAGATTAAGTTCTTCTCCCAGGCTGATTTTTTCTGTCGAAGCCGTTTTTCTATTCTTCTGAGCTCTTTATATTCTTCTTCGCGTGCCCGCGTTCTATGAGATTGTTGCATTGCTCGGTACGCAACATTCTTACGTTCAGTCGCTAGCTTGCATTCATCATCAAACCAGTCGTTCCGATTTCTACGACTGCTGCATAAGATGGAGTTGGCAGTACTAATGACAGTATTCTTAAGGCGTGTCCACTTCTCATCTACGCCCAGCATACTGGCTCCAGGACTTACTCTCCCTAAATCAAGTGATTCTAGGGCGAGTCCTTACGCATTACCAGAGGTGTTACTGGCATTTTCATTGCGCAGGGCGGCCGTGTTGATTCGAACCTGATCGGCGGATGCAATACGTCTTCGCAAGGCAATCCGCCCTCGGAAGACCATACCAACAAGATAGTGATCCGAGTCGATATTGGCGCCTCGGTACGTTCGTACCGTCATCAAGTTCGAGTAGTGGCGACGGTCAATCAACACGTGGTCTATTTGGTTACGAGTGACTTCATCAGTTGATACATAGGTGGCTTTGTAGATATCTTTTCGCGGGAACCTGGTACTCGCAACGACCATGTTTTTCGATGCTGCCAATTCTAAGACTCGAAGTCCATTGTCATTAGTGTTCTCATGCAAACTATGGGTGCCTGCGTAATGCCTGAATACCGGCTCTCGACCTATTTTTGCGTTCAAATCCCCAAGGATGATTTTTACGTCATACCTGGGACAGGCATTGAGGGTCCTCTCGACTTGTTCGTAGTAAGTCTCTTTTTCTTCGTCTGAGGACTCCTCCGTAGGTCCGTGAACGTTAATGAGGCTGATGTTCGTAAATTTGCCTCGCACGCGAAGGGTGCATAGCCTTTCGCTTATAGCGTTAAAGCCGATGATGGTAGACTTCATTTTTTCGCTGACTAGGAAGCCTACCCCGAACACATGGTGTTTTGTATGACAGCTGTAGTATACGTCATATTCTTTCTTCTGTAAAACACCATTCCCTGTCCATCTGACAGGGCATCAGCTAGCTGCTGAGCAGCTCGAGCTCTATAGAGCGATCGTACGTTCCATAAGAAAATTCGTAAATCGTTTTGCCGTTTTCGTTGCGTAGGTTGTCGTCGTGAGATCAGTCCGTTTCCGAGGCTTGTTGTCGGTCTCGTGATTCGAAGTTTTACGGAACAGGGAATTAACCTGTTGCCAACCTGAGGAACCAGCCTGATCATATTAGCCAAACCTTTTTTTAAAAGGCTTGTTACTAGCGGCCGCCGCGAAGAGGCTATGATCACACTTCCATCAGTCCCGAATAGTTACGGCACGTGCATGTTTTCGTATGCTACATGTTATTCCCCCTATTCGTCTGATGGCTGACCGCATTCGCTGTTGCTCTGCCCATTTCCCCCTTCGTTCTCGGTCATCATAGTTGATTTAGAGTTGTCGATTAAGGTTGGGTTGTTGTTGCTTATGAGTGAAGTGGCATTTGTTACGGTTACGCACTCAGGCACTGTGAGAGATTAATGTAATTAGCAATACATTTCTTACAACGAAATGATTTTCCCAATGATTTGGAAATCACAACATCTAGTGCTTTGAATTTGATACATGCAAAATGAAAAATTGAAATGCAATCTGAGCACGATATTTTTTCACTAGTATTTCTATCAATTTTATGAAAACACTTTGAACAAATCATTTTGATAAATGCAAGTGATTACCGAGTGTTTCAATGCGCACCCCACGACACTTCAACTGAAACTTTTCTGACGAGGTGCTTATTAAACTTCAGCGTTGGGTTAAGGTTAACTCCAAGATATTTATATTTCTTTGTCACTTCTAAGCTCCTTCCATTGTTCTTCCAATTGTTTCCAGCTTAAGTCCGATTAGATCGCGAGAAAATCATAATTTTTGACTTTTTAATGTTGATTTCAAGTCCCCATTTTCACAGCACATAGACAGCCGGTTAATCATCAATTGTAAATTTTCTTTCGATTCTGATAATATGACCAAGTAACCAGCATAAAGCAACACATTGATTTGGATTCCTGCCATTCTGATTCCTCCAGGTAGGTGGTTAACAATGTCGTTTATAAACAGTGCAAATAAAAGTGCACTAAGCGGACATCCCTGTTTGACACCTTAATCAGTTCTAAACCATTCAGAAAAATGTGATCCATCCCAAACGTTAGCTGCTGTATCTGTGTACATATTTTTGCTGACATGTAGAAATCTGTTTGAAACACCTAACTGTGTAAGTTTGTATATTAGAGCATTACGATTTACTAAATCAAACGCTGCTTTGAAATCGACAAACAACGCATACACCTTTTTATTTCTAGCTTGAAATGATTTGACTATTGATGTCAGAGAAAAGATTTGGTCAACTGTGGAATAGTTTTTCCGAAATCCAGCTTGGAAGTCCGATAGTATAATTTTTTCTTCTACCAACTTTTCCAATCGGTCAACAAGGACTCCACAAAATACCTTAGCTATGATATTCATAAAAGATATACCTCTATAGTTGGCAACTTCATTCAAGTCACCTTTTTTATGAATGGGAAAAATGACAGTTCTTCTGAACGAAGATTGAACTTCATCATTCAAAAGAATTTTGTTAAACAGCGCGACCAGTTGGATGCCAAAACTTTGAGTTGCATTTTTAAAAAATTCATAAGGTACACCATCTTCACCTGGCGCTTTATTATTTTTAGTTTTTTGTAGAACTGTTGCTATTTCAAACATAGATATATCGGTGTCCAGTATATCATCGGTGATGAGAGGCTCAGCATAAGAAAACGTTGAGAGAGATTTAGTTTGAAGAAGGTTCGAGAAATGAATGGAGCGGTTACACCCATACCTATTAAGTGATGTGAACCATTTATAACCTTAGCCAATTTCCAAAATTTCCTTGTACTTTTTGTTTCACCGGGTGATTGGGCTTGTATATTTTCAAAATTAAGTTTATTTGCTAAACACAGACTTTTTATTGGAAATTTGATTGAATGTACCATTTTCTTAATTCATCATTGTTGGAGTTTCTTAATGCATTTACGTTTGTTATAGCTCATGAGATTTCTCAAAACTTAAAGATTATTTTATGCGATTTTCTATTTTGTTACCTCTTATAAAAATCGCTGAACAAGTAATTTAGATAAAAAAGAATTTATTGGTTTAAAATAAATATTAAAAAATTGGGAAATTAAACTGAATTTAAAAATTTAATACGGGAGAGATATTTGTATACAACTTTTCACTTTCACAGCAGCGTTGCCAGTCCCATAATACAATTGTTATTTATTTTCCTTTTATAAATATCAATTTTAGCTCTTAAGAATTTCTATCTTTAAAATTTATTTAATTGTTTTTGAACTGTAAACTAAGAATTTTTCATATATTAATTATTTCTATCTATAGTTTTTTTTGTTCATTTTGTGTCTTATTTTCTCTGCTTTTTTTTGTGCTTGTGTTATTTTTTTAGTAATTAACATTTTTAATTATTATGAATAATAACGTAAAATTGCGTACGATGGTCAGGGTTTTTTGCAGGCGGAAAAATGGCCTCCGTGTTTGTCAAATAAATGCTCAAAGCTTATTGCCAAAGATTGACGAATTCCGTGGCATTTTTGTAGGATCGGACGTGGATGTAATATGTGTCACTGAAACTTGGCTAAGGGATGGATTGAGTGACAGGATCTTAAATAAGAAAGGTCGTAGTGGGGGGGGGGGGGCGTTGCAATATACGTAAACGCAAACTTTGTTCCGATGCAGAAAGTAGTATAGAGCATCATGTTCTTTGATATAGTGTGTAATGAGTGTGATCTTCTTGTAGGTGCTATTTACAGACCTAAAAAGTATATAAATAAGTATATAAATATGTCACAACTTCAGAGGGAATGTCGTTGAGTTGTCCAAATATCGTTCTATGTGGTGATTTCAACTGCGATTTCCTAAGTTCAAATCAGGCAGACGGCAACGCCATTGCCCACATATTTTATATATTATTATATTTTATATTTGTAATAATAATAAAAAAATAAATCTAATATAATCTAATCTAATCTAAGTTCAAATCTCTTTACTGAAAGCATGGGTATGTTTAATCTGAAACCAGTTATTACCTGCACTCTAACACATTTTTCTGGCAGCAATGCAACTTTGTTAGACCTGTTTTTTGTAAGCCATATTAGAAAAGTAGCTTTGTATGACAAGCTTTCGACACCAGGTTTCTCAAAGCATGATCTGACTCTCTTAACGCTTGGTTTTAGTTTTACTTGAATCAATAAAAATATAAATTACCGTGATTTTAGGAACATTGAAATACAATCCTTAGAAGAAGGCGCAAGAGGAATAAATTGGGACAACATTTTTTATATGCCTTCGGCAAACGACCAACTGTAATTTTTAACCAAAAAAATATTAGCACTCTTTTCGATATCCACGTACCCTTAAAATCTAAGATTATAAAACCGAATAATAAACCGTGGTTTACCGGTAATATCCGATTATGAATGAAGAAACGTGATGAGGCGTACAATTCCTGGAAGCGATACAAGTTAAATGCATTGAGGCAAAATTATTTCTCTTTACGTAATAAAGTAGTCTCAGAAATTCGTTTGTTAAAATCCCAAATGTACACAACCCAGCTTATTACCACATTAAGTACTCGTCAATTATGGTCAAATTTACGGAATATAGGTGTAGGCAAAACTAAGATTGAAAACAATTTTGATATAGATGCTGATACGCTAAATGAAAAATTTGTTTCACTACCTTTACAACCTGCGCTTAATGTACAAGCTTCAATTTTATTCGAAGAGCGAGAAGATAAACATGGCTTTATTTTTCAAGCGGTGGATTGTACTGATGTCGTTGAATAGTTTTTAGTTTTACTTGTATCAATAAAAATATAAATTACCGTGATTTTAGGAACATTGAAATACAATCCTTAAAAGAAGACGCAAGAGGAATAAATTGGGACAAAATTTTTTATATGCCTTCGGCAAACGACCAACTTTAATTTTTAACCGAAAATATTAGCACTCTTTTCGATATCCACGTACCCTTAAAATCTAAGATTATAAAACCGAAAAATAAACCGTGGTTTACCCGTAATATCCGATTGTGAATGAAGAAACGCGATGAGGCGTGCAATTCCTGGAAGCGATACAAGTTAAATGCATTGAGGCAAAATTATTTCTCTTTACGTAATAAAGTAGTCTCAGAAATTCGTTTGTTAAAATCCCAAATGTACACAACCCAGCTTAGTACCAAATTAAGTACTCGTCAAATATGGTCAAATTTACGGAATATAGGTGTAGGCAAAACTAAGATTGAAAAAATTTTTGATATAGATGCTGATACGCTGAATGAAAAATTCGTTTCACTACCTTTACAACCTGCGCTTAATGTACAAGCTTCAATTTTATTCGAAGAGCGAGAAGATAGACATGGCTTTATTTTTCAAGCGGTGGATTGTACTGATGTCGTTGAATGTGTTTTATCTATTAAGTCAAATGCAATAGGGCTGGATAAGGTTGATTCTAAATTCTTGAAAATGATCTTGCCGATAATATTATCGCACATCACTTATATTTTCAATTCAATTTTAGTTTCGGGGAAATTTCCTGACCAATGGAAACTGGAAAAATGCTTAATAATTTCAAGGAATCAATTAGACCTTTCATATTTTCCTGCAATCAAGTTAAACAATGCATCCATCGGTTTTGTGGATACGACAAAAAACCTTGGAGTGACCTTTAATCGCTCTCTTACGTGGGACAAACATATAAATTCTGTCGTTGGAAAAACCTATGGTATACTGGGTAACTTAGAATTTCACACCGGTAAACACGCGTATATTACTTGCTAAGTCTTTAGTCATACCGATCTTGGTCTGTGGGTGGGAAATATACTGCAACTGCAACTCAATAAGCAAAAGAAAGCTAAATGTTGCTTTTAACAGCATAGTGCGCTTCGTCTATGGTTTAAGGATTTATGACATACTGTCTGGTTACTATACTCGGTTGTAATGTATGCCACTTGAAAGCTTTCTAATATTTTGCTAAAACGCCAAATACAATACTGTTTCGAAAGAGTTACACCTGCTGCCTCACAAAGATCTCGCCAACTAATTCATCCCCGTATTTCGTTTTTGACATTTTTTGTTAATGCTTTTTTTGTTAACGTCACATTAAAGAAATATAACAAGCATAAAAAAGTATTGAGAGATTATTTTTCAGAAAGCCTTTGAATTAAACATCAATTAGAATAATTGTAAAATGAATTGTACAACATTATGTATAATTATTATTCTTTTTTTTCTCATTTTCTTATAATTATTATTTTTGTTTTCTCATTTCTTTTTTAACAGATTGATTCTTTAAAATTGTATCCTTATGCTGAATTTCAATTGTATTAAATAGAACCTTTTATTATAAGCTCAATGTTCTTAAAATTTGCTTAAAACTAGTTATAAGATTTTGTATCTTACAGTCTTAAGCTGTCACTAAATAAAATAAATAAATAAATAAAGATGATATGATAGGTCCACTGCTACAAATTTAACTATTTTTACACTATTTTTACCTTTGTAACATGGAAAAAAGACATCAGGTTGATTCAATCTTTACTGATTTTTCGAAAGCGTTCGATCGTGTGCAACATTCGGTGTTATTGTTGAAATTAGAACAGTTTTGCTTTCACTCAAGTCTCTTGAGTTGGATTCGTAGTTATTTGATAAATCGTTAACAGTACGTTAAGATTGGTTTTTCTTTGTCTAAGGTCATTCATAATTTTTCCGGTGTTCCGCAGGGCAGTCATCTCGGCCCTCTACTTTTCTTACTCTTCATCATAGATTTCCCTCATTTAATTCAGCATTCAAAGTGCCTCTTGTTTGCAAATGATTTAAAATTATTTAAATCCATAAGTTCCTTATCCGATGCTCATGATCTTCAAGAAGATATCAATAATTTAACAAATTGGTGTACACTCAACGGCCTGCATTTAAATATTGACAAGTGTTCAGTTCTTACATTTTCAAAAATGTTCTCACCTATTAAGTATGAATATAATGTGCTTAATGTGATTCTTAAGAGAGTTGATAATCATAAGGAGATCTTGGCGTAGTTTTCGACTGTAAAATTAATTTTAGTATGCACTACGATTACATAATCTCACAAGCAAATTCCTTATTTGGTTTTATCTGCCGCAATACCAAAGAATTCCAGGACCCGCATACATTGAAATCTTTATATAATTCCTTTATTCGATCTAGATTAGAATACTGTTGTATTGTATGGAGTCCTCACTGCCAAAGAAACGCTCTTCGTATTGAAAAAGTCCTAAGACGGTTTACCAATTTTGCTCTTCGTAAGTAGCGTGGAACGATAACTTGCCTTCTTATGAAGCAAGATGCGCTCTATTAAGCTTAAAGACATTAAGCAAAATGAAAGTCTATTACGCGGTTTTATTTGCGCAGGATATTTTAACTGGTCACATTGACTGTCCTTACCTGCTGTCCTTGTTTTTTGTTTATTCTTCATCGCGTTTTTTACGTCCTAAGAACCAAAATTTCTTTTATGTTCCCAGGCATCATTACACCAACTATGGTCTTAATGAACCAATTTCATCAGCATGTGTTTTATATAATTTGTATGATAATTCACTCGATTTGAATAAGAACAGACTAAATTATAAAAGTCTAATTATGAGTTTAGTGTAAATACATTAAACTTTTATTGTATAATTATTTAACTTTTGAGTATTATATTGTATCCTTGTTAATTAAGTCTATGAAAGTTTATGTACTTGTTAGACGTAAATAAATAAATAAAAAAAACATTGGTTACTTATAACCGCTTCTAAGACCTTACTGATAAATGGAAGAATCGCAAATCGCAATGGGCCTATAATACATTTGAATACCAGAAGAGGATTTAGGTAATGGAATAATTTTAGCAATTTTCCAGGAATCAGGAAAAGTGGATGTTGTTAACACCGTTTTAAAAATATGTGTTATATGTTGCACAATAACTGGAAGGAGAATTCGGATAAATTTAGGGTCTATGTTATCAGAAAAAATAAAATTTCAAGGCCAAAAATTGTTTGATCGACACATGAGATAGAAAATATTCCAGGCTGGTGATCTATAGGACTGGATAACTCGATGTCAATGGCAGCAGACTGAATAAATTTGTCATTTAATTTATCAAGATCTAAATCATCCTATAGATTTTTTGATTTAATACCAACTTCACGAACTTGTTTCCAAAATTCTGAACTTGATACACATCTAGAAAACTTATTTTTATAGAAGGTTCTTTTGTTTTTCCTAATTAAGGACGTTACGGCATTACGTGCATTTTTAAATTGTGCGAGAATTAAGGAACACCTATACCTTCGCCATCTGGCATACAAAACGTCACAAGTCTCAATGAGATTTTTTACTTCTTGTGTGAACCAAGCATATTTGTATTTCAGTTTTTTTTTGTCCTAACACAAACAAATTTATTAAATAAAAAGATTATGTTTTGGTTAAATGTGTCAACTTGATCATTGGGATCGTTTGAAGTGTATATAGGTAACCAGTTCAGTTGTTGACATTCAGAAAATAATGAAATTAAGTTAATGTTAGAAAAGTTTTAAACATCAAAACCGAATTCATCTTTGGGCGAAATAAATACATCAATCCAAACAAAGATCATGTCATGGTGGGTAAAAGCAGGAGCTTGAACTGATCGTAAAGTAAAATTAAATTTGGGTTAGAGACTACAAAAACATCTAAGAGTGAAGGTTCCTTATTTGGCTTAAATGTGTTGGC
Organism: Baccha elongata; assembly: GCA_951217065.1. Lineage (NCBI taxonomy): Eukaryota > Metazoa > Arthropoda > Insecta > Diptera > Syrphidae > Baccha > Baccha elongata. The sequence continues at coordinate 83,253,287 of OX578274.1, forward strand.
AGATTTTCATTTACAAACTTAAGTTTAAATGATTCTATCATATCAGAATTTTTTTTTTATTCTTCTCGTCAATGATATTAAGATTCAAGTCTCCACAAAGAACTATATTTACATGAATTGATGATAACTCATCAAGCAAATCCTGAATAAGAGTGCGATGTGCTCTGTCTGAAGCTATGTACAAGTATCCAACTAACAATTTTTCCCAACCATGTTTTACCTCAACAAAAATATATTCCAATAAGTCATGTTCATTGGACTTTTTGACAACACTGAAATGATACGAGTTTTTAATATACATACAGACTCCACCTCCCATTCTGTTATGCCTATCTGCAGCAACAAGGTTAAAACCATTTAAACTAAACAGACCATTTTACCTCTCCAACTTTACCCAGGTCTCCGACACACAAACAATATCAACATTTCCATCTTCATATATAACACGCATATCATCAATTTTAGTGTTTAAATTTTGTGCGTTTAAATGGCAAATATTAAAACTATTTTTTTGTTTATAGAGCACATTTAGTAGGACTTTGTTATTATTACATTACATTACATTACATTACACACCCGTACATCAATGTTATTATATTAAGATAAAATCACAAAAAAAAAAAAATAAAGCGATTAGCAACACGTACTACACACATTATGCGAACATTAGTTTTGATAGAAAAAAGAACAAATTTAAAAAGAATAGTACCAACAGAAGAGATTAAGAATGGAAAATTTAAGTGATAAGTGAGAGAAAGGGAAAATAATAGAATAATTAAAATAATAAAATACCTAAGGAGATTAATTTGTTTTCATTTCTATTTTGTGTTGATGATTGGTATCTCGTGGCAATGAATTTTTAATTCATTTTTGTATGTCCCTCTTTTATAATATATTTTGATTCTTTTGGGGTGTCCTCTCCCTCTTTTTTAATTTTTTCTTATGTGTATTTCCTTCTTTTCTTTTTATTTTATTTAAATATGTGGGGTCTTATACCTCTTTTTATTATATATTATATTTTAATGTATATTTTATTTTTAATTTATATATAATACGAATATATATTTTACTAAGAAGTGTATTTTTTAAACTTCAAGTGTGTTTATGTATGCATGTAAATACTGTTGTTGTGTTGTAATTTGTTTTTTTCTGGGAACTTTATAATTCATTTTTATGTCCTCTTCTATACACATTCATGTATAATGAAAGCGTAGACAGCCCATATAAAAAAAACACATTCTAAAAATGTTTGTCTGTCTGTCTGTCTGTTTGTCCTGGCTAAACTCGAGAACGGCTGGACCGATTTTGACGGCACTTTCAGTGGCAGATAGATAATGATGTAGCGCGGAACTAAGGCTATTTCATTTACGCACATTTCATAGCGCACAGGAAGCTGTTTTCTTTTATAGAAAAATCGTTTTTATGCCCGGGCAGAAACTATGCTTGAAGGATTTTGACGGGACTTGCCACTTACAGATAGAAAATTTTGTAGAGTGACTTAGGTTATTTTAATTACCCTCTATATGGCGCTAGGGACACTAATTTCAAGAAAATTCTAATTTATGGACCAAAATCACACCATGTAATAATGTAGGTAAGGTAAACAATAATAACTAAAATAATAAAAATTAAGCTTTTGCCAACATTTTGACCCAATAGAAGTTGGTGGTGGATAATAGGCATATTAACTAAAATGTAGCTTTCCCTACATATTAAATTTACCCATATTATTAAATCTATACACACAACTAAAAATGTGTCTGTGAAAATAACGGCTTTTTAAAAGATGCATATCAAAGCATATACGGCACTTATAACAAAACAAAAATTTTTAAATGTTTGTCTGTCGGTCTGTCTGTTTGTTCCGGGACTTTCACTGACCGATTGCTAATGTTATAGCGGCTGAAATATGCTATTTTAATTACTCTCTACTTGGTGCTTGGGTCGCTTTTTTCGCATATTTTTATATATGAACCGATCAGAAACTACTGGACCGATTTTAGTGGGACTTTCACTGACAAATAGCTGTTGTTGTAGAAGTAACCTATGAAGTAAATTATCCCAAAGATGGCGCTGATGGGGTAGCTTTTTTGAAAACTCTTATATATAAAACTCTTATATATAAGCTTAAAAGCTTTTGGCAAAATGTTGGACCAATGATGATAATAGTTATTTTTTCAAAATCACTGCTTTCTACCTTGTTATTATTTTCTGCGGCAGCAACGCGCCGGGTAACAGCTAGTTTATAATATACTTTGATTCTTTTGGGGTGTCCTCTCCCTTTTTTTGAATATTTGTTTTATGTGTATTTCCCTATTTTTTTTTTATTTTATTTAAATATGTGGGGTTTTATACCTCTTTTTTATTTTATTTAAATGTGTGGGTTTAAATTCAATCACAGATTTCAGTGGTGCAAAAAAAAGTAGATATATATCATCACTGATATTTTCAAGATATCAGCCGAAGAAAGCACCTCTAACGAAATTATTTTAAATAAAGTCTGAACTAAATATATGAATATACGTTAATTTTAGGAATACAAAAATTGGTGTTCTTTGAAAGGTATTTTTGTGATCTTTCATCTGATACTTAAATAATTTTTCTAAATGCTAGAATACTTCAGGAGCCATATCAACATTTATTTCAAAAAAATTGCAATTCTCTGACATTTGGTAACTTCAAACTTGAATATCTTAAAATCGACAACACCAATTTTAAAAATATTTGGCATTCTTATAGAGCTCAATACCAGCTTTCATGCGAAAATGGGCTGTCTGCTTTGATTATGAGTAAAGCTCAATAAGTTCACATGTCTTCGAACAATTCGTAAAATACATTGCCAACGGCTGTCGGCCAAATTGACAGTTTAGACGAGTATTATAATTGAATTTGATTCATTTAAACAATAAAACTAATTTAGAAATATAAAACAAAATAAGTTAAGCTGAAGCTCGCCCATGATTTTTTCAGTTTTGAACGTTTTGTTTTGTTGCTATTTTTGCGTAGACATTATTATCCAACCTGCTGGCACAGCAGGTAACGAGAAGGAAATTCAATTTACTTGTCCAGCGGTTAAAGTTTCAGTATAAACACAAATTGGGCACATAAAACATAGTTATACAAAAAACACAAGTTAATCAATAAACATGAATTTCGAATAATAAATTCGAAATTGAAATGCTACGTAACGTACCTACCTATATTTTTCATTTCCTTGTCTATTGACTATTCGCTAATCGTCTTTCTAAGTCACGCCTTTTTGTAAGATAATAAATTGGCCTTGCAGATTGATAAATAATACTATTTTTGACGTCAATGATTGTCAAATCAGTAAAATAGAAAGATTGTTTCGTGGGTTGAATAAGAATTGTAAATCAGTTTCAAAAGTTCTTTGGAAGCACGCAGTTTTAAAACAATTTACATCAAATCATGTTGAGTGCTCTCGGTGACTTACTCAATCCTTATAGTGATGCTATTGGAGCGGTAGCAGGAGCAGTCACCACTTTGCAATCAGTCTCTGGAGCGGTTTTCCTCAATGACATTCGTAAAAGGGGTTCCTCTGATGGATTTTCGGCAGCGCCCTTTATAGGAGGCATCGTAATGTAAGTAACGAAGTTTAATAATACCTTTTTTTTAAACCTAAAATTATAAGTTCTCTAACAACTTTGTATACAAAGTGATTGATTCATATATATTAATATTTGCTATTCGCTATGTACAAAAAGATAGAGAAAGGAGATTTTCTTAGTCAGTACCTACATACAAAAATGTCATAAAAATCACAATAAATTCTTCTATTATTTACTAGATAGCGTTAGTTTCTATGTGTTTCTATGAACATTTGTTCACAATAAATTTTATTTTTGAACACTGATAGCGCTGACTTGGAAGTGTGTCTATTCTATAGAGGATCAATGCGCACATAGCGAATATATGTGTTGCTATAGATACTACATACATACGTATTTATTTGTTATATAATAGCCCCATAAAATTATCTCAACGTACAACATACATGTCAATTTGTATACCTCAACTCGCCCCAGCAAAATACCTAGATCTAGTTGAGGGCGACCACAGGTCTCAAAAAACAGAGAATTTGTTACCCAGGGCGAGTTGAGGTTTTTCAAAAAACGCTTTGAAGCGACTTCAGGGTGACCCCAGGGCTCAACGAACACAACTAATGATTCATTTGACTGAAGTAGGTATCTACGTAATTTTGTCTCTTAACAAACAGATATTATATAAATTTTGGTTAAAAATCATGACAAGGTATTTTTTCTAATCAACAAATGATAACTGTTTGAATTCACGATAAGAAAATACGTACTATAATAAAGCGGCCACATTATAGTAAAGAATTATTTTTGACGCTTCACAACTTAAGAAAATACGTCTACTATGATAAAGCGGCGATAGTGAATGACAATTTCAAAATTATTGTGAAGGTCTAGGTCACGATAAACAGAAATAGAAGGTTTGCTCACTCAAAATAGTCGAATCGCCATTTTGTCGATTTCGTCACAATGCAACGAAGTGAGCATACCTTGCATATGTTTATCGTGGGGCTAGGTATGTAGGCGCTAGACCGAACAAAAAATCAACCTAGAGGGTTAACTCTACAAGATTGCTACTCTAAATAAATAAACAAAGTTAATAATTTAAACCCAACATTAAAACTAGATATTACAAAAGAAAATTACTAGAACAGTAAGGAGCTTCAAGCTGTACAATCGTGTTTACCTCTTGTTTTTAATTCATTTTTTTTTTGTTCTCATTCAAGTTTATAATTTAAACTTTCAAAATGCCAAACAATTGTGCTATATGTAGCTTAAGAATTCTTGGTGACAAATTAATTGAATGTAAAGGCTTTTGTGATTTGATTTTTCATAAAAAATGTGTGAACATCCGTGATGAAACAATTAAAATTCTCCAATCACAACCTAATCTTGTATGGCGGTGTAATGCCTGTAGGTGTTCCTCTCTCTTATCGCTAGTTGTCCAACTTAAAAACGATGTTGCGGTCATAAAATCTAAAATATGCAATTATAAGTCCTTAAAAATAAATTCGGATTCGAAAATAGATACGGTTTCTAATGCAAACAGTATTTCTATAAATGAACCCGATTTGCAAAATGTTTCTGGGTGTTCAACATTAGCGATTAATGAACTACAAACAACAACAGTAAATGTTCAGTCAATTATTCCAACTACTGGGCCAACGAGAACAACAACAACAACAACAATATCATCATCATCATCATCATCTCCATTTTCGTCATCTTCATCATCTCAAGCAACAAAAACAATCGATTCAATTATTTGCCAGCCCCTATTGTAAGAGATTGACTAAGAAGGATGTTAAAATCTCAACTCTTCATTTTATAAATTTTAAACTCGGTGTTCCGGAGGTTTTATTCGAGGAAGTATTTAACGCTTCTTTTTGGCCTTTGGGTGTACGAATAAAAATTTTTACTCAACACCAAAAATCAATAAATGAGGATGCTGCTACCGAGACCTCGGACAATTGACATGTGCTCCAATTTCTTCCCTACACCCTTCACAACTGAAGGTTTTTTATCAAAATGCCGGCGACTTACGCACTAAAACTAATGATTTTTTTGTCTTCGATTGCACACGACTATGATGTAATAATTCTGACAGAAACCTGGTTGCATCAAGATATCTTCTCTTCTGAGTTGTTTTTCTCGTCATATGCAGTTTACCAAATGGATCGTACAATTGAGTCTGGAACGGTTAGAGGAGGAGGGGTATTAATTGCAGTCCGTAGTTCATTTAATAGTAAACAAATTAGTTTTCAATCGATCTCAATTCATTTTGAACAATTCTGTGTTCATGTTTATTCAATTAATTACATAAGACTCGAAGAGTAGTATAGATTTGTATATTGAACTAATTTCAAATGTAAATACTTTATTGAAGAACCCAATCACCCAATCAATACCCATGCATTTTTGGCGATTTTAATCTTGGTGACATTGACTGGCGTTATCAAGAAGATGAGAAATTGCTTATACCATTTGGTGTTACTAAGGATATGGAAATTAAATTGGTTGACAATTTTTTCTCATTAGGGTTAATTCAAATTAACCATATCAAAAATAGTTTAAATAGATTTCTTGATCTTGTTTTCATTTTGAATGATATTAAATTTAAACTTTTTGAATCAGACTTCCCCTTAGTTAAAAATCAAATTCATCATAAAGCAATTGTAATTATTCTCGAATTTTGTAACTTTCAAAATGTCAGTTCTGATAACAATTATTTTTTCAACTATAAGAAGGCCGACTTCATTTCACTGAACAATTATTATAATTCTATAAATTGGGAATTGATTATAGTCGATCAGTCTTTTGATCAAATGTATTTGATCTTTAAAAGTTACTTATTTGAAGGTGTCCAAAAGTTTGTCAATATGGTTCGAGAGAGAGTGTCCTTCAATTCACCCTGGTTCAATAAAAGGTTTAAGAATTTAGAAAATGTTAAAAACAAATCTTTTAAAAAGTATAAGTCATCGGGAAACTCTGAAGATAGAAATTATTTTATGCAGTTGAGAAGAGAATTTGATTTCTTAAGCAGATTTCTTTATTCTCAGTATGTAGGTTCAGCGGAAAGAAATATTAAATCCAACTCAAAATCTTTTTGCAAATTATTTTAAATCAAGTTATAATCAAGCCATGATTGTGCAAATATGTATTATGAAATCGATTGCCAAGTAGATTTTGGTTGCTTTTCTTTCACAGACCAAGAAGTTTTAGATGCTTTGACTCATCTTGATTTAAACAACAAAGGGGGTGTAGATTCGATTCCTCCACTTTTGCTTTCCAAATGTGCTTTTTCGCTATTTAAAATTTAAAAAATAATTTTCAATAAATCGCTTCATACTGGTATTTTCCTTCAAGAATGGAAACTGTCTTCGATTAGTCCTATTTTCAAAAGTGGCCTTAAACACTTAATTAAGAATTATAGACCAATATCTAAGCTTTCAGCGATACCAAAACTGTTTGAAAAATTAGTTTATGATAGGCTTAATTTTGCAGTCAAAGGAATCATAACAACAAAACAACATGGTTTCTGCAGTGGTAAGTCCACTACTACAAATTTATGTCTTTTTACGAACCTTTGCCTTAACTTCTTGGAGAGTAAAATGCAGGTAGATGTTTTGTATACTGATTTTATAAAAGCATTCGATAGAGTTCATCACAGGCTTCTTATTAGAAAATTTGAGAAACTGGGTTTCAACCTTATTTTTCTTAAATGGCTGGAATCTTATTTATCGAATCGAAAGCAGATTGTGAAAATTGGAAATGAGCAGTCTTTTTTTATTGATGCATTGTCAGGTCTCCCGCAAGGTACTCATCTAGGGCCCCTACTTTTTAACTTTTTCGTTAATGACATTCCGGATCTCTTAATGTTAACAAATTGTCTAATGTTTGCAGACGATATAAAAGTATACCATTCAATATCCACAATTGAAGATTGTGAGAATTTTCAAAAAGAAATTGATAAATTATTTCAGTGGTGTAAATATAATCATCTCGATTTAAATATCTCCAAATGCAAAATCTTTAGAGCCTTTAGTTCAACACCAAGAATGATTTTTAATTATAGACTTGGTAACGAAATTTTATCCACTGTTAGTGAAAGAAAGGATCTTGGCGTTATTTTTGATTCCAAATTATCTTTTGCATCACACATTAATTTCATCGTATCCAAGGCAAATTCACTTCTTGGGTTTTTAAAGCGAAACACTCTAGTTTTTAAGGATAGTTATACCTTAAAAGCTTTTTATACTTCTTTAATTATACCTATACTTGAATACTGCTGTGTTATAGGGTCTCCCTTTTATAAAAATTCTTCTGATAGGATCGAAAGCATACAAAGAAGATTTACAAGGTTTGCATTAAGAAACATAAGTTGGACTGAAGGTTTACCCTCTTATAAGTCAAGGTGTACCCTAATAGATGTCAAATCATTGAAAAGCTGTAGAGACACTCTATGTACACTTTTTGTAAAAGATGTTGCTATTGGTAGAATAAATTCACCCGAGTTACTGAATCTTATACCTTTTTATGGTCCAGAGAGAAATCTAAGAAACAGAGACGTTCTCTTTCTCGTTCCCAGTCACAGGACAAACTATGGACTGAATGAACCATTAACTCGTTCGTTAACGCTTTTTAATTCTATTAATTGTGAAGTCGACCTTCAAATGAATAGAAATGTTTTCAAACTAAGTGTTTTGAGTATTTTTAATTATTAATAATTGTAATTTATATAAATCATTGTTAAAAGTAATCAACAGATAAATATCCATTGATGAATAAATAAATAAATAAATAAAGTAAGTTGAAACGTCCAGTTAGGTACCTTCATTGCAGAATCACCTATTTTGAATCATTCTTTTTTGTTGTTGGCCTTTTTATGACCTGACATATTGCTCACTCACAAATTTTCATTTCATTTACGAAAATCGTTTAAAGGTCTTTCTCGCTTTTACGTAATGTTCACTTTTTTCAAAACAAATTCCCTGACTTTCCCTGACCAATTTCAAAATTTTCCCCGACCAAAAAGTTTAAAAAAATATTGTTTTGCATTATGAACATAATTATTGACTTCTCTCTAACTAGATGAAATGTAGGTCATATTAAGACAGCTCCTAAAAATATCCACCAGTATTGATACAGTTAACTCTTTTGAGCTTTGAAGCATAATGGGCATTATACCATCAGGCCCTGCAGATTTATACGCTGAGAAGGAGTCAATGGTCCATGCCACTTTTTTGTCACCAATGTTGGAGAATTCGCTTGTGGAAGGGCCTCTATTTGAAGGAGATGTAGCCATTACACAATCTGGAAAATGAGTGCTCATAAGCACCTCAAGTGTTTCAGAGCAGGAGTCAGTCCATGTATCATCTGGCCTCTTAAGGAAGCCTGGAGGAGTGTGTACCTTGGACATGACTTTCCTCAGCCTAGCGGCGTCATTTGTGGACTCGATGTCAGTACAAAATTTGCGCCAAGCTGCTCTTTTAGCATTTGTAGTTTTCTTTTTGTATTAATTTTGATCTTGAAAAGCTGCCAGTCGGCTGGACTATTGCTATGCTTAGCTCTATTGAAAAGCCGTCTACAGTTTTTCCTAAGAGTCACCAACTCATTTGACTACCATGCGGGGCTGAGTTTGCCTTTTGTTTTTACAATAGGGCACGAATTTTCAAAAGCACTGCGTATGACCGACGTTAGCTCATTAACATATTTTTCAATAGTTGAACAATTCACAATGGTTTGATTGTTATATGGGCCCATGGATAAGGCTAATTCAGTATTGAAGGCTACCCAGTTTGTTTTCCTGGGGTTTCTAAAGGGCTTTGGATTTTCTATTTTATGCTTTATATCGAATGTGATCATTCTATGATCAGAGAACGTCATATTTTTTGAGACTTTCCAATTCTGGACTAACATTTTATCAGAATTTGTGGAAAGTGTGACATCGAGCACTCTTATTTTTTGTTACTCTTATTTTTAGTTTCGAACGTTGGTTCATTACCTTTATTCAATATCAACAAGTTTTTCATAATAATAAAATCAAAAAGTAACTCACCTCTTGAATTTGTGTCGGTACTACGCCACTGGTGGTGGTGGGCACTTGCATATCATTCTGTTATTAAGTCCCACCCATTCTTACTTATCATTGATTCCAGATCTTCGTCTGCCTCTGATGCGGGAGAAACCGGCAAATCATACGGCATATAAATAGATTCTAAGATGAGGGGTTGTGCCCCTTGCCTTTCGCATTTTACCATTGTCATATCTTTACTGCAGTGGGAACATAACATATAAAGATTAATATTTTTCTTTTCCATTATGCAAGTATGATACTAACTTTCTTCAGGTCCTTTCTTAAAAAATAGATTATATTCTTTGGCTCTTAGTCCACATATTTTGCCGCTGCTAATCTTGTATTAGAGCCATGTCCACGTCTTCTTTCTTCATAAAAGAGGTTAAGGTGGCGGAGGACAACTTACTGTGCTGTATGTTTATTTGTTGCACTTCCATCATTTTGTTTGGACTTTGCTTTGTCATTGGCTACCGTTACAGGCCGCACCTTAAACTCGTATATGCCTATACATAGCTTGAACCCTTTAGATGGAAGAAGAGCCATAGTCTCACGGTTAGGCATGATAATGGCTTCTTGGCCTGTTTAAGTAGCCTCTTCCATCTCCAGAACTTGCCAATCTGCACTCGGAAATTCGGGGTTCAATCTTCTTAAGAAGATCTCTAGCCTTTCCTTCGCCATGTGCGGGCCCGGGAAGGCGGGAAGTTGATAAGGCAAATTTTAAATTGATTAGTTGCTTCATTTCGTCGATCTTAACCTTGAGCCAGTTCGTTCATAGTAAATTCATCACGACAAGTGAGAATTTCGAAGCCTTTTAAGGTCGACAATGGCCCGAATTTTGGCAGGGAGCTTGTGGAGATAAGCAGCTCACCATTTACACACTCCAGTAGTTTTCCTTCCACTGTAGTCCACTGCTCGTCACTAAGCCGTTTTTCAGAGCTCCCTTCATTGATAATGGCCACTTGAAGGCTTTCTTTTATCACGTCCGCTAGCGTTTCTTCGCTACCTGTAGTTTTTGGTTTTTTGTTTACGGACATTGGTGGGGTCATCAACTCGTTGTGGCTATACCTTTTCCTCATTGTTGTGTTGTTGTACTCAGCTTTGTTGACCTTTGGGCGTTTTGGACCATGAAACAGTAGTCTTTCTGCTATTGGTCTCGCCAGGTTGCTGTTCCCTGAATGTTTTGAGGTGGAGGCACCTTCATTGAAGGTCACTTTGTTGCTTACAAGTACTGGCTTAGCTGGAGTTTCGTTCTTGGCCTCCGTTTTTGCAGATAAATTTCGGGCCCTGCACAGACGTTTCCATTCACGGAATTTTAGCTTATTCGGGTCAACTGCGCCATAACTACGTACAGTCCTTAATGCATTTTCAATTCTTTTGAACTCTGATGAACGATTTTCATCTTTATTCTGGTTATTTGGTTGCTCCAAAATCACCTTCATCGGTTTTGGGAATTTGTAGTACTAGTGTAACCTGAGCTAGAAACTACACAGACTTTGGACAATAATCCCACTTCAGAGTTCTTTTCTGGTGTTGAAGCTTCTTTGGCTTCTGAAAATGTCAAGCAGAGGGCCATGCATCCGAGATCATCTTAATTTGCAGGGTTTTCGGACATTGTGACGTCTACGTTCGAGCTATCTGAGCTGGCAAAGGATTCATAGTCATCGTCAAAGATACGATTTTCCTCATCCGACGTCACCTCCACCAGTTCCGGCAGCTCCGTCCTCAGAGTCAGCAAAATCCATGAGGTGATCAGAGAATACCTTATCCATTTTGCGGGCACCACTGCTATATGAAGCCAAATCCTTTGCTTCATTTCCTTCACTTTTTGTTTTAAAATTTTTGTTTGCGACTTATCCTTTTTAAAGGCCAAGCCATTGTCGTTAGTCGTGACTTCTGCGGACTTCTGAACGCATATCTTCGTTCGAATTTTATCATCTTGCTCATAATACTTACTTTTATCCATTTTTTTTTGTTCAACAGTTTACTGTTATTTTGTTTTGGGTTAGTTAGTTAGCTGCAATGGCAGCTGGATTGCTGAAGGGTCAAACGACAAGCCTCCCCACCAGTACAAGGTCTAAATCGTGGGGAGGCTCAGACATATCCTCAAACTTAAACATGGATTCTTCTTTTAACAAATTAAGTAACAAGCTCGATTTAACTTTAACAAATGTAATTTTTTCGAACTTTCTAACCAACTACAAAATATTCATTGGAATAAACTAAGGCCCACTTGCACGAAACTTTTTTGAAATTAGTAACCACTGATTTGTCCATGCATAGGCACTAGCCATCGATAAAAATATAAACTCGGTGCAAAATCTTATATATTTATCCATTAATTTTTTTCTGGATAACTTTTTACATCCGTCAAATAGAATTTGACAAGAAGTTGATATCGATGAGGTTTGCATTAGTGTGTGTAGCAAATATTGTTGTTGTTTTGTGGAGGTTTTCTGTTTCGTTCCTGTTTTTATTTTTTTTATCTTTAGTTAGCTGTGTTTTCATTCGTGCAACGTAAAATCGAAAAAAAAACATTATCTTTTTATCATTTAAATGTGATTTTAAAAATGTATCCTTTGTTTTCGTGCAAGTGGACCTAACTGTGATAATAAAGTTATGTGTAATGTATTTTATCGTAAATTATGTGAAGTTATCTATAAAACTATTATAATCAAATCATCTTATAAAGCATCAAACGATCCACCATGGTTTGATCGTCAACTTAAAAACTTTAAAAATAGAAGAAACAAAGCTTGGTCAAAGTTTAACAACTCCAGGGCGGAGGACGATTACAATACTTTCCTTAATTTGAAAAATCTTTGTGTCGATTATTACGAACTGTTATATAAAACTTATATCGCGAAAACAGAAATTGAATTAAAAACTAACCCTAAAGTATTTTGGCAACTTGTTGATGGAAAAAGAAAAAGAAAAAAGGTCAAACTTCAGAAGAAATCGCGGGGAGAGTACGGTAACTTTGGCGACAAGAATTGATAACGGTTTTTTGTAGAACAATTCAATACAAGCATTTTTTACTATATATTAGTAATTTTCCATTTTCTCAAAAACCAGCAAACATAAAATCATTTTGTTTTCAGTTTATGATTTAAAATTAATATGAGCAACGAATTTTATAAAAAAAGTAATATTTTATTTTACAGCTTTGAAAAATCACACTTCAAAGTTTTTTTTTAACTTTTTTTCCGCAATTTTTGAGTTTAAAGTCCGTTTTTTCAAAGACTATGCATAGGTTTCACTTGACTTAAAAAACTTCTAATAGAAAAAAGTATTGGCTTTAAAAAAAGATAAAAAACTTAGTTGTAGGTATTACCGTTATTTTTTAATATTTGTTTTAAATTTTTAGCACTGTTTTTTTAAAATTGCCCCTCCTGTCCAAACAGAGGCAGATAGACCCCCCCCCCACTCATAGTAAAAAATGCTTGTATTGATCTGTTCTACAAAAAACAGTTATCAATTCTTGGCGCCAAAGTTATCGAACTTGTGCCCAGTTTGAGATCCCGAATTCACATTTAGTAATTTTCCATTTTCTCAAAAACCAGAAAACATAATATCATTTTGTTTTCAGTTTATGATTTAAAATTAATATGAGCAACGAATTTTATAAAAAAAAGTAGTATTTTGTTTTACAGTTTTGAAAAATCACACTTCAAAGTTTTTTTTTACCTTTTTTTTCGCAGTTTTTGAGTTTAAAGTCCGTTTTTTCAAAGACTATGCATAGGTTTCACTTTATTTAAAAAAACATCTAATAGAAAAAAGTATTGGCTTTAAAAAAAGATATAAAACTTAGTTGTAAGTGTTACCGTTATTTTTTAATATTTGTTTTAAATTTTTAGCACTGTTTTTATAAAATTGCCCCTCCCGCCCAAACGGAGGCAGATAGACCCCCCCCACCCATAGTGAAAAATGCTGGTATTGATCTGTTCTATAAAAAACAGTTGTCAATTCTTGGCGCCAAAGTTATCGTACTCGTGCCGAAATCGCAAATACGTTTGCAGATTTCCTTAAAAATGCGTTCGCAGATACTAATGACCTTAACACTGATTTCAATACCTCTTCCCCCGAACCATTTAATTATCTTAGCTCCTTAATTTCCACATTACTGAAGATTCAATCACTCAAGGCATTTCAAATCTAGAAAATAACAACAGTCCGGGTCCTGATGGTGTTTGAGCTTCTATTTTGAAGAAGTGTGTCTTTTTAATGAATCATTAAGTAGCTCTATTTTTCCCAATCTTTGGAGAAGTGCTTATATAACCCCTATACATAAAAGGGGATTGAAAACTGAAATCCAAAACTACTGCCCGATTGCTAAATTATCTGTAATTCCAAAATTGTTTTAATCCATTGTATGTAACGTCCTTTCCTTTCATTGTAATTCAATTTTATGCAATATGCAACATAGTCTACTGTGACGAACTTACTTAGTTTTTTTTTTTTGTTTAGATGCTTTTATTAAACGTTGACAAGTGTAAGGTTATGAGCTAAACTCGCAAAAAAAAGTACCATAACATACAATTACTCATTTGATTCGAACCCTTTGATTAAAGTTTAATTTTTTTCAGATTAAGGAATTATTTTAGACTCAAAGTTGACCTTTTTCGATCACTTAGATCACATTATTAAAAGAGCCAACAAAACATCAGGATTTATTGAAAGATTTTCACGCGACTTTAAGAATCTCTATTTTCTCAAGCTTCTGTTCATTTCTTTTGTGAGACCCATTCTTGAATCGCGGTTTGACTAGATTAACTTTTGTTACAGAAAAATTAAATTTAACATTTTTTTTAATTTTGTGTGATAAATTAAGTTTGTGCCTTTACTCTTTACTCCTCGTTTACAGCTTGAAACAAACTAACTTATGCACTTGTTTAGTTAAGATCATTCGTTAATGCATTGCGTCTATTATGAATTTCAGCAATGAAACTTGTCAATCAAAAATTGGCAATAATCTTCCAATTAATGGGCTTGTTAACACAGGGCTTTTTTTGCATTCAGACTGGAGTTCATACCACAGTTGAAGACATTTTGTATCAAGATATGCACAATATTTAAACTTAAGCATAAATTAATAAAATAAATGATTGTAAAAAAAATCCTTTTCCAAAAAAACAACATTATCCCCGAACCCTTAATAAAAAAAAAGAATCCCCAGGGATGCTATTGTATCCTAGTGGTAACTCTGCTTCCTTCATTCAAAACCAAATATTAAAAATATAAAGATGGGAAACTTTCGTACGTTTTAATCTCCAACAACTAATTTTGTTGTTTTTGTAATTTCGATTCGTATCCGTGTAAAATTGAGAGGGGAACCAAGGTGAATTTATTTGTTTTGACAGTTCTACTTTTTTTTTGTTTTTTGTTTGGCTAGTTTGCGTGCACAATTAATAAACATTTTTTGGTGTTTCTCTAAAAACTTTCATTATATTAAAACATTTACATATTTACTAATCATGGCTGCAGAAGATTGTGAAGAATTGGGGCCACTTTGACTTTGAAGATGTTTGTTTAGAGATGATTTTACTTTGGGTGATTTGAATTCCAATATTGAGGAGCCTTTCTCGTTCTGCTGCAAATGCACTAGTTGTCCGTTAACTAAATTGAGTTGCTTCAATGAAGATACGTACTTACGTTAACGTATCATCTGTCTGCCTTGATCACATTTTTCTAATTTAAAAACGTTTTTAAAAATCGTTTTTTTAAAGAAATAAATCATTTCTCCTTGTTGAGCAGTAAGCGTCGAGGACAAAAACAAAAATAAAGAAAAAAAACGGAACTGTCATTAGACTGATGAGATGTGGTGGACTCCGTAAAACAGTGCGGGCCGACGACTCGACGAGCGACGGTACGGTCAATACGAATAATGGGAAAGTAAGAACGCAGCGGTCAGATTTTGTTTGTAATTTTTTACAAAGAACGTCGGATCGCGCCGTTAATCGTCGAAAATCAAGCAGTATGTACAAAATGAAAATAATCAGATTCAGAAAAGGAACAGTAGGTACTGATGACTCCGATTTTTATAGGTAATTAGCAGCAGCCTCACGAGAGTCTACACTCCTCAATTATTGTGCATTCCCATTTTTCGGATTCAAAAATTGATTATAAATAAGAATTTTTAAAATGTTGCTCAAATGCATAAATAAATGGAACATCAACTCAGGAGGCTCCATCCACTTTTACCTACAAACTTTTAAAACTGCAAAGTTTTAACTCTGTATGTTAGCCCGTGCATTAAAAATGCACGTATAGAAAATCACGTATAAAAACGTGCTTGTGAATTTTTTTTCTGCGGGAGGAGATGGAGGATTACGAGTTGATGGCCTGTGCTCAAATGTTTTTCTGTTACTGCTTACGTCACAAGTGCCAAAAGAAAGAACAAAAGCTAAAAAAAAATAAGTGTCAAAATCTTGTATTCTTACATTCATGACGCATAAAGGCCTGGGCAAACAAAGCACGGTCCGGCGGCTTATAATAATATGAAATAATTTCACTTTTGGAAATGGAACAGTACTGATGAGTCCAATTTTTACAATTTGTAGCCGCCTCACGAGAGTCCTCATCCATTACTTATTTTACCTTCAGATCTAGAAACAAAGCTGTATCTTGTGTTGTTGCTGTATGCATGTATTTCGCAAGGCAAGTTTAGCTTAAAAACAACTTTCCACCAAAAATAAAACTTTTTTTAAATCTGATTTGAGAGAAGAAGATTAAGTAGCCTTTCCACTGGTCAAAAAGATTTAAAATGTAAATAACTTGAGGTTTTACAACTTCAAAACACAACAACATTTCGTTCAGAAATTTTATATTTATTAACTATAAAATGCACTTATTTCACAAAAATAACTAAAAACAACTAATAATCTTAAATGTGTAGGTATATTAATATATTTTAGTTGTTGTAATTTTCATCTATGCATATGCTGCACACGAAATAATAAAATAAAAAGAAATAGGTAGCAAATACAAATAAAGAATGAAATGCTGTTTCACTCTCTCTACTTGATTTCCTATTTTGCTCGAGTTAATTATGACAGATTGCTGGAAAGTCATAGGGAACGGAATAGATTTTCGAGCTAACTAACTCAACAAGAATAATATACTGCGTCGTGTAGAGCAATATCTTCAATATTTAGGTATATGTTGTTGTTTTATACCAAAACCACTGACAAGCAATAACAAATAATAATATTATTACAATTTTACTGGATTCTTTTAATCCAGGCAGAGAAGAAATCACTGAAAATAGAACTCTCTTAATAAATAAAACCAAAACTATGTGAAAATGAACTTTATTGGCGCCTATTCTTTACAGTCAGCCTCGTAGTCTCGATAAGTCTAATCCGTCTAGAACAATCTGAAATTCTCGAATATTAATGTATCGCTGAGAGAAAGAGATGACTATCATTACTCGTGTTGACAGCTCAGAGTGTGTTCAGAGTGTGTTTTTGTTACACTCCCCCCTGCTTGGACTGGAGCGCGTTAGGCGGAAGCTTTCTCCCATAACTCTCATGGACCGAGGTTGTTTCCTTGATAGGTGGCTAAGCGGTCGATGTGAACGATCTTGGGTTTACATCTTGGCAGCTTTTGGATCTTGGCGGTTACATCTGTAATTAAATCCATGATTCGATAGGGACCATCCCAGTCCGACTGAAATTTTGGGCAGACACGAACTGCGCGTTTAAGGTTGTGGAACCAAACAAACTGTCCAACCTGAAAACGAATAGCATTTGAAGTTAAGTCATACCTGGACTTCATTTTGGCACTGGCTTGATTCATCTGGTATCTTGCTTTTTCATGTATCTTACCCAGTTGTTCTCGTAGTGTTTTGGCGTAGTCACTTACAGCCACTTCCTCCGGTATAGTTCCAAAGAGCAGATCCGATGGTAGACTCATCTCTCTTCCGAATAGCATCATGAAAGGAGATTGTTTGATGGTTTCTTGTTGAGCAGCACGATAAGCCATGGCAAAAAGTGGCAGACACTCATCCCAATTATCTTGTTTATTGTTGACGAATCTCGATAAAAATTTTAAAATCGTCCGATTCATTCTCTCCACAAGACCGTCCGACTGTGGATGCAAAGGTGTCATTCTTGTTTTGTGAATTCCCGTTATTTGCATAACCTCTTGAAAAAGTCCAGCCTCAAAGTTCCTACCTTGATCGGAATGCAGCTCCCGTGGAACACCAAAACGAGAAAACACCTCATCAACAAGTTTTCTGGCTACAGTTTCGGCCGTCTGGTCCACAAGCGCAAATACCTCCACCCACTTTGTGAAGTAATCCATTAGCACCAGCACATATTTGTTGCCTTTTATTGTTAATGGCAATGGTCCCAAAATGTCCACTGCCACACGTTGAAATGGCTCACCCGATAAATAAAGCTTAAGTTCAGCCTTAGTCATGCTTTTGGGGCCTTGTTTGGAAGCACAGATGTCACATGCCTTGCAATAGTGGGCCACATCTTGACCTGCGCCTACCCAGTAAAACAGCTTTCGTAACTTTTCCAGAGTTTTCTTCGATCCAAAATGCCCCCCAAAAGGTGTGTTATGAAACATGTCAATCACTATAGGTACCTGGCACTTGGGCACAACAGCCAGCAGACGTTCAGGCTCACGATGCGCCGTGGATACCCATTTTCTACAAAGAATGCCATTCTTCATTGCCAATGCTGCGAATTGTGCCCAATATGCCTTAAAAAGGTTGTTTTCGCCAGATATATATTTTCAGTCCGGTCTTTTACCTTCGATAACCCATTTCTGAACTTGCGATAAAATGTTATCCTTCATTTGTGCCAGTTTCAATTGCTCAGAATCCAATTCACTGTCGATGAATAACAAAGTTTTAACGGAATGCTCAAATCTACCATCACACCGAAATTCTTTATTTTTGCACTGACTACAATCTTCATCAGTACACGGCCTCCGAGAAAGTGCATCGGCGTTTCCATGTTTTGTGCCCTGACGATGTTGAACTCGATAATTGTACTGCTGTAGTCGTTCTAACCAACGGGCTAGTTGTCCCTCTGGATTTTTGAACGACAGAAGCCATTGGAGAGCGGCATGATCGGTTCGAATTAAAAATTCACGACCATAAAGATAAACATGAAAATGTTCAATGGCCTTGATCATAGATAGTAGCTCCTTCCGTGTGGTACAATAATTTTTCTCAGTTTTACTAAGTGCCTTACTGAAGTATCCTATAACAACTTCCTTTCCGTCCTGAACTTGAGTTAAAACCGCACCAATTCCTCGATCTCTGGCGTCTGTATCCAGGATGAATTCACTATCAAAACGAACATGGACTAAAATTGGGGGTGTTGTAAGATATTTCTTCAAACACAAGAACGCTTCATCACAATCATCAGACCAAGTAAATGGGGTGTTCTTCTCTGTAAGCTTGTGGAAAGGTCGAGCGATATTGGCAAAACTTGGAATGAATTGGCGGTAATAGGTACATAAGCCAACAAAACTTCTTACTTCCGAAATATTTGTCGGTTTTGGCCAATTTATAATGGCTTCTATTTTCAAAGGATCGGGCAACACCCCTTTTTCATTGATCAAATGACTCAAAAAACGAACCTCTCTTCGGCACAAGTGGCATTTGGATGGGTTTATTTTTAACCCAGCAGCACGCAGGCGACTGAAAACAATTTTTAAATTAGCAAACATTACTTCAAAGCTTTTACCATGAATAAAGACGTCATCCAGATACACAAGACACTGTTTCATTGGAAGACCACGTAGCACATGAGACATTAAGCGTTCAAATGTCGGTGGAGCATTTTTGAGGCCAAAACTCATGACTTTAAAATGCCATAAGCCATCATGAGTGACAAAAGCTGTCTTTTCCTTGTCGCTGGGGTGCATTTCTACCTGCCAATAACCGGACTGACAATCAACGGTACTGAACCAAGTAGATCCTTTCACATAATCCAGTGTATCGTCAATTCTAGGTAGCGGAAACGAATCTTTTATGGTGACGTCATTGAGTCTGCGGTAATCTACGCAAAACCGAGTAGATCCGTCTTTCTTTTTCACCATGACGATCGGGGATGCCCATGGACTGGACGATGGCTCGATAATGTCTCGCTTGAGCACGTCATCTATAATTTGCCGAGATTCTTCATGCTTTGCTATAGGCAGACGTCTTGGTGGTTGTTTTATTGGCTTTGCAGATCCAACATTGATTGTGTGTTGTACAAGCTTGGTTTGACCCAAGTCTTCAGGTCCTGCGGAGAAAATGTCACAAAATTCGAAAAGAAGCAATCTCAGGGATTCCGACTGCGATGGCGAAAGATCTTTCTGTGTCTCTTCCAAAAGGTCACTTAGATGAGGTGGTAGGGCTTTATCAACAACATTGCTGGAATCCATACAGACAGCTTCTTCAAACGTAGCAATTCTCGTTTGAGATGGAAGTTTAACAATGTGATCAGCTACATTCGCAAGTCGAACCAGTATGTTGCCTTGGTTATTACGATTTATTGACTTTGCTATCAAAACTCCTTTAGATAAATCATCATAAATTGGGTTGACAACACCTTCAGCTGGCCCTTGATGAGAAGTCTTAGCATAGACAAACGATTCACTGCGTGGAGGGAGATTCACATGGTCAGATGTTGTGAGTGAAATGACACGAATGTTTTCTTCTATTTGATCTCCAATTGGGGAAGAAGAAGATTCTCTGCATTCATTGGTTAACGGGATTTTGTCACCTCTGACGCACAACACATTTGATGACAAATCTAAAATGCTCTTGGACGGCCTAAACACATCGATGCCCAGAATGCCGTGGCCGTTAGCAGAGAGAGAAAAATCAACCACCTTAAGCTTAACACGCCGTTTAAACCTTCCCAGTTGCAAAATTGTCCGCCACTCATGTGAAACTGGAAGAGTGTTTCCACACAAAGTCTTTATTATCGCTTTACTAGAATGTAAATGTGTACCGTTGGGAATAATATCTCGACTCACTATTGTTGTTGACGAACCAGTATGAATCAGCATTTTGCACGTGACATTACCGACACTAACAGGCACAAGAAATCCACCGAATTGGTCATTGAAATAAATACGGGATATTTGAGGGCTTTTTACTTGAGTCAACGGCTGCTTCTCGACGCTGACCTCTCGAAGTTTTCCGAAGCTGGTTGTTTGCTACTTGAAGATTGTTCGCTAGTGTTGTTGACATTTGTCCTATGGCGAAAGGATGACTGATGAGAACTCTCGTCTTCAACTGCTGCAACACGAGCTAAATGACTCGTCTAAGTAGAGATGTGCGCAGCTTCAATAGAGATGGCCTTATTCAGCGCGTCGGCTAGAGTTATTGGATTAGCTACTCGAACAGCATCTTGTATAGAGCAATCCGATATTCCATCAAGAAACTGCATCAAAGAGATTCGTTCCTGAGCTTCAGGTGGGCAATCGTTAAAAACAATTCGGGTTAGCTTTTGTATATCACAACCGAAAGCACATAAGTCTTCTTTATAACGCTGACGTCTGCTTCTAAACATTACGTGAGTAATATAGGCCTGCTGAGAAATTAATCTAAGCTCCAGGGCAGATGTGAGTTTGCTAAAATCACCACGATCACAAGCACTTAGATTTTAAAGGACGGAAACCGATTCTCCTCGTAGCATTGAGGCTAGAACTTGTGCTTTTTGGTGGCTGCCCCAATTGTTGGCTTCAGCAACTATCTCGAACTGAAGACGATAATCATGCCAGTTAGCTGTATTGCTGTCAAAAGGCTGAGGTTTTATTTTGCAGGTACTTGCTGTAATTGTTGGCTAATTATCGTCATTCTCCTTCGCATTACAATTGCCGGATTTTTTTGCTTTTGGAGTTCCATCGCCATCGCTTTGATTATTTGTCGATCGATTTTCTGGGGTTGAACTCTGAAATACCTTCTCGACAAAAGTAGTTGCTCCTAAAGTTCGCATTTCAGAAAGTTGCCTTTGTTGTTCATGCTTTAGCTCGGTTATTTCAGCAGTTTGCTTGGAAACGCTTTCCGTAAGAAAAGTTAATTTAGCCAGAATTTCTCCCAGTTGCGGTGAAGGGCTTTGTGCCATCCTGCCAGAATCCCACTTCTGACACCAATATTACAATTTTACGGGATTCTTTTAATACAGGCACAGAAGAAACCACTGAAAATAGAACTCTCTTAATAAATAAAACCAAAACTATGTGAAAATGAACTTTATTGGCGCCTATTCTTTACAATCAGCCTCGTGGTCTCGATAAGTCTAATCCGTCTAGAACAATCTGACATTCTCGAATATTAATGTATCGCTGAGAGAAAGAGATGACTATCATTACTCGTGTTGACAGCTCAGAGTGTGTTCAGAGTGTGTTTTTGTTACAATATAATATATTGCACACAGGCTAGACCTTGATTTTATAACAAATCTTAAATATATGAATGAGTGAGCCCGTGAATTTCGACACGTATTCACAACATTTTTCAAGAAAGCTCACCCCACGAAATTCATCATTTTTTGAAAATAACTGCCGATTTTTAAAAATAACAGACAAACTAATTCTCCACAGGGGAAACTGTGGTAGACTGATTAAGTTGCACTGGTGTGAGTTTTTAACGCACATTTTTGCAACTTAATCAGTCAAATGACAGTTGGAGTTCGTAGGCAAATGCCGTTATCAGCCATTGTTTCCTATCTTAATATTTTTAATCTTTGTTCAAAACAAGCAATCCAGAATAAGAGATGAATCAAAGGAATTATTTGATTTGATCCAATCGATCGAATTCGAATGTTGTGCAGTCAATGGCTACGCGTAGATAAAAAATGCAGGCGTTCAATTTTATGATTTTGTTTTTTTTTTATCATAGAAAGTTGATATTGATGTATGTACTTACATATATCTACTTAAATTTTACAATCTAACCTGCTTGATCGTTATAATTAAACTAACTAATCATTCTATTAATTCAATTTCCTGTGTATAAGAAATACATATATATGAGCCCAAAAAGAAAATCGGGGGAAATATCTCCAAATCAATCACCAAGCTGCAAAAAAACTTCAACATCCAAAGTTTGTTTACTACCCAAAAAGAATATCGCAATGGCACCAACATCATCCTCAGCGAATGAATTAAAATCAATAGTCGATAGTTGCCTGGTTGAACACTTAAAAAACATAGCAACAAATGATAACGTCTTAGCTGTCTCTGCTGCAATACAGCTCTTACGGTCGCAAAAAGAGCACATAACGCAACGTTTAGCTGTCGTTAAGAACTATTGCGAAGCACTTGAAAGACAATTGGAAAATATACCAAAAATCGAATGAAAATACGGTTGTATTACATCGAACTTAAACTTCTCAATCTGAATGAAAATGCAGATCTATCTTTTGATAAAGCACAAGAATTTTTTAATCGTCACAACAACAAAACCACTATGGTAATAAATTTCAATAACTAACACACAGCACAAAAAATAATAGAAGCCGCACCGAAACTTAAGAACACCGGGATTGTGGTACATCGAGAGCAATTATATCTTTTTCGGAAGAAAAAGATGAACCCTTTTCGAAATTAAAAACAAACTTTTGGATATCAACCCGAATGTGAAAATCATGATCAGGGGATCTAAACTTCAAATATCCGACTTCTCATTTTTACATTTACATTTTTTTACATTTTTACGAGGATTGACAATAACAAAAAGTGATCATTTGTCAAAACTACT
Source organism: Baccha elongata (assembly GCA_951217065.1). Taxonomy (NCBI): domain Eukaryota; kingdom Metazoa; phylum Arthropoda; class Insecta; order Diptera; family Syrphidae; genus Baccha; species Baccha elongata. The sequence continues at coordinate 83,276,634 of OX578274.1, forward strand.
TTTGGTGAGGAAGCAATGTGCTTTTTTGACATAAACGTCAGAGGGAACAATAATTTGGAAATAAATCCACAAAGCGTATCGAAAAAGTTTATTTGAATAATCATTTTCCCAAGTTCAAAGAAGAAAAAAACTCAGTCCATCCATTCAGCAAATTTGTATGAATTTCGCATTTCCTTCATATTCTTCATGGACGCATCGAACATTTTTGAGATTTTCCTCACAGATTTTTCATCTAAAACACTCAACACAACTAACCTATGCTATATTGCTATAGTCTTCGCCATGCTTTTGCGTTAGCTTAGCCAGAAGACCAGAACGTACAGAACACATACACCAACACCCGCGGGGCGCAGGCAGCGACGTCACCAATATAGTTTTCATACTAAACCACTCTATTGAATAATACTTTTACATTTACACTCAATAGCCCTAAATCGAAGACTATCGGTATGTTCAAACTTGAGTATTAACTCACCATTTACTTTTTTTTGTTATCAGCTCAGTTGAAGGAATGGTTCATATGATTTGAAATTATACTTTTTTTTGTGTGTATGCTTCGAAAGGACACATTTCGTTTTCAAATCCCTTGAACGAGCTGATGGTCGAATGAGTGGGCAAGTCGCAGAGCAGGCAAGTATTGATTAGGTTTGTGCTTTGGTTTAAATCGAGTGCACAAGAGACTTGCACGAATTTAATTTTTTTTGAATATTATGATGATGTAGATAGGGTACGTTTGACTCATTAGGAAAGAAGTAGTTTTTTTGTGGGTGGTTGGGTGGAAACAAAATAATATTTCTCTCATCTGAAAGTGTAAGAAAAAACTGTTTAAATATTATCTGAAAGTTAGGCGTTCATGAACGAAATTAACAATATGACGCCTCGCCACTGTGTGCAGTATTTGTGTATTAAAGATATATATGTACTCAATTTTAGTGCACAATAGAACTTTGTATTTTTACAACGAATAGAGCACACTGAAGTAGTGATCTTGTTCAGAAAAGGCAAACGAATACATTCGTGCAGACCTTTATCTACTAATATACATATACATATGTTTATTTTTTTTATATCTCGTTACCAATTCTAGGTTTGTTATTTAAGATAAGGGTCCACACATAAATGAAACAAGTGTTCAATTCAATTCAATGCACTATGGAGTAAATGCATGCCAAAACGAGACAAAAGTTGATTTTCAAAATTCCAAATTTATGAAGTAAAGTTTTTAGAAAACGATAGTCTAATTCCCATAGGTTAAGAAAAAGCACAATTTTTGTTTTTTAGTACGACTTATTTGGCCACAGCAAATGTTCAAAGTCAGTGAAAATTAGAGCTCAGTTTTTTTTGCATCTTTAAAAAAACTGCAAATTTCAATTAATTATGACTTTAATATTTCGCGCTATTTCATTGAATTTTAAACATGTTTAATTAAATCGAAGGTGTGTTCTAATGTATTCAATAAATTTTATGTAAAAAAGTTGTAATAATATTTGTAGCGACTTAATTAAAAAACTGCATATTAAAATGTAATTTTTCGTGTTTTGTGCTTTTCTATCATAATCATTTTCTTTTTGTTTTCTTTCGAATTCCGTTGAGTTTCTTATTTGAAATAATAGAGCAAACCATAAATCTTCATTTGAAGCTTAAATTGACTGCAGGTTTGGTTGTTATTGGTGTTAGAAAGTGTGATGATTTGTACATTTTTAAACTTTTTCTTTGTTGCTTTGCAAGCGTCTTTCACTAGTGTTGCCATCATTTCTTACCTATTCCAGAAAAGGGCTTTTTTGATGCACCCTTACCTATGTTAACAAAAAATGCTCTGTTAATATTAATGGTTATTGTTTAGTATTTTGTTTTTAGAAACAATACTAGCATTTATAATAGTTTTTAAATAAAATCGCCATGTTTTTTTTATCTTCAGATATTCAATATTGGAGAAATACCAATTTTTCTTGACCATGCTAGTTTTTGACTTCGGGTCAATTTTCTTCAGAAAATGGGTAATAAACATAATGGTTGAAGTATTTTTTCTTTACGTAACAGTAATACTAATAAAAATTTGTAACAGTTTTGCGAAAAACCTAACAGATTTTATGCAACAATTTATATAAAAGAATTTTTTGCTTAAATCTTAATTTTTGAATTTTTTTTAAAGTTATGATAAATTTATTAATAAAATATCGAAAGAATATTAATTTTTAGTAGACTACTCTTATCACAACTGTTATGAGAAACAGTGGTAAAAGTTATTTTATTTTAAATTTTGTGTCTCAACAATTAAAAAAAAAAAACATCTTAAAAAACATATGTTATTGCTTAAAACAAACATAAAATACATTTTGAATGTCACGAAAAATCCATTGGAACCAAAAAATAATTTTGTCTCGTTTTTTTCAAGCATTTACTCCATAGTGCAATGGTACAAACAAGACTGACATTATTTGAGCTCAGACATTGTTTATAAATTTCTATAGTACAATCATGGAGCAACGCCATCTAAAGAAAGTTGTGAATCGCACATTTGAAGGTTCTTACATTTACTAAGTGTCTATTCTGTTACCCTAACAATAGTCGTCAACAAAACAAATTTACAATATTTTTATATTTGCGTTAGCTTAGCCAGAAGACCAGAACGTACAGAACACATACACCAACACCCGCGGGGCGCAGGCAGCGACGTCACCAATATAGTTTTCATACTAAACCACTCTATTGAATAATACTTTTACATTTACACTCAATAGCCCTAAATCGAAGACTATCGGTATGTTCAAACTTGAGTATTAACTCACCATTTACTTTTTTTTGTTATCAGCTCAGTTGAAGGAATGGTTCATATGATTTGAAATTATACTTTTTTTTGTGTGTATGCTTCGAATGGACACATTTCGTTTTCAAATCCCTTGAACGAGCTGATGGTCGAATGAGTGGGCAAGTCGCAGAGCAGGCAAGTATTGATTAGGTTTGTGCTTTGGTTTAAATCGAGTGCACAAGAGACTTGCACGAATTTAATTTTTTTTGAATATTATGATGATGTAGATAGGGTACGTTTGACTCATTAGGAAAGAAGTAGTTTTTTTGTGGGTGGTTGGGTGGAAACAAAATAATATTTCTCTCATCTGAAAGTGTAAGAAAAAACTATTTAAATATTATCTGAAAGTTAGGCGTTCATGAACGAAATTAACAATATGACGCCTCGCCACTGTGTGCAGTATTTGTGTATTAAAGATATATATGTACTCAATTTTAGTGCACAATAGAACTTTGTATTTTTACAACGAATAGAGCACACTGAAGTAGTGATCTTGTTCAGAAAAGGCAAACGAATACATTCGTGCAGACCTTTATCTACTAATATACATATACATATGTTTATTTTTTTTTATATCTCGTTACCAATTCTAGGTTTGTTATTTAAGATAAGGGTCCACACATAAATGAAACAAGTGTTCAATTCAATTCAATGCACTATGGAGTAAATGCATGCCAAAACGAGACAAAAGTTGATTTTCAAAATTCCAAATTTATGAAGTAAAGTTTTTAGAAAACGATAGTCTAATTCCCATAGGTTAAGAAAAAGCACAATTTTTGTTTTTTAGTACGACTTATTTGGCCACAGCAAATGTTCAAAGTCAGTGAAAATTAGAGCTCAGTTTTTTTTGCATCTTTAAAAAAACTGCAAATTTCAATTAATTATGACTTTAATATTTCGCGCTATTTCATTGAATTTTAAACATGTTTAATTAAATCGAAGGTGTGTTCTAATGTATTCAATAAATTTTATGTAAAAAAGTTGTAATAATATTTGTAGCGACTTAATTAAAAAACTGCATATTAAAATGTAATTTTTCGTGTTTTGTGCTTTTCTATCATAATCATTTTCTTTTTGTTTTCTTTCGAATTCCGTTGAGTTTCTTATTTGAAATAATAGAGCAAACCATAAATCTTCATTTGAAGCTTAAATTGACTGCAGGTTTGGTTGTTATTGGTGTTAGAAAGTGTGATGATTTGTACATTTTTAAACTTTTTCTTTGTTGCTTTGCAAGCGTCTTTCACTAGTGTTGCCATCATTTCTTACCTATTCCAGAAAAGGCCTTTTTTGATGCACCCTTACCTATGTTAACAAAAAATGCTCTGTTAATATTAATGGTTATTGTTTAGTATTTTGTTTTTAGAAACAATACTAGCATTTATAATCGTTTTTAAATAAAATCGCCATGTTTTTTTTATCTTCAGATATTCAATATTGGAGAAATACCAATTTTTCTTGACCATGCTAGTTTTTGACTTCGGGTCAATTTTCTTCAGAAAATGGGTAATAAACATAATGGTTGGAGTATTTTTTCTTTACGTAACAGTAATACTAATAAAAATTTGTAACAGTTTTGCGAAAAACCTAACAGATTTTATGCAACAATTTATATAAAAGAATTTTTTGCTTAAATCTTAATTTTTGAATTTTTTTTAAAGTTATGATAAATTTATTAATAAAATATCGAAAGAATATTAATTTTTAGTAGACTACTCTTATCTCAACTGTTATGAGAAACAGTGGTAAAAGTTATTTTATTTTAAATTTTGTGTCTCAACAATTAAAAAAAAAAACATCTTAAAAAACATATGTTATTGCTTAAAACAAACATAAAATACATTTTGAATGTCACGAAAAATCCATTGGAACCAAAAAATAATTTTGTCTCGTTTTTTTTCAAGCATTTACTCCATAGTGCAATGGTACAAACAAGACTGACATTATTTGAGCTCAGACATTGTTTATAAATTTCTATAGTACAATCATGGAGCAACGCCATCTAAAGAAAGTTGTGAATCGCACATTTGAAGGTTCTTACATTTACTAAGTGTCTATTCTGTTACCCTAACAATAGTCGTCAACAAAACAAATTTACAATATTTAATGTATTTTATTGGCTCTAAAATCCATATTTCCTTGACAAGAGTCGTAAAAAAACAAATATCACATTGTTTACGACTGTTGTCAGGGTAACAGAATAGACAACTAGTAAATGCACGAACCTAAAAATGAGTTATTCACAAGTTTCTTAAGATGGCCAGGCGGTGATTAAATGTATATACAATGGCTTAGATACCTACAAAATAGTTTGGTGCAGTACATTTAAAGAATTACAATTAATAAGTGATATCTTAAACGTATGTAGATAGTGCAGTCAAACTAAGCCTGAAAAAGACAAATAAACCAAAAAATTCGTGTAGTTCCAATTTTTTCGAGAATGTGTAGGGAAGAGTCCCGTGTACTCGCAATAAAAAATTCCCGGTGATCGGTGCCGCGGGGGCTGTGGGCGTGGTTAAAAGGGATCTTCTCACGGTTGCATTAGCATATCTCGAATATGTCATACAAAAAATCACAATGGAAAATGTAGCTGATAAAATTTTCTACAATTTGCTAACATACATTATGTTACAAAACAGAGCAGTCTTTGAGATATACTTTCTGAAAAAAGATGCAAAATTCCAAAAATAAGGTTTTTCTCCAAACTTCTTGTTGGGACTTTTTTCTACATTTTTAGCACAAAGTTGTGAATCTAAAAGTTGTAGATAATTAAATTTCCTTCAAGAATGAAGATAAAAAAAGGAACAGTACAAAAAATATCTACGTAGTAGGTTGTGGCTTTTTGCATTTTAATTCATTTTTAATTTTTTCATTTTCTTATATCTATCTTAATGCTAGACAAAAAATCTTAAACAACTAGCTTACATATTAACTTAAAACTAACTTACTGGCCCCACACGGGCGCTCTAAATTATACTATAACTATATTTAAAAAATGCCTTTCGGCGTAAAGACTATTTTAAATTTAAAATTCAATATAATTTAAACCTAAACAAAAAAATTCTTTAAAAACTTGTTTTCCATGACATTATTTTAATTTTTATTTAAAAACTTAAAACTATCCTTTACCTAAATAAAACTAAATTAACCTAAATAAAACTAAAATATACGTAAATATACGTAAATACCTTAAAACTACTTAAAAATACTTAAAATAACTTAAAACTAGAACAGCCACCAGCAGCATTTTTTTTTTTGAAGCAGACTATGCATATGCCCACATGCTTATAAATATGCATATATTGACATATATGCATATGTAACAGCGCCTAATGCCCATACCCACAGACAAACGATTTTATGGATTTTCAACATTTTTTTTTGGTGCCACCGTTACTGTCCTACTTAATCTACCTTAGAAATACGTAGGTCGGCCAAGGCAACAACTTTGACTAACCATCAATATCAAGGTGGTCACCCAACCACCAGTATTTTTTAACTTGCTTATTCAAGTCCTTTTTGTCCCGAAGGGGCATAGCAGACGCTCTGCTCCGTTCCCAGAGCCGACGTCTCGACCATACAGGATTCGCCGATCCACAGTTCTACGGCCGACGTGGTAGATTAACGGAACTGCCAATCTATCCTGTATCAGCCCTCGACTGTCTAAATAGAGGAATGTCTCGGGCGGGATGAAACCGTTAAGACAAACGCTCTCACTATATTCATCATTAGGGTAGTAAGCCCCGAAAATAAGTCCATTGGCTGAGGTCATCGCTCTTGCAATGTGACCCCGAATCAGCTTAATTAAAAAGTTATCTATCCTGTTTATTATTGTGGGGATTCCCATAACATGCACACATAGGCTAAAGCAAGTAAACTGTGTCAAGAGAAGAAAACAATCGTATGAATAAATAAGTACAAAGGAGGTCTACCCCCCCCCCCCATTCAGGCGCCAGGGGCAAAATTGTCTTAAAATACTTAACAATTTTCCAAAAATCAACCAAAGCACATACGGTAATGTGACATAGCTTTTATGAAACCTTGAACACCACTCCTTAATTAAGCGTTTCTTTAAAGTTGTTTTAATAAATAGTTTTTTTTATAAATAAATTTTCAAAGTTAAAATTTTGGAAAAAAAATTAATTGAATTTTTACAAAATTTTGCATTACAAAATTTTTTCCGCATTCAAAACATTTGAGCCTTTTCGCTGAACTAATTACTATTTTTAAAAATATCATCATAATAAAAAATAATTCAAAGAAAAATATTTTCATTCATCAACACAAGTTATAATCTGAATGTCATAAACAACTTAAATAAATAATAACAGTTACATATATGTAAATGTTTCATAAGTCAAAGCGATCAAAAATAAAATAACGTTTTTTTCGTTTACAGAACTATCCTCACTCTGAAACTTTCTTCTATCCTTGACGACGCAGCAATGACCAGAACTAACCTTATTGGGCTTCTTATCAACATCGGATATATGACGATCTTCTACGCATACACACCTAAAGAAAGCAAACCAAAAATCTTGAAGCAACTTATAATTGGCATTATTTTTGCAACATTGTGCGTCACCTACGCCATATTCGAAGATCCTGCGAAAATTGAAGCTCGATTCGGACTGCTGCTTACTGCTATGTTTGTTGTTTTAGTCGGATCGCCTTTGTTGAGCATAGGAGATATTATCCGAAAAAAGAGCTCAGAAGGTCTGCCGTTCCCAATGATAGTTAGTGGAACAGTAATGGGAGTGTTATGGCTCACTTACGCTATTTCCATTAAGAAAAGAGTTTTAATTGTAAGTTTTAAATATTCAAGAACATTTATGCAACAGAAATAATTGCCATTCAAATTCAAATTCTAAAAATTATAAGTTAAATTTGTTTGGAAGGATTTTCAAAATAGTCAAGATAGTTACTAAATCTACAACGTACATAACCTGTATCTAGTTCCATTATTTTAATTATGTGTTTGTTAGAACCCCCTATCGCACGTGTACAAATTAAATTAATTTATTATTCTTTAAGTTTTTAAAAAAGATCTTCTCGAGGAGAAACCTCTTTTATTCAACGCTATTTTCTAACTGACTTACAATCTAACAAAAATATCAATTATCTTATGCTAAGGCGGACGTGCTGGAATGTTGTAGGAATCCGATTACCCTGGTCGACGTCGTTGTTGCTCGACTTGTGGCAGACACATCGTCAGCACTTATGATGGGAAATGAATGTTTATTCGACTTCTGGCAAACGCATCGTCAGCACTTTTGGTGGGAAATTAATGTTTATATTTGCAGTGTTTTTCTCTTTAACTCCTCCACCTTATAAAATCGAACGCCCACGTTCGATGCTGTTGTTGTTACTTGTTGGGGAATGTCCTCTATTCCTATTACCCTGTGTTTAGGGATAGGTTACCCCTGTACTTGATCTTCTGCAGCGGATAAGTTAAGCATCGATATTTCGTCCGTTGTTTTTGTTTCTTCTATTGTTGACTTCAGCTTATTTTTCAGCTTTAAGAGATAGAATATGATTAATGCGATTAAAATGATTGAAATGGTAATAACGGCTATTGGTTTCCAGAAGATCAATATATTGCAAATTTTTAGTATGTAGTTCTTTTACCATTTGCAGTGATAATAGTTCTTCAGGTTGTAAAACAGCTGGTAATGGTTTAAAGGACTACAATTCGGTTGACTTGAAAACTTCATTTTGTATTCTAAGGGATGTATTGTGGAAACGTATGAGAAAGGTTCCATCTAGCGGTATTATTTCTCCGTTTACTTCTATAGGTCCGGTATATTGGTTTAAAAACAGGATACCTGGTACGATTTCCGTGAGCAATGGTATGTGTTGATTATTAACTCTAGTGCAATTGGGAGCTCTGCTGTTCAGTAGATGTGGGATACATTTTAGGACATATAGATACATTTCGAAATGATAAACATGGAGATATAATTCCGTAAATGTTATTTTTACAAACTAATACATTTTCATGTGGGATCTTAATAATATTTTTGCCTTTTTTTATGGCTTTAACAAGGGTTGTTCTACATTTTTTCTACAGTAGTCATAGGTAAGCTTATCATATACAGGATTAATGAATTTAATTTCTATGTCTGAAAGGATATAAGTGTTTACAATATTCGCTTTAGCCCAGTGTATTGCATATTCTAAATTGACAATTTCTTCTTTTATTATTCCTAATTTTAATTCTATGTTTAAGACTAACTCATCTTTAAATTTATCGCCATTTTTTAGTTCTTTACTTATGTTATTTGTTATGTTGACAATTTCATCAATTTTCTTAATTAAGATTTTATTTATTACGACTTGATTGTTATTATTAGTAAGAACATTATTAATTTTTTCTTTAATTATTTCAAAGTCGTGTTTATCAGGGAAGTGAAATGAACTTCCAGGCGCTGCCTAGAAAATCCAAAGAGCGTTTAACTTTAGCTGTAGGCATTAATTGATTTACTAAATCTACAGCGTACATAACCTGTATCTAGTTCCATTATTTTAATGATGTGTTTGTTAGAACCCCCTATCGCACGTGTACAAACTAAATTAATTTATTATTCTTTAAGTTTTTAAAAAAGATCTTCTCGAGGGGAAACCTCTTTTATTCAACGCTATTTTCTAACTGACTTACAATCTAACAAAATTATCAATTATCTTATGCTAAGGCGGACGTGCTGGAATGTTGTAGGAATCCGATTACCCTGGTCGACGTCGTTGTTGCTCGACTTGTGGCAGACGCATCGTCAGCACTTATGATGGGAAATTAATGTTTATTTGACTTCTGGCAAACGCATCGTCAGCACTTTTGGTGGGAAATTAATGTTTATATTTGCAGTGTTTTTCTCTTTAACTCCTCCACCTTATAAAATCGAACGCCCACGTTCGATGTTGTTGTTGTTACTTGTTGGGGAATGTCCTCTATTCCTATTACCCTGTGTTTAGGGATAGGTTACCCCTGTACTTGATCTTCTGCAGCGGATAAGTTAAGCATCGATATTTCGTCCGTTGTTTTTGTTTCTTCTATTGTTGACCTCAGCTTATTTTTCAGCTTTAAGAGATAGAATATGATTAATGCGATTAAAATGATTGAAATGGTTATAACGGCTATTGTGTTGTATTTATTTTTGGTTTCCAGAAGATCAATATATTGCGAATTTTTAGTATGTAGTTCTTTTACCATTTGCAGTGATAATAGATAGTTCTTCTGCATTTTTGCTGATAGAGACAGGTTGTAAAACAGCTGGTAATGGTGTAAAGGACTACAATTCGGTTGACTTAAAAACTTCATTTTGTATTCTAAGGGACGTATTGTGGAAACGTATGAGAAAGGTTCCATCTAGCGGTATTATTTCTCCGTTTACTTCTATAGGTCCGGTATATTGGTTTAAAAACAGGATACCTGGTACGATTTCCGTGAGCAATGGTATGTGTTGATTATTAACTCTAGTGCAATTGGGAGCTCTGCTGTTCAGTAGATGTGGGATACATTTTAGGACATATAGATACATTTCGGAATGATAAACATGGAGATATAATTCCGTAAATGTTATTTTTACAAACTAATACATTTTCATGTGGGATCTTAATAATACTTTTGCCTTTTTTTATGGCTTTAACAAGGGTTGTTCTACATGTTTCTACAGTAGTCACAGGTAAGCTTATCATATACAGGATTAATGAATTTAATTTCTATGTCTGAAAGGATATAAGTGTTTACAATATTCGCTTTAGCCCAGTGTATTGCATATTCTTAATTGACAATTTCTTCTTTTATTATTCCTAATTTTAATTCTATGTTTAAGACTAACTCATCTTTAAATGTATCGCCATTTTTTAGTTCGTTACTTATGTTATTTGTTATGTTGACAATTTCATCAATTTTCTTAATTAAGATTTTATTTATTACGACTTGATTGTTATTATTAGTAAGAACATTATTAATTTTTTCTTTAATTATTTCAAAGTCGTGTTTATCAGGGATGTGAAATGAAATTCCAGGCGCTGCCTAGAAAATCCAAAGAGCGTTTACCTTTAGCTGTAGGCATTAATCGATTTAGATGCATTTTGATTTGGGTTCTTCGTTTTTTAAAAAAGGAAGGATGGGATTTTTTTCTAAAGTTTTATCTGTTATAAATGTCTCCAGTTCTTCTATAATTGTTTGGTATTGCTTGAGATCAATACTGTGAATGATTTTGAAGGTTCCTGATTGAACCTTTGCCGTACCCGTGTCGATGGCTATAAACTGAGAGTTGGAGTAATCCAGGATCTGTACTTCTGCAGTACATGATGCGATAAAAAACCTAGAAGGAATAAGGATTCAATTCTTTATAAGGGATTTATGAACAGTTCTGCTTGCCTGAGTTACAACAGTGGTTGTTTTATTTTCAGCAACTATTTCTTTCTTATAAAGTCGATATAATTTTGATCCTTATTTAGTTTGACGTAAATTATTTTTCCAGGAACAAACTCTTTGATTGGTTGTCTTGACTTGTTGTGATACTCAAAATCAGCGGCTTGTTTATCTTGGATTTTTTTTATATTATCAATGCGTGCTTTTTCTAGTAATTCCGGGTTTGAGGCAATTTTTCGTCCAAAAAATTTCTCAATTAGTTTTTTTCCAGTGGTGGAGTGTATTGAGAAGTTGTATTCTTGAACAGCACGTTCTAACAATTCCGTAAAGGAGCGATGAAGGCCTTCGGCCTTTAAGCATCTCATAATTTCAATGAGTGTCGAATGAAATCTTTCGACTTGGCCATTAATGCTGCTGCAATATTTCGGTGTTATGAAAATTTTAATTTTAAGCTCGTCTTCGATCATAAAGGTCACAGTGGATGAATTAAAAGATTTTTCATTATCAACAACAATTATTTCGGATAAACCGAATGAAAAAAAGATCTCTCTTAAGGGTGTTAGTATATCTTGAACATTTCGGGATTTGGTATTCCTTACTATTGCATATTTGGAAAATTTATCTAACGCAGTCAAAACTGAGTGGAAAATATATCGATGTGGACTATCTGTCCTGGGTATTGTGGTATTGGGGTTGCTTTTATTACTTACTGGGATTTCTGTCGTATTTGTTTTCGTGACAAACCTTACAATTCCTAATGACTCTTTTAATTTAAGTAGTCATTGCTGGGAAATAATATTTTTCTAGTATTTGTGCCTTGTTTTGACGATCATTGCGGTGTGTGCTTTTATGTGTATCAATGATTATTTCTTCTTGCTTCGTTTCATTGGTTATGTCTAGGACTTGAATTTGCGTAAATTTAACGCGATAATTTCCAAAATGAAGGGGGTAAATTTGTTGTATCAATCCCATTATTTTTTCCTCTGTTTTAATGCAATTAATAACGGATGGGTTTAACACTCTTTTCAGAATAGGCACGATATTTTCAATATTATAGCGGGGTTCCGTGATGATAAAGCGATGATATCGCGGAAAAATAATTGAAAAGTTTAGAGTAGATGAATCACCAATGTTGAGAAATATCTGTGTTTTAAAAGCGTTGATCGGTACTTCGACGCTTGGGAAAAGTTCTTGACCAGAACTTTCATCGCTATGTTGGGTTATGGATAAACTGTAAACGTTTGATAACTGTGGAGCCCTGGATAGTGCGTCGGCTACGACGTTTGTTCTTCCAGGTTTGTATTTTATTTCATGGTTATACTCTTCGAGTATAGCCTTCCACCTTTTCATTTTCGAATTATTATTTTTATTGCTTAAAGCAAAAGTAAGTGGTTGCTGATCAGTGAAAATTAAAACTTTAGCATGACCGTAAAGGTAATTTCGTAATGAGCCTAGGGCCCAAATGATTTCCAACATTTCTTTTTCATTAGCCGCAAAGTTCTCTTCTGCTTATAAAAGTTATTGGTCTATTTTCCTGCTCGAGAACTGCTCCGATATATATATATAATTCGAAGCGTCGGTTAAAAAGTCGAAAGGTTTTCCGTAGTCAGGGTAAGATAACACTACGTCTTTCGATATAAGTGAGTTTTTTTAATTTTTTAAAAGCATCTAAAGCGTCTTGGTTTAGGTTTATGAGTTTCTTTGAAGATTGAGTTTTGGACATACGTCCTTCCTCCCCTCTCAAGAGGATTGTCAGAGGTTTTGCAAGCTGAGCATATACTTTGATAAAACGACGGTAACAACCGGACAATCCGAGGAAGGATCTAAGTTCTTAAGGGTTTTTGGAGTGGCGAAATCTGAAATGGATTTAACTTTTTCAGGATTTGTCTTTATGCCTTCCGATGAAATGAGAAAGCCAAGAAACTCTACTTGTGATCTGAAAAATTTACATTTGTCGAGTTGGATTTTCATGTTTGCTCTACATAGTGTATTGAAAACTTGCTCAATGTACTGGGCATACTGAGTTTCATCTTTGCGGAAACGATGATGTCGTCAATATACACGTAGCAAGATTTTGCAATATACTCTCGTAGAAAATCGTCAAGCGCTCTTTGGAAAATCGAGGGAGCGTTTTTCAACCCGAATGGCAATCTTGTAGATTCGTATTTGCCATTATTAATAGAAAATGCTGTCTTCTCAACATCAGATTCCTTTAAAGGAAATTGGTGGAAGCCACTTTTCAAATCAAGTACAGTGAAGAATTTATTTCTTCCTAATTGCGCAATAACTTTATCTATCCGCAATAGTGATAGTGTTCAATTTGCGATAGTTGATTACCATTCCTGTGGAGTCAGGTTTTTTGGGACAATCCCAACTGGCGAATTATAGGGTGACCGTGAAGGTCTTATTATCCCGTCATCAAGTAATTGATGAACTTGTTTTCCTACTTCTGTTTTTAATGACATTGGAAAAGGATAATACTGGGTGTAGACTGGGTCTTCCGATGTTCTTATCTCTGCGGTGACTGTTGTAGTGTACGTTAGACTTTCTTCGGGCTCGGAAAATAGATTTGTGTTATTTTTAACAATTGAATTTAGGAGGTGTTTTCGGTGAGACGTTAAGGAATCGGTTTCTATGGCTATTGAATTAACGGACTGTGACTTTAGCTGTTTAATTTTAATACGAACCTTATTGAGTATGAATTACCGCTGCTAAATCTTTCAGGCTATCATAACCTATTTTACCGTGGAAAGTTTTCAGAGTAGGCAAAACAAAAAAATTATATTGATTTCCTTTAGGCCAAATAAGTTTAAAAAAGTGTGCTAGCTAATTTCAACATCTCCAGCTATAGATTTAGCGTAAAATATTTGTTCGTTAGATAAGGGTTTTTTTACCAACTCAGGTTTGATATAATTTTTACTAGATCCGGTATCAACTAGAAACTTTAATATCTCTCCGGTCCCCGTTTTGCACTCGAAGTAAGGTAACGAGGACTCGGTTAACCTAAAAAATGTATATCGCTATACTCGTATTCAACTGGTTGTTCTACTGGGTGTTGATTTCCTGAATCTTCAGTTGGGTAAATATTGAAATCAAAATCTTTAGTGGCTTCCTCAAAGCCAAGAAATACTCGCCTTCTTCATTGTTTTGAGCTAATATGGGGCTTTCAGAATTTTCTGTATTAGGACTTATACAAAAGTTATTTTGATTTGGCCTCTGTGTTTGCGGTTGATAAGGTTGCCTTTTTATTTGTTGTCCCGAGTTCAGATTTCTCATCTGCTTACTGAATCCTTGTGTTAGTGCTTCCGTCTTGATGTTATTTGGGAACTGCCTGATGACCTGGTTAGAATTTTGGTTGTAATGCTGAGTGTTGTTTTGTTGGTAGGTATTATAAGTTGGGCGATATCCAAAAGCAGGAGTCTGTTTAATTTGGGGAGGAAAGGTAGGATAGGTGCGATACGTAGGAAGGTTTGTATGGTAATTTGAGTATCCTAGTTGTTGTTGTTGTCTAGGAGGGAACATGTTTGTATTGTTGCGAGGAAAGCAGGTATGTTGTACGACAGGATTTTGTAACCGTGGAGGTGCTGGAGTAAATTTTTTTTTACTGCTCCCTGATGTGGTCGAATGTGTTGGTTCTCATATCTGAGACAAAGGTGCAGTGCCTGTGGTAAGTCCACAGTTCTCTCATTCCCAAGAGATCTGATAAATTACCTCTTAGCCCTCTTATAAAGGTCTCAAGGGCTTTGTCTCTGTAGGTTTGAGTTAATATTGTTGTTATATTGTACTATTTGTACTATAGAATGTCAGTTTTTATTACTGACCATTCTATTAATTTTCATTGAATGTGTTTGAACAACAACAACAACAACTTAAAGGCACTACCACCAATTTTAAACGAATTTTATTTACTCGTTTACGAATATTATTATTCGTTTTTTTCTATCTTTGGCTGGAGATATAGCTATTTCAAGGATTGCCAATTCCTTTCATCAGTGTCCTTTTAGTGGTATTGAGCTTTAATCCAATTTTATTATGAAAAACTTTTTCACATGCACATCGTGAGATTCGAACCCACGCCTTCAGATTTACTCAAACTTCGAAGTCGTATGCACAACGCATTCCACCGCTTATGACCACTGATGACACAGGTCGAGATGTTATGTTTGTTTGTTTTTTCAAACGCATTTGGAGCTTCAACATTTTTCTAAGCGCCTCTAAGTATGGTTTGAGTTAATACTCTCATTGCCTCTTGACCGATATCCATACACGATATTTTATTTATAATTAGAGTAAGCTGCGAATTTACCGTTTGGTAAAGTTGCTGCACAGTTTGGTTTCCTTGAACCAGATTAAACATTTGGCATTCTAAGGTAGTAACGTCACGCTTGTCCGCATAATGCATCGTAAGGCAACGTACTATGCTTTCCCAATTTAAGGGTGTATTGAAGGATTCTAGGGCAGCATCTGCTTCCCCAACAATTTTGTTGCGTATAACATTAATAATGCCGTAATATTTCGGAGTTCCAATTATTTGTTGGTATATTTTTAAAATACGCTCTACGCTCTTCTTCCAGGAGGAGAATTCACCGGGCTCCCCTGAAAAGGTTCGTAGACATATTACGACGTCCGGAATTTTGTCTAGCCCATCTAAGTCATCCTGAAATTGAGGCGAAATCGTTTGGTCTACGCCAAGAAAACGCTGCGCGTTCGGGTTAAGGACGCGTTCTAATATTTGTTTTCCCTGTTGTTCAAGGACGCGACTAACAATGGAAGTCACCAAAATGTCTAATTCGGGTGTAGACCTGACTTCCTGAAAATTATTACGAACATTACTTGAAAGAAGGTGACTGTCTGTTCTAAGGGGATTGTTTGGGGGAATATTTATTGAAAGGGGTTGATTCCCAGAGCCTTGTGGTGAGGGATTAAGAGGAGGACTTTGTATAATAGGAGGCGGAATATGAACTTGAGACGGGGGCAAATTCTGGAGTTGATTTTGAACTGCGGGGCCAGGTGGAGAGGCTTCGGCTCCTGTTCTTGTATTTGTCATTGCTTTCTTATTTATATAGGATTGTTGGATAAGGGAAAAAAAAGGAAAAAGCAGCAACCACAGTGTAAAGGGAAACTCACTTTGAATCTAATTACAATTTTTTTTTTAATTTTAATTCAATTCCTAATTACTTTAATTTATCTCTCTTAAGTTTATCAATTTTTTTATTCGTTCTGAATTTTTTTTTTTTCTTTTTTTTCAATAATTTCAAATCCGGCTTGCTTCCGGTTTGCTTCCTCTTCTGGAGCTACTGCGGGGCCTTTGGTCCTTGACACTTTTTTTCACCACAACACGATCGCGACCGCGGAGAAATAGTTACTAATATTATTTTTGCACTTATTTTTAAGGGCTTTATTAATCACGATTTTGTCTTTGCACTGCTTGAGGGATTTTTGTTCGAGAAACTCGTTTTGTTAACCGTGTAATTTATTTTCACTTTTTCTCACCCGCGGTCCCTGCTCGGGCGCCAATTAAATTAATTTATTATTCTTTAAGTTTTTAAAAAAGATCTTCTCGAGGCGAAACCTCTTTTATTCAACGCTATTTTCTAACTGACTTACAATCTAACAAAACTATCAATTATCTTATGCTAAGGCGGACGTGCTGGAATGTTGTAGGAGTCCGATTACCCTGGTCGACGTCGTTGTTGCTCGACTTGTGGCAGACGCATCGTCAGCACTTTTGATGGGAAATGAATGTTTATTCGACTTCTGGCAAACGTGGATGAAAACATGTATTTATACATATATTTGTAATTATTTTTTCACGTGAATTTATAAATACATGTGAAATGAAGTGTTATTATTATTATTATTATTATTATTATTATTTATTAGCTATACTGCCTTAATACTAATTACATTTCAATTTAATTTTTCATTGTTTATTCATATTTAGATACAATTCTTATTTTTTTTCAAATTATAAGTAAAAATTGTTTTTAATAGTATAAATACATTTATGCACAGGCAAAAGCCTCCCCCATTATTCTCCAATCGTTTCTGTCGTGTGTTTTCCGGAACCATAGTCTGTCGAAAACAACTAGTTCGTCTCTCCATCTTTTTGGTTGGCGACCGACTAGTCGGGTAGCATATAAAGGTGTCCACTCAGTGCATTCTTTTGACCATCTCCCATCCAGTTTTCTCATGACATGTCCTGCCCAATCCCATTTTAGTTTCTTTGTCTTCTTACCTACATCTTCAAACCCTGTCCATCTTTCGTTTCTTATCCGCTGAGATCTTCTGATACTTAGGGTGGCTCTTTCCATCGATCTCTGAGTCGTTGCAAGCTATTTTTTCAACGCCTCGTTGTTACTCCATGTTTGAGACCCATAAGTAAGCACTGGTAATACTGTTGAATCGAAGATATACTTTTTTGTAGCCTTTGAGATATTTGAGTCCAGCATAGGTTTAATGTCCCAGAATTGCCTCCAACCGTTCGTTATTCTTCGACAGATCTCCTTCTCTTCTCTTCTTTCGAATGACACTAGTTGTCCCAAGTATATGAAGTCCTCGACGTATTCTAAAATCTCTCCATTATGGTATATAGGTGTTCTGACCACATTTGTCATAACTTTTGTTTTGTTAATGTTAGCGTGAAGACCTGCGTTGTAACATTCAGCCAAAAGTTCATTAACTAGTTTCTGAACATCTTCAGGATTATCACTCATAAGAATGATATCATCAGCAAACCTCAGATTTGAAAGATATTTTCCATTGATTTTTATTCCAATGTTTTCCCATTCTAATTTTCGAAAGCATTCTTCTAGAGTAGCTGCGAAAAAAGGTGGTGAGATTGGATCTCCTTGTTTTGTTCCACTTTGCAGTTTAAATGGCTCTCCAAAGAATTCAGTTTTTATTTGCGCAGTAGAAGAGTCATAAATGTTTTTGAGAATTTTCACCCAGCGACCATTCACACCTTTGTTGAGAAGTGCATTCCACATAAAGTTTTGATTGATTGTATCAAAGGCCTTTTTGAAATCAATAAAAACAAAATAAACAGGTAATCGGTACTCTTTACTTTTCTCAATGATTTGATTAACTGCTTGAAGGTGGTACATAGTTGAGAAACCTGACCTAAAACCTGCTTGCTCCACAGGTTGATGTTGGTTTAGGTCTACTTCCAGCCTTCTAAAGATGCATTTTGCAAAGATTTTGTAAATATTTGATATTATACTTATTGGTCGATAGTTGTTGATGTCATCTTTCTTACCTTTTTTATGCATCAGCGTGATGTATGACTTTGTCCACTGAATTGGAATTTCTCCTGTATCTACTATTTCGTTGAAAATCTCTTTTAACCATTCTGAAGATGTTTCAATTCCAAATTTCAGTATTTCGGCTTCGATCCCATCACTACCTTTGCTCTTTTCGTTCCCAAGTTCTATTATAGTACTTTTTAATTCTTCTTTTAGGAATGGTAAAATTTCTTCAAATTCTTCACTCAACCTCTGCTCTAGATTTCTGTTGTCTAAGAAGCTTGTACTTTGTAGATCGTTGGAGTATAAGTCCTTGTAGAATTCAGTTGCAAGTTCGTTTATTTTCTTTCTGTTGCGAATCTTTTTGTTGTTTTTTGTTACACCTAAAACCCACTCTTTATCTAATTTCATTGATTGTTTAACTTTTTTAATCGATTTAGTACTTTCCAAAATATTTTTAATATTTTTTTCATTGTATTCTCTTATTTCTTGTTTGCTTCTTTTTCTTATCTCTTTTCTTAGGGTTCTCAGCTCCATCTTTTCCTTTTGTGAAATGTTTCCAATTTTTCTTAAGACTTCTCTTCTTTTTATCATATCTTGTGTGACGACTGATATTTTATGTTCTTTCTTGCTTTCCTGAGTTTTAAAGATATGCTTAAGTGATATAGCTTTTAAAGTTTTTTCGAACTGGTCGTATTTTTCTTGTAATGTTCTATTTACCCTTGTTTCCTTTAGAATATCATGGCGTAGTTTTAACTCTTTGTTGTAGTTCGCAATTTGAATTTGGTTGGGATTTTTTTCCAGTATCTTTTCGATATTTTTATTAAGCTTTCTAGTTTTATGATTGATCACTAACTTGCTTCTTACCATCCTGTGATCTGAATCGTAGTTAAACTGATTCAATACATCAACATCTTGGAACATTAGTCTGTTATTACTATGGATAAAATCGTATTGATTCTTATGCTGCCGGTCCGGTGAGATCCATGTCCACATCCTGCTATCATTTTTCTTTAAGAGTGAGTTTGTTACAGTGAGTTTATGTTGCCACAACCATTGTACCATCCTCTCCCCTCGATCATTTCTCTCTCCGTACCCAAATGGGCCCATTAGTGGTTCTTCTCCTGGTTGTCTAAATCCAATACGTGCATTAAAGTCACCCATAACTACCAGTAATTCCGACTTGAGTTCATTGACAGCTAAATCCAAAGTTTTGTAGAACCTCTCAAGTGTTTCAATCGAAGCTCTATTTGTTGGAGCATATACTTGTATGATAGCCACTTTGACTTTCCCAATTCGAATCTTCATTCCGATAATTCTTTCGCTATATCCTTTTATTTCTATTATAGATTTTTTCCAGCGCTCATGTACTAAAAGCCCTACTCCATATTGCCCCTTAGTCTGCCCGATATATGAGAGAATGTGTCCTTCCTTGGTTTCCACAATTTCTTCTCCAAATCTTCGTACTTCAGCTAGTCCAATAATATCCCACTTTATCTTTTCTCTTGCATTATCAAATTCGTTCATCCTCTCTTCTGATAGTAGCGATCTGGCATTATAGGTACATACATATATTTCATTTTGTTGTTTTGTATATGAAAAATTTGGAGTTGATGGTTGTGGTGGTGGTGGAGATGGTGGTGGTGGTGGTGGTATTGGTGCTGATGGTGATGGTGAAGTCTGTTCTGATTGGATGAGTTTTTCCTTTTTCTTTGTTTTTAAATCGTTTTAGTTTTGTATTCGTTGTTATTCGTTGCTTTAAATTCCATTTCGATTCCAGATTCTTTTGCCCGTTCTTTGTACTTCATTGTGTTTGATCTTCACGATCAGTTTCGTATACAGAAGATTCTGATGCCGAACTTCTAATTTTAAAAAACTTATCTAAAGTCTTTGGTTTTCCAGTTGTTGTGGTGTCTTTTGTTTTGCTCTTCTTTCCATGAGGAGAGATAGGTCCTTTTGCTGTTTTTGACCTGTTAGGTGATTTCCTGTTTCTATTAGAACTTGTCTCAGGTTCATCATCAGATCTGTTTCTTTTAAGTTTTTCAGATCCAGATCCATGGGTTTTTGCCTTTTCCTTTTGTCCTCCATTTCACATTCACTTGGAACAAAAATTCAGTACGTTTCCATACAAAATGTAATTGCGCTAGACTTTGTTATGATATGCCAAGTAGCTGACTTACGTCTAAGCAAATTGGGACTTGTTCCGTGAAATTGTGACGCCACGAATATAAAAAAAAGTGGCCTAAACGGTTGGGCGGATTTTCTTTAAACTTGATATCTGGGTATGTAGAAAAACCTTAAGAGAGGTTTTTGGAATTGGAAATCTATTTCTGAGAATAACGCTACAACAAACTGCTATGAAACATTTTGCTATTTTCAAAAACGGCTCTAACGATTTAAAGAAATACCTGTAGCTTTATATCAAGCTGGCTAAGCCCATTCAGCGTTCTCACATTTTGTTATAAAATTTAATTTTACCTACCAAATTTGTACCTTTTAAGATATATCACGTATATCATAATTTATAATTTTATACCTCTTGCAGGTTTTGAGATACAAGTATGTTTGCTAGCTTGAAAGTCAAACCTGCAAACATATAATAATAATAATATTTTAACTTTGCGTCTTTAAGGCACATTGTCTTTTAAATGTAACAGGTGTAGCACGACACTAATTAGAACAAGTAGAAAGATAGGAAAGAATTGTTTTGGTACAATGGATAGAGAGCTAGTTGATTGTAATTTTTCATTGCAGACCTCAAGGGCGACGCACGTTCAGCATAAGCTGGGAGGTATGCTGAAAAGAAAAAAAATGCTTTGTACCCGAGTGGGAATTGAACTGGCAACCTCTGGGTGAACAAGCAAGCACACTCTATTCATGGTACCATTGCCGCCTACGATTTTCAAAAACAATTTAATATTCTATTTCTTGATAAAATGTATTCTAACTATTTTGTACCTGTACAAATCAGCTATATGTTTTTGTCACCTCTTTTCATTCTCGAGATACGGGTGTATTTACCACCTGGGCCAGCTATCACATAAAAAAATATTGGAATTGTAATTGAAAGCAGAATTTATTGTACCTATGTAGTTTGTATCTCTGCAAATCTGCCATTAGTTTTTTGTATATCTCTTTCCTTCCACTCTTGAGATACAGGTGTTTTTGCAAGCCCAAGAATCAAGCCAAAAAAAAAAACAAATTTTAGTGATAAAATTTATTGTACCTAGATCGTACCTCTCTGCAAATCTGAAGTTAATTTTTTGTACCTCTTTCCGTGCTCGAGATATAAAAAACAAATTTTCATAAAAAAAAAATTCATATAATTTTTTTGTAGGTACCTATTTTGTTCCTCCATGAATCTGCCTTTAATTTTTGTTGTACTTCTTTTCATTATTGAGATAGGTTAGGATAGGTTTGCGGGTTGCTGTAGGAGAGCCAATAGCTCAACCCAAACTCACTTAGGTCACTGTAGACCCATTGTGATGCCCATTTGAGGGTTTACCAATTCCTCATCTTACCATACTCGTAGTCCATATATAGATCCTTAATATCATCCCGTGGTGTCCAACCATCCGTTTCCTCTTCCAAACCTATATAGATTTGTTACTGGACACTCTGATAGTTCTTTGATGCTTTCGAAGAAGTATTTCCCCAGAGTTTTATTTCTTAGATGGCAGTGACTTGGGCAGTGACAGAGGTAGTGGGTTATATCCTCAAGTTCTTAATCGTCACTGCAAGCTCTACACAGATCGTTTTCAGTTAGACGTAGTTTTTTGGCGTAATATCAAAAAAAAAAAAAAAAACTTCATTATTAATCCACTACTCTCTACTTGGGAACAAGCACTGGAATGGCCTTTCAAGATCTGTAAAGGAACTATGTAGTCAGACTCTACATTTGTTCCTGTGTGGATGTTCGGAATTTCGGAGTGTCCAGTTAAACTGGATCCCCATAGATTCGATTGGCTAATCCTGAGAGCGCATTTCGCTGCAGTTTCCTTCTGCATATAAAGGTCAAGTGGCAGAAGGTTAAGTATGGTTTGTAAGCCCGCCGTAGGTATCGTGCGCAAGGGGTGTGCCTTCAATTGATGGCAGATGGAATTGTGGAATTATTCGTTTGTTCGTGAATAGAACTAGTTCTGTTTTTTGTTAATTAATACCTAAGCCGCATTTTTGGGCCCATTTGTTCAGTGTGTTGATAGCTCTTTGGAGGATATCACTGATGGTGTCTAGGAATTTACCCGTGGCCATTATGACTAGGTCATCTGCGTAGGCAATGACTTTTATCCCATTATTATTAAGCAGTACTAAGACCTCATTCACAACTAATATCCACAGCAGTGGTGAAATAACCCCGCCTTGGGGTGTACCTCTTGAAGCAGTCATTTTCAATTCTGTGTTAGCGAGGGAGGTGTTTACGTTTCTTTTGTTTAATAGGCTTAGTATTATTTGAGTAATACTGTTGTCAATGTTCATGCTTATTAAGTTTCTTTCTATAGCACTAGCCTCAACATTGTTGAAAGCGCCTTCAATGTCAAGAAAGGCTGCTAGTGTGTATTCTCTTTGATCGAGTGATTTGTCTATAGTACTGACTACTGCATGAAGGGCAGTTTCAACACTTTTTCCTTTCATGTACGCATGCTGGTTCTGGGATAAGGTTCCTGGATGAAGCATGCTGCGTATAAATACATCGAGTAGTTTCTCGAATGTTTTAAGCACAAACGATGTTAGGCTTATTGGTCTGAAATCTTTTGGCGTAGTATGAGTTGGTTTACCGGCTTTGGGTATAAATACAACTTTGACTTCTCGCCAAGTTGCAGGTATATGTGTGTACATAATACATCGCATGAATAGTTCTTTTAACACTGGTATTAACAGGTGCTTTGCCTTTTGAAGCATTATTGGATTAATACCATCAATGCCTGGTGATTTTGGTGATTTGTATGAGGAGAAGGGGTCAATTGCCCACTCTATTCCTTTCTCACTAATTACTTTCTCCGGGACTATATTACTGTGGGGATTTTCGTAATTGGTATCTGTGCCCGGTTTGGGCTGCGTCTTAACACACCCAGGGAAGTGTGTATTTAGTAGGAGTTCCATTGTTCCTGTGCAGGATTGGGTCCATCTGCCACTGTTATCTATAAGATAGTCAGGGGTTACCGGTTCCTTTGAGAGGACTTTTCTCAATCTTGCTGATTCAGGGTAACCTTCAATGCCATTGCAGAACGTCCTCCAAGATGTTCGTTTTGCGCTTTGAGTTGCATTTTTGAACTTTCTTTGACCTTCTTTGTAGAGGTCCCAATCGGACTCTGCATTGCTTCTTCTTGCGGCATTGAAGAGTTTTCTTGCTTCTTTTCTTAGATGTTGCAGCTCTTTATTCCACCAATGGGGTGATGTTTTTGTACTCGGAGCTATTACGC
Organism: Baccha elongata; assembly: GCA_951217065.1. Classification (NCBI taxonomy): domain Eukaryota; kingdom Metazoa; phylum Arthropoda; class Insecta; order Diptera; family Syrphidae; genus Baccha; species Baccha elongata. The sequence goes on from OX578274.1 coordinate 83,300,481, forward strand.
TTTTGAGAATCAGGTTCAGTGTCTCAACCGTATTGTCAATATCTTTAGGTGACTCATAATTCAGGCCTTGTAATATGTTTTGTTTTTCCTCCACTTTTGTGAAAAAACGATCCCAGTTAGTTTTCCTGGGATTTCTATATGGTTCTTTTGTTTCTTTTGTCTCCAATTTCAAATTCAATACTTCTGTGGTCAGAAAAGGAAGGTTCCGTAGATACTTTCCAGCCACTTAACGAAAAAGAATTAGAGTTGTTAATAAGGGTTATGTCTAGCACTTCCCTTCTATTTTTAGTAACGAATATTGGTTCGTTGCCTATGTTTCCTATAACTAAATTATGTTCTCTAATAAATTCAAGAAATGACTCACCTCGTGAGTTGGTATTTGTACTACCCCATTGTACATGATGGGAGTTAGCATCACATCCGAGGATAAGGTCCCATCTATTATCTCGAACTTTTATGACAAGCTCCTTCGTCATTTCGTTGGGGGGATCGTCCGTCCCATGTGGCATGTAAATTGATGCGAAGACGATTGGATGGCCATTCTGTCTTTCGCATTTTACAGCGGTCTGGTCAATATTGCTGTGGGTGGATAAAAGAAATAGGTTAACCTGACTTTTAGCTACAATGCAAGTTCGAACTGTACATTCATTGTTCTGTGACCTCGAACTACCCAAAGTTCTTGCACCAGAGCTAGATCAATATTGCCGCTTGTCATAGCTTGTACTAGGCTGGCGCTAGCGGCTTTGCTGTGATGAAGATTAATTTGGCGTATCTTCATGCCGGCTAGTCGTTTCCCCACTTTTCTTCTTGTATACCGTCACAAATGGTCTTATCTTGCATGGGGTAATACCGACGCGTATTTTGTAGCCACATTTGCGCAGTAGTGGCATGGATTTGTGACTGAGTCTCACCACAATCTCCATGCCTTTATCATTGTGCGGCCCCATTTCCTCCACCTGCCAGTCCTTACTTAAAAGTTCCAGGTTGAGGTTTTGGATGTTGAGTTGCACTCTTTCTTTCGGCAGATAAGGGCCGGGAAGGAATAGACGACCCTTCAGTTTGGCGAATTCTAGTAGCTCTTTCCTATCGCAAAGACGCAGGTTGGCTTTTGGCCATGGTGCTTCCGTGTTGGCGATGAACTTCTTCAACCATTTGAGGGTTTCCGCGTCCTCACATTCCATCACTTTGAATCCTTTCAGAGATGTAAGCTGTCCAAAGTGCGGGATATGCCCAGCTACTTTGTACGAGTCATTCACCCCATCCAGGATTCTGACTTCAATCAATCTCCATTGGTCATCTGACAGCCTCCGTTCTGGATTGCCAAAGTCAACAACTGCGACCCTGTGACTGTCTCTGACCACATTGGATACAGTTCTTGGTTTTTTGTTTTGTTTGGGTGGAGGAGAGAATGTGTCGTCATGCCTACCTCTTTTTACACAAACCGCAACTGGCTTCGGTCCCGTGTTTACTACACCGGCGGCATTTGTTGATGCCAAAGGAGAGGGTTGAGCTTTGCCATTCCCTTTCCCTCCAAGCTTCCTTGCGGGTTCCCTACTGCAAGACGGCACATTATCTATAGTTTCGTCCCCGTCTTCCCGTGAGTCTACTTTTGGGATCAAGTTTCCTGCAGAATTCGTCGTAGGTCCCGACGGGCTTGTGCCTGTCACAGTCCCAGATTCGGTCAACAGTTCCCCATCACCGCCTACACTAAGCAGACAAGCCGATGAACCCACTACCGGTCCCGACGGGCTTATGCCTGTCACAGACTTTGATGAGTCCACCAACTTCTCCACATTGCCTAACTTGTTCCCTTCAATTGCAGAGGCAGACGGGTACCTGTGTGATCCCGACGGGCTTGGGCCTGTCACAGAACTAGGTGCTCCCATCTTTCTCTCAGATGTTGTTGCTGGTTTCGAATGTACTGGTACCACTTTCAGTCCCAACGGGCCTAGACCTGTCACAGATTTGGGTGGACCCATTACACTCTTTAAGTTCGGGGTCATGTGAGCTTCGTGTGTGTTCGTCTTTAGTCCCGACGGGCTTAAGCCTGTCACAGACTCGGACGACTCCACATTTCCGCTCTTGATTGTGACTACCATTGGATTAGTGTTGCCCGAAGGATCACGACTCCGTAGGTAGGCACGAGCAATTTGAAGCCTAAGCTGTTCCCTATCACTAAGACTCTCCCACTTTTTCCTTTCCAAAGCCCTAATCGTCTTCTTGTAGCTCTTAATTCTGCTTCGGTTAGAGGCTACTGACGATGTTGAAATGGACGAGCCAGCAAGGGAGACAGTGTCATTGTCACCTAGGAATAAATTTCCTAGATCCATGACACTCTCTCCAATGCTGCCGTCGGAAGTAGCCTTAAGGGCTGAAGAAGATTCGAGAAGGAAGCTCTCCTCTTCTTCTGTCATGTTGTCGTCGTTGATTGAATCGGCTTCCGTTAAGAACTTCGTGCCCGATTCTTGCACGTCGTCCCCTTTTGTTTTTGTTTTGTTTTTTTGTTTGTTCATTTTTGTTCCCACGAGTATGGGGGAAGGAAAAGTCCGTCTGCGTATCACCCCCTGTACACAGATAAGGTCAGGTTACTCTTCGATTTGACCCGGTTTCGAAGAGGTACCGTTAGAATACAGCCGGTATACCCCTTGGCTGCAAACCATCCAATAGGCACGGTGACGTAACACCATGGATTAAGGGGTGGGTAGTTCTTGGTTCGTTACTCATCAAAATCACTTTAGATCCAGGTTTCCCCAGATTCACAGATCAGATGAATCTTTGAAACTTAAGCCTTCGCACCACAACAAGGTGACTACCCTTGCGAAGGGTTATGCATGTTTACAGGACGTTCAATAGCTTCTATATCGTCTTCCTCGCTACTTTAAGCTGAGTGTATCAGTAATCTGATTCAGCTTTTGTCTTGATAACGAACGGCAACTACATTAGTTTTTTCTGGTTTATAAACCATTTTTGGTGCGTATTCTTCGAAAAGCGCATGCATTTGGGCAATGACCGCAAATGTCAGGTGTTGATGATCCGCATGGATCTCAAGATTTGTAACGCCATATGGGTAGTTACGCAAGTTTTTCAGGGCATAAACGATAGCGTACAGCTCTTTTTCGTTTTACGCGTTATTTATTTCGGTTTTCAAAAGCGTTTTTGATATAAACGTAATAGGTTTTTTATCCTGTGATAGGACAGCTCCGAATGCGTCATATGAGGCATCGTTGGTTAAAACAAATGGTTTTGAGTAATCTGGTTGATTTAATTCTATTTCTGTAGTTAAATGATTCTTAAGGCTTTCAAAAGCTTTTATTCCTTCATCGTCTAATTTAATATCTGTCTTTATCGCGACATTAGTGGAAACTTGTCCATTTTTGCTCTGTAGAAACTTTGGTAGGGGTTTCGAAATTTCGCATAGTTACGAAAAAAATTTCTGTAATAGCATACCATACCTAAGAATGATCACAGTTGTCTCAAGGTTTAAGGTTGAGGGAACTCTTTGATTGTTTGAGTTTTAGCAGGGTTTGTTTTATTACACTATGTCCGATGACATAGCCAAGGAAATCGACTTTTCCCTCGTATAATTTGTATTTGTCAACAGAAACCTTCTTCCATGGCTCTCTGAAATATTGAGGGAGCATTTCTTAGCCCAAACGTTAATCTAGTATATTCATACTTTCCGTTATTTACGCTAAAGCTTGTTTTTTCGATATCTGATTCATTCATTCAAATCTGGTACCGGATTCTAAATCGATTGTGGCTTTTCCTAAATTGTTGAGAATTACGTTAGTTTCTGGTATGGGATATTTATCTGTTACTGTGTTTTCGTTTATTTTGTTATAGTCGATGACTAACCTATATTTACGTGTGCCATCTTTGTTTGTTCCCTTTTTCGGTACTACCCATACAGGTGAATTAAAGGGACTAAATAATGGTCTAATAATACCTTTTTGTAATAATTCTTTAATTTCATTATTCACAAATGTATTTGCGCTCAGGGGGTAAGGGTATTGTTTAGTCCAGATACGACGTTCTGAACTTGTGCGTATTTCAGCAGTGACATCAGTCCTAAATAGGAGTGTAGTGTCAATGCTTGAGTGGATACTTGAGATTTTGTCCAGCATTCTTGCTACTAAACTATCGCTTCCCTGAATGTGCTTTAATAGGCGTTTTTCTTTTTTAACTCTGAGCAGAGCACAGAGCAGAGCCCGAGCAAACAGATCACGCTCTGAGTTAAAAAAGAAATACATTTGAGCAATTTCTGTCATTTAAATCGAAATTATTAAATTAATTATTTATTCTTAACAAATTAATTACCTTTGCTACCAGAAAAACAAACTCCCTCGGCCATTTTAACTGTTTCAAGTATTTTTTTTTTCTTAACATGTCAAACTCATTTTGCTCTGCGTGCTCTGTCGATTTGCTGAGAGCTCACAGAGCATGCTCTGAGCTAACTCCGAGCGAAAAAATAAACACAGATTCAGAGCTCAGAGCGCTCAGAGCTAAAAAAGAAACAGAGATTTTTTTTTTGACAGTTCCTGCTCTGTTCCGAGCGCTCAGAGTTAAAAAAAAGAAAAACGCATAATGAATCGATATGTTCATTGAAATATATTTTTTCTGTTTTATGTTTATATTTTAAAAAATTACTTTTGAAATCTATTTCAGCTTTAACTGAATTTAACAGGTTCCTTCCTATTAAAGCTTCATATTCTAAATTATGCAAAACGTAGAATCTCGTTTTTGTGTTAAGTATAAATGCTTCATGGCATTGTTTAATAATTATTTCCCCATTTACAGTACAAGTACGCTTACATATAGTGAGCTTCGTGGGATCGCTCAAGATATCTGATTGGCAGGAATTACTGCTTTCACCAGTATCTATAAGTATCTTTATATTTTTTCCATTTATTTTTCTTCGTAAGTGGGGCAATTCCACTCATCTTCTAAATTTTTTTTTTTATCTTCGTTAATATTGTTGCGAATTCGCGGATTTTTGGGTGCTAAATGAAAAGATGGCTTCAGAAATAAAAGATTAAAAATAATAAAAAAACACGAGGCTAAACTTCAAGTATAGAACTTTATTAGGATTCGATTATTGCTAGACTGACAGGTTTTGGCATCTGTCAATGTTGTTGTTGTCGTCTGTCAAACTTCAGCTGAGCATCTGGACTGCGTTCGTAAATGCGTAACACTCCCCCCTTCTTGAACTGGAGCCCCATCTGTCGAAAGACCTTTATCGGAAGGCCAGGAACTGAAATTCTTCCCTCGGTATTTGGTGACCCGGTCAATGTGCACAATTTTAAACTTCGATCGAGGTGTTTTCTGAATTTTGATGGTAACATCGGATATAACTTCCATCACACGATATGGTCCATCCCAATCAGACTGCAGTTTTGGGCTAACTCGAACTCTTCTTTGCGGATTGTGAAACCACACGAAACTTCCAACCTGGAATGTAGAAAAGTTAGCTTTTAAGTCATACCTACTCTTCATTTTCTGTGCCGAGCTTCGTAGTTCAACTCTTGCTCGGTCGTGAATTTCTCGCAGCTGGTCATGTAGTTTTTGGGCAAATCCTCTGTATGCCTTGGGATCCGTATCAGGTGGTGTCTCAAAAACTAAGTCCTGTGGTAACCGCATATCACGACCAAACATCATGGCAAAAGTTGTTTCCTTGGTTGATTCTTGTGTCGACGAACGGTAAGCCATTGCAAAAAGAGGAAGAAGCTCATCCCAATCGTCTTGTTTTTCGTTGACGAATTTGCGAGATAATGGAGTATTGTTCGATTCATCCGCTCTACAAGACCATCGGACTGTGGGTGAAGGGGCGTTGTTCTCGTTTTGCGTATACCCATTATTTCCATTACATTTTGGAAAACCTCGGACTCAAAATTACGCCCTTGATCCGAGTGCAGTTCAGCCGGCACACCATAACGACAAAACACCACACGTACTAAAATCTTCGCCACAGAATTTGTTGTTTGGTCAACGAGAGGAAATATCTCTAGCCATTTAGAAAAATAGTCCATCATCACCAGGACATACTTGTTTCCTTGTTTTGTTGCAGGCAAAGGTCCCAGTATGTCAATGGCAACGCGTTGAAATGGTTCACCACTTAAACTAACCTGCAGATTACCTTGCGTTCTCCTCTGAGGACCTCGTTTTGCAGCACATATGTCACATTCAGTGCAATAACGCTCTACGTCCTTCCTTGCGCCAACCCAGTAGAATCGGGATCTTAGCTTTGCAAACGTCTTGTTGGATCCAAAATGACCGCCTGATAAGGTGTCGTGGTACAACTGAATGATTTCTTGAAAAAGTGATCGAGGAATGATAGGCAGTAAGCGCGTAGGTTGTTGCACTTTCGTTGGTACCCACTTCTTTAACAAAATGTTATTTTGCAGCTGTAAACTGGCAAACTGTGCCCAATACACCTTCAGCACATTACACTCGCTCGAAATATCGCTCCATGCAGGACGGTTTCCAGCTTTAATCCAATTAATTACCTGAGCCAGTATCAAATCAGTTTCTTGTGCGCGCTGAAGCTTTTCAAGATCAATGTCACTGTGTACCACTCGAATGGCATGAACAGGCAAGTTATCTGTAGAGCGTAACCGTTTTTCCTTGATCTCACAGTGGTTGCAAAGTTCATCCGCACATGGCCGTCGTGAGAGAGCATCAGCATTTAGATGTTTTCTTCCCGCTCGATGTTGAACTCTGAAGCTATACTGCTGAAGTCGTTCCATCCAACGGGCGAGTTGACCCTCTAGGTTCTTAAATGACAACAACCAATTTAATGCTGCATGATCCGTTCGAACTAAAAATTCTCGGCCGTACAGGTAAACGTGGAAGTGTTCTATCGATTTGACTAGAGCTAAAAGTTCTTTGCGCGTTGTACAGTAATTGCGCTCTGCCTTGTTTAGAGCTCTGCTGAAGTACGCAATAACTCTTTCTGTTCCGTCCTGAAGTTGAGACAGTACACCTCCTAAGCCAAAATCAGAAGCATCGGTATCAAGAATAAGTTCACCTTCAACGAGGAAATGACCCAAAACAGGAAAAGATGTTAAACCCTTTTTTAATTCATTAAAAGCGATGTCGCATTGATCTGTCCATTTAAAGGCAACGTTCTTTTCGGTCAATTGATGAAGGGGACGAGCTATTGTAGCGAATTGCAGAACAAACTGGCGGTAATATGTGGAAAGTCACAGAAAGCTACGTAAATCGGTCAAATTTCGGGGCGTAGGCCAACTTCTTACAACTTCAATTTTGGCAGGATCTGGAGAGACGCCTTTACTGCTCAACACATGACCCAAGAATTTGACTTCATGGCGGAATAGATGGCACTTTGAAGGATTCAATTTTAAGCCGCAGTTTCTTAAACGGCTGAAAACAGAACTCAAATTAATTACCATTTGATCAAAGGTCTTACCGTGAACAAGGACATCATCCAAATATGGCAGGCAAACTTCTGAAGGTAATCCTCTTAAAACATTAGACATCAAGTGCTCGAAAGTGGCCGGGGCATTGGTCAAACCAAAACTCATGACTTTGAACTGCCAAAGTCCATCTTTTGTAACGAAGGCTGTTTTGTCTCGGTCATCAGGGTAAACTTCTACCTGCCAATATCCTGACTGGCAATCTAGAGTGCTAAACCACACCGAGCCTGATACTGAGTCCAAGGTGTCATCAATTCGAGGCAAAGGAAACGAGTCTTTGATGGTCGACAAATTTAGTTGGCGATAATCAACGCAAAACCTAGTCGATCCATCCTTCTTTTTGACCATCACTATCGGAGATGCCCACGGGCTGGAACTGGGCTCAATAACACCTCGTCGCAGCATGTCATCAATAATTTTTCTTGATTCATCCTCTTTAGCAAACGGAAGACGACGTGGGGGTTGCTTTATTGGTTTAACGGACCCTACGTCGATTCGATGTTGAACCACTTTCGTTCTACCCAAGTCATCTGGTCCCATTGAAAAGATGTCTTTGAATTCCACCAAAAGGTTTTCAACCACTTGCTGCTGAGTTGTTTCGAGATGTTGGACTGACCGCAAAATGAGGTCCGATAGGCAATCCGACGAAATTGGTTCGCTATGCAAAGGTGCATCTAAACATTCTACTTCCTCAAAAAGTGCCACTGGTGTATCACTAGGTAAAACTACAGAATGATCCGCCACATTTAACACTCGAACAAAAACAACTCCATCGTAGTTTTTATTTACAGACTTGCCAATCAATAGTCCTTTTGGCAATTGAAATCCTACTGGAGTGACGACGCCTTCTGGTAAATTATCCATGGGAACAGATGCTGAAATCATGGTTTCTGTCCGTGGAGGAATAACAGAGTCACTAACAGCTCGCAAGTATGCCGTTCGAGCAGATTCTTCCAGCGGTGGTGCACTAATCAGGTCGGTTGCCTTTTTATCACTCTCACAGCTTAACGAAATTCGATGTCCGTTAATTATAATTTGATTAGAGGAAAAGTCCAACGATCCCTTTGTGACTTGTAAAACATCAACACCTAGGATGCCGTGGCAGCCAGTGGGAAGGGAAATATCAACCACTAGCAGCTTAACACGACGCTTAAATCGACCAAGTGTGATTTGTGTACTCCAACAATTGCAAATTTTAAATGAATTACCGCATAAGGTTTGAAGACTTACGTTGCTGGGAAGAAGACGGGTATTGGGAGGAATAACAGATCGACTCACCAATGTAACCGATGATCCAGTATCTACCAGCATACGACAAGACACATTGCCGATCATCATGGCAACGGTAAAACCACTATGAAGTTTCGATGAATAAATGTTGTATATTTGAGGTCGGGTAGATGAAATCAGCGCTGACCCCCCGTCGCTGACTGCTGGTCGTTTCCCGATAGGTTTGCAGTTTCATCGTCTCTATGATTCGTTCTAACAGGCTGTCTACGATTTTGTCTACTCGGCGAGATGTGTTCGTTGTTTACTTCAACCGATCGAGTCTGATGAATTGTTTGCGTTGCCAGTCGAGCAGTTTCAACTGTGATGGCCCTTGACATGGCTTCGGTAAATGTTTTTGGATCAGAAAGCCGTACATTTTCCTGAATGCTGTGATCGTAGATTCCATCAACAAATTGCATAACGGCAATGCGGTCTTGTGCACTTGACGGGCAATCACTAAACACAACTCGTGTTAGTCGCTGTATGTCACTTGCGAATGCACCAAAGTCTTCATTAAACCTCTGCCTCCTAGAACGAAAAGTTGCGTGAGAAACATGTTTTTCTTGGCTAACAAACCTGAGTTTTAAAGCTGAAACCAGTTTTTCGTAGTCAGTACGATCAGTCGCATCCAAATTAGAAAGCACAGCTTTTTCTAAATTTTCGGCTAATTGCTCTGCCATATCGAATTTAGCATCCCACTTCTGACACCAGTGTTGCGAATTCGCGGATTTTTGGGTGCTAAATGAAAAGATGGCTTCAGAAATAAAAGATTAAAAATAATAAAAAAACACGAGGCTAAACTTCAAGTATAGAACTTTATTAGGATTCGATTATTGCTAGACTGACAGGTTATGGCATCTGTCAATGTTGTTGTTGTCGTCTGTCAAACTTCAGCTGAGCATCTGGACTGCGTTCGTAAATGCGTAACAATATTGTTAGCCCGTTAATTTTTAGCGGGCGGAGGTTATTTAGAGGGTTGTGCACTGTCTCATTGTTCACGTTTGAAAAAAGATTGGGTTTGGTTATTATATGTGTTATAATTTGGACTTTGCCAACGTGGTGCATGATTATTATTATTATTATAGTGTTGCTGTGGTATAGGCTGTTGAAATAAGATTTCGAATAATCTACTTGTTCATTTTCACTGTTAATTTACAAAATATTTTAATCATGTAATCATGTTAGTTTCTAGTTATATTTTCATTTTTTTCTTTTCATTATTATTAAATCTTTACTCGAACAGAAAAATTTGTTAAAATTTAATTATTTCTACAGGTTATGGGCCCAGAGTACGCCCCGCGCAACTAAAACTATATTTTTTTTTAATTTTCTTTAATGCATAATTAAACAATGGCTTCTGAAAAAATGGACGAAATGATTATCAATAAATATCATTTTGCCTATGTTGTGGATTTTGGCGTGGATTTCATTTAGGGAATCTTAAGTTATTATGATTCCTATTAATATTATGATTTTTGGTTTAATTTTTATGCTGACAGAATTGTAAAGCAAAGTTTAATCTAATATGGTTGCTTTCAAGTTCTTGTGCTTTCGCTAAAGCATTTGGTAGATCTGGAGGGTTAGCGAAAACAATACTTGTGACAGTTGACCGTTAAGGCCTGTAATAAATAAACGAAGAGGGTTACGTCTGTTAATATTATTTAACTCATTGGTGACTGGTGAACTTGAACCATGAGTCATTATAGTTTTGTTTGTTAGCAATGTCAATTTTTTGTTTACATCATTATAAAAATCTATGAGTGATAATGAACCTTGTCGCAACACGCAAAGTCGAGTCGGGGCCATATGGCTTCAATATTTAGCACTGTACCATGCTTGGTGAGTACGAAATTGGCGTGCTTTGTTATTTTATTCCTTAGAATAGTAAGCGCGGCGGCACGAGTACGATAACTTTGGCGCCAAGAATTGATAACGGTTTTTTGTAGAACAGTTCAATACAAGCATTTTTTACTATGGGTTGGGGGGTCTATCTTCCTCCGTTTGGGCGGGAGGGGCAATTTTATAAAAACAGTGCTAAAAATTTAAAACAAATATTAAAAAATAACGGTAATACTTACAACTAAGTTTTATATCTTTTTTTAAAGCTAATACTTTTTTCTATTAGATGTTTTTTAAATCAAGTGAAACCTATGCATAGTCTTTGAAAAAACGGACTTTAAACTCAAAAATTGCGAAAAAAAAGGTAATATAAAACTTTGAAGTGTGATTTTTCAAAACTGTAAAACAAAATACTACTTTTTTTTATAAAATTCGTTGCTCATATTAATTTTAAATCATAAACTGAAAACAAAATGATTTTATGTTTTCTGGTTTTTGAGAAAATGGAAAATTACTAAAACTACTTTTTTATAAGAGTTTTCGACACGAGTACGATAACTTTGGCGCCAAGAATTGATAACTTTTTTTTGTAGAACAGATTAATACAAGCATTTTTTACTATGGGTGGGGGGTCTATCTCCCTCCGTTTGGGCGGGAGGGGCAATTTTATAAAAACAGTGCTAAAAATTTAAAACAAATATTAAAAAATAACGGTAATACTTACAACTAAGTTTTATATCTTTTTTTAAAGCTAATACTTTTTTCTATTAGATGTTTTTTAAATCAAGTGAAACCTATGCATAGTCTTTGAAAAAACGGGCTTTAAACTCAAAAATTGCGAAAAAAAAGGTAAAATAAAACTTTGAAGTGTGATTTTTCAAAACTGTAAAATAAAATACTCCTTTTTTTTATAAAATTCGTTGCTCATATTAATTTTAAATCATAAACTGAAAACAAAATGATTTTTTGTGTTCTGGTTTTTGAGAAAATGGAAAATTACTAAAGCGTATAAACAGTGAGGTATGTAAGGGGGGCATGCTGCCCCCCTGCAACCCCCCTGCTTGGACACACTATAGGATTTGGGGTGGGTGCGAGGTGGGGTGGGTGCTAGGTTGGGTGTATGCAAAGTTTCTGTTGCATTTAAAGATGCCCAAGCATCATTACAAAAACGAACCTACGTACAACATTCACCGTATACAAAAAAATAAAGAAAACTCTTATAAGAAAGTAGTTTTAGTAATTTTCCATTTTCTCAAAAACCAGAAAACATAAAATTATTTTGTTTTCAGTTTATGATTTAAAATTAATATAAGCAACGAATTTTATAAAAAAAAGTAGTATTTTATTTTACAGTTTTGAAAAATCACACTTAAAAATTTTTTTTTACCTTTTTTTTCGCAATTTTTGAGTATAAAGTCAGTTTTTTTCAAAGACTATGCATAGGTTTCACTTAATTTAAAAAAACATCTAATAGAAAAAAATATTGGCTTTAAAAAAAGATATAAAACTTAGTTGTATGTATTACCGTTATTTTATAATATTTGTTTTAAATTTTTAGCACTGTTTTTATAAAATTGCCCCTCCCGCCCAAACGGAGGGAGATAGACCCCCCCACCCATAGTAAAAAATGCTTGCTATAAACTGTTCTACAAAAAACCATTATCAATTCTTGGCGCCAAAGTTATCGTACTCTCCCCAGCTCGGCGAAGTATCTGTACTTCCTATAACGTAAAATTTCATTGAGATGTGCGCAGCTTCGCGCTAACTAACACATTATGAGTCTGGATTCCAGAAAATATTTCTACCGGCAACCACAGTATTTCTACCGGCAACCACAGTTTTTCAACTGGCAACCTCAGTATTTTTACTGGCAACCACAGTATTTCTACTGGCAACCTCAGTATTTCTACTGGCAACCTCAGTTTTTCAACTGGCAACCTCAGTATTTCTACTGACAACCACAGTATTTCTACTGGCAACCTCAGTTATTAACTGGCTTATTGTAATTTGTCTCTGAGATTCCTTACCGCTGGTGGGGGGAAATCTCTGCAAGAGTTAAATTACCCACAGTATTTCTACTGGCAACCACAGTATTTCTACTGGCAACCTCAGTTTTTCAACTGGCAACCTTAGTATTTCTACTGGCAACCACAGTATTTCTACTGGCAACCACAGTATTTCTACTGGCAACCACAGTTTTTCAACTGGCAACCTCAGTATTTCTATTGGCAACCACAGTATTTCTACTGGCAACCTCAGTTTTTCAACTGGCAACCACAGTATTTCTACTGGCTTTAAAGATAGCAATTTCTTACCACTGGTGGGGGAAATTTACTATCGTAATTATTTTAGGTTCTTACCCTCTGTTTAAATCAGTAAAGTCTTACGGACTCCTATTATTTCGGCTTTTCGGTTTTTGTACTGATATTACACTTCTACGGTATACTTCGGTACGTTTCGGAGTGATTTTGTTGTGTGAACGGCCTCCTCTTGTTAAGTCTTTGACTGTAAGTGACTGTTAATTTTATTTTTGCAAACTTTACTTTTTCATGTAATTGCCCATATATTTCCTTGTCCGGTACTCCCCTTCCTCTTGCTCTAAGTAATGCAAAGTATTTTTGTCTATGCACGAGGAGTGTGCGGGTGGCGGTGTATTCAAGTACGTACAGCAAGAATTATTCAATATCATAGTCATCGACTCATATTAAATTTGTCTATGCACGAGGAGTGTGCGGGTGGCGGTGTGTTCAAGTACGTGCATCTAGAATTATTCAATATCATCTTCATCGACTCATATTGCGTCCATTTTATTGTTTGGTTTAATACCACACATTTTATTATACAAATTCACCATCGATGTACGCTGATCGTTGCCTTTTTGTGTTCCTCTGCTGGGTTCAGGCTTACTTTCGCCATTTGCCTTACTTTCTTTTATTAGAAATTCACCTCTCGCTCACTATATTCACCTCTCGCTCACTATATTCACCACCATCAAATATTGTATTTGTATTACTTTCACTAGAAAATATAATTTCTAATCAGTTGGTGACGAGCTCTGTTATCGGCAATACCCTAATGCGAGCTCGCGGTCGCTTATCTGAGGCTTTTGAATGAAATCATTTTCTGCTTCAGATGACAGTGCTACCTGCTAGGGGCAAATATATAAAATGATTGTTTTGATTTTTTTGATTTTTATAGGAATGTAATGGAGCGATAAAATGCTTCATTACATCCCCGTCTTTCTTCGGAGACGAGAACCTTCTCGTCTAAATATAATTTCTTCCTAGTAGATATATTAATAATAATAACGCCGATAGTAATTATAATTTTCGTTTTTTTTTTTTTTTTTTAATTAATTATTTTTTTTTCTATTTAATTCACTTTTTAAAAATTTTAACTCAGCTTAATTCAATATTTTTTTTTTATAGATATTATTTATCACTGGGTATTCGTATTAAACTCTACCCTCTTACTGCGTTCTTGGAAATGAAGATCGGCTACCCCTGATCTAGTGTTAGGGGTTTTCCGCCCAGAGCACATAGCTGATTTTGTCTTTTGAGGGCTGGAGGACCTTTATTTGACATAAGCTCATTCCCATTTAATTTGATAGAGAAATCCATTTTTCGTAGTGCATCCATACCAATTATTGCGTCTTGACTCAACTGCTTCAAATGCGTTACTTCTCCCTGAATTGACTGGTTCCCTACTTGCAGAGTTACCGTGTAGTGTTCTCGGCTAAATATGGGACTACCATCTGCTAGCTGAACTGCATTACGTTGATATCTCACCGGTGTTTTGAGTCTCTTGAGTAGGTGTCGCACCTTAGTACTAATGAACGATTGAGTCGCCCCGGTATCGAGCAAAGCATTGATTGTTTGGCCATTCAACTTTATGGTTAAGAAGCAGCGCGGATCTACCCATACTTCAGCAGTTTTTACTGCTTTCACTGCTACTCGTGGCGTATCGTCGATCCTGGTGGCAAAAGTTTTTTTGTGTTGATCGTCTTTATCTCGGTTGTTCACTTCCTGCTCCGTGGCACATAACTTCGCCTCAGGCATTACCTCGCTGTTAGGCTTTATTTCCTCTATAATTATCCCCTCTTTGGCCGTCTCCGACGTGATGATGGAAACATGCCGGGTCTGACAAGGACAATCTTTCGTCAAGCGACCATCTTCGCCACAAAACGAACAGAACAAACGGAACGGCTGCCGACAATTTGCCTTCGAATGCCCCCTCTGTTTGCAGTTCCAGCAATGAGTTGTTCGATCGTATTTTTCATTCGTTGGGATATATCGGTGAGCTCGCTCATCCCGTGCTGGCGCCTGATATGCCCTGGGAGGCGGTGGTCTGGTTGTATTCGATGACGTGTTTCGGTTTTCGTTTTGGATACACTCATATTCAGTAGCTGAATTCATCAATTCTTCCAACGTTCGAAAATCGCGTCGACGAATGTATAAGTGATATTCGGGCCGAAGGCGATCGTAAATTTTATCAATATAATTGCTAATACGCAATGATGGGTGTTGGTGAATTAAATATTGTGTCGTTCGGATGAAATCTCTTGCCTTCTCGTGTGGACCCTGTCTTTTCTTTGAGATTTCGTCTTCCAGTCTGTTTATAAATCGTGGAGGCAGAAAATATCCCAAGAAAGCCTGGTAAAAATCTGGCCATGTTTTAAAGTTGTCACGGTTGATTCTATACCATTCTAAAGCTGGTCCTTTAAAAATTTCTGGGAAAGTTCGGAGCATTTCATGTGTTTGGATCTGGTAGCAATCGGTCAGTTCCTCTATACGTTTAATAAATTCCAGTGCATTTCCTGAAGAGTCGAATCTCAACCCCCATTTTCTTACTTCATTCATAACTTCTGCTTCTCGACTAAGAGGGGATTTCCCTGTTATACCTGAAGGAATATTTGTATCGGAATTAACTGGTACTTGGCTTCGTCCTGAAGAATGAGGAGAATTTGAGCTTACTGTTGGATATTGATTTTGAGGGTCCATTAAATGGGGATAATACCATTCCCTGTAGTCAGGATGTCTGGTCATTCTATCAAATTCTGCCAGAGCGGGATATAAGGATGCCATATAAGTTGGGGCAGGTTTTGTATGTGCTGTAGCCGTTGTAAACACAGGCGTCCCTTGGAAATGCGCATTAGGTACCGTATAATACACATTGGTATAGGTGACGGGCTCACTAATGTTTGCCTTAGTACTACGTTCTCCCTTCTCTGTTTCTATATTCTCTTTTGTTTGTGAAATATCCGCTTTGGAATAAACTCTATCATCTGAACCTTTCTCTAATTCTTCACATAAATTTCGGGTTGACTTTCGCAATCTGGACTCTTTAATGTAAGCACTGAACCGAGTGCGGAGGTCGGCAACGGTCCCTTCGGTGTTAAGCTTACAACGCGCCATGCGTTCTTTAAGCTCTGTTTTATCAAGGAGGTATATAGCACCTATGCTGGCAAAGATATCAAAACCTTCTTCAGAGTCCGACATCTTGTTGTAAGTTTTATTTCTTATCTCAGTTGGAATCTTTATTTTAATTTTCGGGCAACGGTTAAGTTTGAAATCTTGATGAGGATTATTATATTTACGGTATCGGTTCAGTTTAAGATCTTCAGGTAACGGTTCAGTTTGAAATCTTGATGAGGATTATTATTCGGTAACGGTTCGTTTTAAGATCTTCAGGTAACGGTTCAGTTTGAAATCTTGATGAGGATTATTATTCGGTAACGGTTCGGTTTAAGATCTTCAGGTAACGGTTCAGTTTGAAATCTTGATGAGGATTATTATTCGGTAACGGTTCGGTTTAAGATCTTCAGGTAACGGTTCAGTTTGAAATCTTGATGAGGATTATTATTCGGTAATGGTTCGGTTTAAGATCTTCAGGTAACGGTTCAGTTTGAAATCTTGATGAGGATTATTATTCGGTAAAGGTTCGGTTTAAGGTCTTCAGGTAACGGTTCAGTTTGAAATCTTGATGAGGATTATTATTCGGTAACGGTTCGGTTTAAGATCTTCAGGTAACGGTTCAGTTTGAAATCTTGATGAGGATTATTATTCGGTAACGGTTCGGTTTAAGATCTTCAGGTAACGGTTCAGTTTGAAATCTTGATGAGGATTATTATTCGGTAACGGTTCGGTTTAAGATCTTCAGGTAACGGTTCAGTTTGGAATCTTGATGAGGATTATTATTCGGTAACGGTTCGGTTTAAGATCTTCAGGTAACGGTTCAGTTTGAAATCTTGATGAGGATTATTATTTGGTAACGGTTCGGTTTAAGATCTTCAAGTAACGGTTCAGTTTGAAATCTTGATGAGGATTATTATTCGGTAACGGTTCGGTTTAAGATCTTCAGGTAACGGTTCAGTTTGAAATCTTGATAAGTATTATTATTCGGTAACGGTTCGGTTTAAGATCTTCAGGTAACGGTTCAGTTTGAAATCTTGATGAGGATTATTATTCGGTAACGGTTCGGTTTAAGATCTTCAGGTAACGGTTCAGTTTGAAATCTTGATGAGGATTATTATTCGGTAACGGTTCGGTTTAAGATCTTCAGGTAACGGTTCAGTTTGAAATCTTGATAAGGATTATTATTCGGTAACGGTTCGGTTTAAGATCTTCAGGTAACGGTTCAGTTTGAAATCTTGATGTTTGTTTCTGGAATGGACCTTTGAAGAGGTCCCTGCTCGGGCGCCAATTTGTGATGTACCTTGGGTTTCTCTAGCTGAGGTACACTCGCTGGTGTCCAGGGTTTTACTAAAGAAGGTACAATAAAACTTTAGATTCAAAGATTTTCCTTTATTCAATCAAGAAAATAGTTTTATTATAAAAAATAATTAAATTTTAATTAAATTCTATAGTTTTAAAGTTTGGATTATTAGGCTATGTGCTTTTATTTTCTCCAATTTCGGTTTTTCGGTGTTAATTTCCAGTGTGTCTTTAGAGTCCAACGTCGTTTGTTGTTTCCTTAGTAAGGTTCCTTCTGGTGCTTCCTTTCTCGTATATTTTTTCAAATTATAGTAACGGTAGATTCGGCAAACAGCGTCTCGACTAGCAACCACTGTATTGATGCTGGAAAACTTCAGTATTTCTACTGACAACCACAGTATTTCTACTGGCAACCACAGTATTTCTACTGGCAACCTAAGTATTTCTACTGGCAACCACAGTATTTCTACTGGCAACCACAGTATTTCTACTGGCAACCTCAGTATTTCTACCGGCAACCACAGTATTTCTACTGGCAACCACAGTTTTTCAACTGGCAACCTCAGTATTTCTACTGGCAACCACAGTATTTCTACTGGCAACCTCAGTATTTCTACTGGCAACATCAGTTTTTCAACTGGCAACCACAGTATTTCTACTGGCAACCTCAGTTATTAACTGGCTTATTGTAATTTGTCTCTGAGATTCCTTACCGCTGGTGGGGGGAAATCTCTGCAAGAGTTAAATTACCCACAGTATTTCTACTGGCAACCACAGTATTTCTACTGGCAACCACAGTTATTAACTGGCTTATTGTAATTTGTCTCTGAGATCCCTTACCGCTGGTGGGGGGAAATCTCTGCAAGAGTTAAATTACCCACAGTATTTCTACTGGCAACCACAGTATTTCTACTGGCAACCTCAGTTTTTCAACTGGCAACCTTAGTATTTCTACTGGCAACCACAGTATTTCTACTGGCAACCACAGTATTTCTACTGGCAACCACAGTTTTTCAACTGGAAACCTCAGTATTTCTACTGGCAACCACAGTATTTCTACTGGCAACCTCAGTTTTTCAACTGGCAACCACAGTATTTCTACTGGCTTTAAAGATAGCAATTTCTTACCACTGGTGGGGGAAATTTACTATCGTAATTATTTAAGGTTCTTACCCTCTGTTTAAATCAGTAAAGTCTTACGGACTCCTATTATTTCGGCTTTTCGGTTTTTGTACTGATATTACACTTCTATAGTATACTTCGGTACGTTTCGGAGTGATTTTGTTGTGTGAACGGCCTCCTCTCGTTAAGTCTTTGACTGTAAGTGACTGTTAATTTTATTTTTGCAAACTTTACTTTTTCATGTAATTGCCCATATATTTCCTTGTCCGGTACTCCCCTTCCTCTTGCTCTAAGTGATGCAAAGTATTTTTGTCTATGCACGAGGAGTGTGCGGGTGGCGGTGTATTCAAGTACGTACAGCAAGAATTATTCAATATCATAGTCATCGACTCATATTGCATTAGTCTATGCACGAGGAGTGTGCGGGTGGCGGTGTATTCAAGTACGTACATCAAGAATTATTCAATATCATCTTCATCGACTCATATTGCGTCCATTTTATTGTTTGGTTTAATACCACACATTTTATTATACAAATTCACCATCGATGTACGCTGATCGTTGCCTTTTTGTGTTCCTCTGCTGGGTTCAGGCTTACTTTCGCCATTTGCCTTACTTTCTTTTATTAGAAATTCACCTCTCGCTCACTATATTCACCTCTCGCTCACTATATTCACCACCATCAAATATTGTATTTGTATTACTTTCACTAGAAAATATAATTTCTAATCAGTTGGTGACGAGCTCTGTTATCGGCAATACCCTAATGCGAGCTCGCGGTCGCTTATCTGAGGCTTTTAAATGAAATCATTTTCTGCTTCAGATGACAGTGCTACCTGCTAGGGGCAAATATATAAAATGATTGTTTTGATTTTTTTGATTTTTATAGGAATGTAATGGAGCGAAAAAATGCTTCATTACAATTTCGAGAGATTCAGTACAAGGGACGTTCGCGTCAATTGTTTGACAAGAAAATTTCGTCACTGAATTATTTAGCTCCAGATTGGATAGTAATGCTTTTAAATGATCAATTTTTTCTTTGTATTAATTTTCTTGCTCATTCAACACTCTTGAATTTCATTCTTGTTCGATGTCAAATTCATCAGCAATGAAGTAGACGTGTTTTTTGATCGCTCTCAACTTTGTGTCTTTTTCAACTCTTTTTAATCCGTTTTAAATTAATACTGCAGTAGAAAGTTATTCAGGCTACAGTTTTTGTTGCATTTCAAGTATTTAAGTCAACTTATTTTCTTGTGAAGTGAATTATTTTTAAATTTTCAAGATAATCTAATTGAAGAAGTGTAACTAACGGGTGATTGTTTAGCTGGTTTGGTTTTGGCAACACTGGTTTTGACAGCTGACGTGTGTTTAGTACCTTGTGTCACTGTCAAACAGTTTCAGTTTGGTTTGCAATTTAACCATGGATCGTCTTACAAATGAACAACGCTTGCAAATTATTGAATTTTACTATCAAAATTCGTGCTCGGTTCGAAAAGTTCATCGCGCGCTGCTTCCATTTTATGATCGGCATTCTCGACCTTCTAAGCAGTCTATTCGGAAGATTGTGACCAAATTTCGCACCAAATTTACTTTGTTGGACATTAAACCACCAACACGTTTACGTACTGTGCGTAGTAAAGAAAATATTGCGGCCGTATCAGCTAGTGTGACAGAAGACCGCGAAATGTCGATTCGGCGCCGTTCCCAGCAGTTAGGCCTTTGTTACAGCACTACGTGGAAAATTTTGCGGAAGGATTTGGGCGTAAAGCCTTTTAAGATACAGCTGGTGCAAGAACTAAAGCCAGCCGACCTACCACAACGCCGAATTTTTGGTGAATGGGCTCTTGGAAAGCTGGCCGAGGATCCGCTTTTTTATCGAAAAATTGTGTTCAGCGATGAGGCTCATTTTTGGTTGAATGCATCCCGAAAAAGCCACTGTTTGGGGCGGTTTATGGGCCGGCGGCATTATTGGGCCATATTTCTTCAAAGATGATGTGAATCGCAGCGTTACTGTCAATGGTGAACGCTACCGAGCGATGATAACAAACTTTTTTTTGCCTGAAATGGAAGTTCTTGACTTGCATGATATGTGGTTTCAACAAGACGGTGCCACATGCCACACAGCACGCGAAACAATGGCGCAATTGCGAGGCGAGTTTGGTGAACAGTTAATTTCACGTTTCGGGCCGGTCAATTGGCCGCCTAGATCGTGCGATTTGATACCATTAGACTATTTTTTGTGGGGGTATGTCAAGGCTAATATCTATAGGGACAAGCCCGCTTCGATTGACGCGCTGGAAGCCAACATCCATGCATTCATTCGTGAGATACCGGCCGATATGTGTGAAAGAGTATGCCAAAATTGGACTCAGCGGATGGGCTACCTGAGACGCAGCCGCGGTCAACATTTGCATGAAATTATCTTTAAACATTAAATTGCAAGGTTCAAACTATCGATTCAAATAAATATTTCATTCATTTTTTCGAATTTTTTGTGTTTTTTTTTTTTAAAGTTCTAAACCTCTTAAAAAATCACCCGTTATAACTACCTCTACTCAGTGCCATTTTATTTTTGTTTCTTTGTGTGTAACTTTAAACAGTGTCGCAATGAACACCAATACAAAGTCAAACTCCAATATAGCAACTGCCTTAGCTAACACTATGACAACCGCCACTGCATTCAGCAATGCAACCAATACCTCCACCACTACTACCATCGCCACTGCAACGGCCACTTCATCCACTGTTACCACCGCCACTACGAACGCTAACACCACAAACACCCTCAACACCTCCACCGCCACCTCAACTACCGCCTTAACTAATGCCATTACTGCAGCCGCTTCCACCTTGACCTCCGCATCAACATATATCGCCAATAAAGCTTCTGTATCGACATCTACCACCAAAGCCCCCGCGCCGTTCAAGAGCATTCCTATCACCTCCGGCTCACTAAACACTCGCTCCAAAATTTCAAATAAAATTGAAACTGATAAAATGGTTCCTACTCCCGATAAATCCGGGTCAACTTTAGCAGCTTCCAATAACAAAGCTAAATTAATAATTAAGCTCTTAGATTTAAAAGGACACCTTAAAATAACTCCACTTGAGTCGGTACTTGTTCGTTTTTAATCATTTAATTAACATTAACATTTAACACGAAACGAATAAACATTAAAATCAAAAATGAAAAATAAAAAATAAAAACAAACACGTAACTAACTTGAATGCATTTCGAAGCTCTTGCGCTTCATCTTCAGCAATCACGACTAAACGTTGAGTGCATATAATTGAAGTACTGTTGATGAATTTGTATCATAGAACACAGCTATGATCAAAGGTCAATATTTTCCTTTTCGTAGTTTTATATATTGCTGCGACACATAATGTTAATTAGGCAAGACTCAATATAGCCGTTGTCTAAGTTCAGTGCGTTTGAGTCTTTTTGTATGTAAAAAGATTCATAGGCATCCAATCTTCTTTGATCATTAACTTGTTTAATAAGAGTCAAATTGTCTATATTTATATTTTCATGGCCATTATTTAGCACATGAGATGCAATTGCAGACTTTTGCGGTTGATTAAGGCGAATACACGAGATATATTCTTTAAACCTTGTTTCAATACTCCTTTTTGTCTATCCATAATATTTTAAATTGCAGTCACCACACTAGATTTCATAAATACCCGATTTACTTAAGGGAGGTATCTTATCTTTTGTCGAACCTAGTATATTAACCATTTTCTGGTCGTTTTTATACACAATATCTAGTTGGTGATCACTGAAAACTTTTTTTAATTTGTTTGTTACTTGTGGTACAAACGTCAAAGCCACCCTTTTATTTTGATTTGTTTCCTTTTGTGAGAAAAAGGTCGACATATTATAATTATTCACTTTTCGAGTATGTTTATAAATTAATTTGTCTATCATTTGTTCACTTAAACCATTGATGAGCGCAGTATTTTTTATGTATTCATACTCTTTTTTGAAATTAGTTATCTCGAGGGGTAGACGACAAAATCTATGAACCATCGAATGGTATGCGGCTAGCTTATGCTGTATTGGACAAAACGAATCACTGGTGATAGTTCTCATCGTACTTGTTGGCTTATGAAATACACCTAATTCAATTTTATTATTCACATATTGAACTTCTAAATCAAGAAAAGGTAATTTTCTTTCTTTTTCTATTTCATATGTGAATTTTATTGAGTCGAATTGGCTATTCAAAATGTCTATTGTTTTTGGAACATCATCTTTATTTACAACTGAAAAAATCATCATCTACATATCGATGCCACAATCGCGGAAGAAGATTCTGTCTTTTTAATCTTATTTCAAACGCGGACATGAACATTTCAGATATCAGTGGACTGAGCGGGTTGCCCATATTGGTACCGAATTCCACTCTGTATATATTTTCCCAAAACTGAAAGATATTTTGGTTCATGCAAGTTTTGTTGCTTCTAGATAAATTTTTTTTTTCCTCTTCGCAATCAAGATTATCTAGAAAATTTTTGAATTCGTCAAGGGCCACGTTTACCGGAATATTCGGAAATAAAGATGTTACATCGAAGCTTACCATAATTTCATTTTCGTGCAGCACTAGGTCTTTAATTTTATCTACAAACTCAAACGAATTTTTAATTGAAAAACTTTCTAATTTTGGTAATTTTTGAACTTTACTAACTATCCACTTTGCTAATTCATATTTTGGAGCATTAATGTTGGATACAATTGGGCGCATTTTTTCCCCAATTAAATGCGTTTTCGGAAGTGCATACATTTTGGGTAGACTTGGATTCGAAACGATTAAAGATCTACTAATTCGTACACTAAAAACTTTGCCTATTTTTTGTCTTACTGCATCAACTTCTTTAACCATTCGTTTAATAGGATTTTTTTCCAACTGTTTATACCCCCATTCAGATATAAGTTCATAGACTCGCTGTTCATAATCACCTTTATTCATAACAACAACTTGGGTACTTTTATCTGCTTTAACATATACTACATCCCTCTTTTTTAATTTATTTAATATGCACTTTTGGGTTTTTGCCGAATCTGATGTTTTTGATAGATTTTTATTTGTTTTTATTATATTAGCAGTTGTAGAACGAATATCATTTTGAGTAGAAGGTAAATTGTATTTTAACATTGTTTCGATGTCAACAACAACGTCAATTCAATTCAATTTAATTTTTATTGAACATTATATATACAATTTGGCTTACATCTACTTACGATACTATGATGTTTTTTTTTTTTTTTTTACATTATTGTTGGCACATAAGGGGCCTAACCTTAAACACTGACTTAAGTTTAACAAAATACATAATACATATACTATTGATAAATAAATTTGATTTAAGAAGTCGGTTGACTTAATCGTCCTCAGGGTGTTCCTTCCCGGTTGTCATTTTGATTTAGGTGTTGGGGGGGGGGGGTAAGGCGCTTAGCCGCGGTAGTGCACCGACCTTGTGTCAGCGTAGAACGAGATTGCGTTCTCGTTGTCGTTGTCCGTAAAAAAGTTCTCGTCCATGGTTTCCATGACGCTGAGATACCTTGGCTCAGGATGTCGATGTTCGATGGCAATCTTTCTCATTAGCTGATTCGGGTGGTTGATTATGTTACCAACTAGCTTCTTTGTCGACATCACTAGATAATTGTCCAGCGGAATTATTTTTGCTTCTTTATATAGGAGTTCGTTCCTGTAGTGCCTCTGTCTCTGCCGGTCAAAGAAAAGTCCAGTGCATATTCTTAAAATCTTCCTTTCAAATTTCACTCATGGCTGTCTTCGAAATTGTAAACCAGGCTGGAAACGAGTAGCTGATGATGGGTCGCAGAAGTTGCTTGTATAGAAGCATCTTCGTCTCTTGGCTTAGTCCGGTTCTTTTTTTCATTAATGGGTGCAGACAATGGAAGGCCCAGCTGGCTTTCTTGAGGACATTCCTTGAGTGCGGGTTGAACCTGAGCAGCTCATTGAAATGGATCCCCAAGTATTTTACACTCGGTTTGACTGGTATGGTTGATCCGTCAGGAAGTTTCAGAACCAGTTTTCTTATATTGGCTACTGTGCAGCTGGCTCTTCTCATTGAAGGTCTTCTGAAGCATATAAGTTCCGATTTTGTGGCATTGATCCGAATCCCCCACTTCTTGTAAGATTGGCAGAGTCTATGGATGTGAGCCTCTACTTTCCGGACTGCTATAAGCAGTGAATTTGAGGCAGCGTAAGTTAGCGAATCATCAGCATAGAGAATATTATCGCATTCAGTTGGAGCGGGTTGATCTGATGTCATCAAGCTATAGAGGAAGGGGCCTAGTTTTGATCCTTGGGCGACTCCGGCTCTGATGTTCTTCAAGTTCGATTTTCGCTTGCCTATTTGGACGAAGAATTTTCTGAAAGAAAGAAAAGAAAAAAGAATTTTTATTAGTGGCGGAGGTAAGTTCAATAGATAGAGTTTATGAATAAGCGCTTCTATCCAAACGCTGTCAAATGCTTTCTCGACATCCAGAAAGCACCCGACGGTGACTTGATTCTTGTTGAGGGCTGTGGTGATATCGTGTTGAAACTTTAACAGCGGATGCAGCGTTGAGTGTTTTTCTCGAAATCCAAACTGCATATCGGGGACGATTGAGTGTTCACTGCAAAATCTTTTAAGTCTCCGGAGAATAACTTCTTCCAAAATTTTGCTGATGCTATTGAGAAGCGATATCGGCCTGTAGTTGGACACTTGGTTGGATGCACCTTTCTTCGGAATTGCCACGATCTTAGCTGTTTTCCACCTCTGGGGGAAGTAACAGTTGTTGACACAGTTGTTGAGGATGATTGTGAGGAGGATCATTGCTGCATTTGGTAGCCTTTTCAACCGGTGGAATGCGTTGTGCATACGACTTCGAAGACTGAGTAAATCTGAAGGCGTGGGTTCGAATCTCACGATGTGCATGTGAAAAAGTTTTTCATAAGAAAATTGGATTAAAGCTCAATACCACTAAAAGGAGACTAATGAAAGGAATTGGCAATCCTTGAAATAGCTTCTCCAGCCAAAGATAGAAAAAAAACGAATAATAATATTCGTAAACGAGTAAATAAAATTCGTTTAAAATTGGTGGTAGCGCCTTTAAGTTGTTGTTGTTGTTCAAACACATTCAATGAAAATTAACAGAATGGTCAGTAATAAAAACTGACATTCTATAGTACAAATAGTACACTATAACAACAATAATAGCTCAAATAGTATGGTCGTACCAATCTTCCAACCTCTCCCCCTTTGATATGTGCTACAAATTGTAGTCTTTCAAATAAGGTTAGGAGAAAATGGAGGTGGAACAAAACAACATACTTAGAGGGGCTTAGAAAAATGTTGAAGCTCCAAATGCGTTTGAAAAAACAAACAAACATAACATCTCGACCTGTGTCATCAGTGGTCATAAGCGTTGAAATGCGTTGTGCATACGACTTCGAAGACTGAGTAAAGGGCCAACCATAATAGTCGTAAGCAAACAAAAGCTTATGTCATAGTTCTACGTCAAGTTTCCTTAAGTGCCGCCATTACCTTCAGTCGACTATAATGGTCGAACGCACACGCAAGCCAATTTCACATTTATTTGGCTGGCTGTCAGATTTGCGCACGTAAACTGCGCTCTGGAGCGCTCTTTACGTACGTAGGCAAAAGTGAACGAAAACTTGACGAAACTGAGCAATCCGACATTATGTGCGCACTATACAAATTCCTTGTTCTCGCTAATTTCGTACGGCACCGTACGTACTAATTCTTCTATTATGGTTCTGCCTTAAATCTGAAGGCGTGGGTTCGAATCTCACGATGTGCATGTGAAAAAGTTTTTCATAATAAAATTGGATTAAAGCTCAATACCACTAAAAGGAGACTGATGAAAGGAATTGGATATCCTCGAAATAGTTATATCTCCAGCCAAAGATAGAAAAAAACGAATAATAATATTCGTAAACGAGTAAATAAAATTCGTTTAAAATTGGTGGTAGCTCCTTTAAGTTGTTGTTGTTGTTCAAACACATTCAATGAAAATTAACAGAATGGTCAGTAATAAAAACTGACATTCTATAGTACAAATAGTACAATATAACAACAATAATAACTCAAATAGTATGGTCGTACCAATCTTCCAACCTCTCCCGTTGGGATATTCAGGTCACTTTTGATGTTCCTTGCAGTGGATGCGCATTGAAAGTAGACGCTGATGACTGTAAGGGTTTCATCTCTACCTAGGGTCATCTTGATGGCTGTGGCTTTGCTGGTTTTCAGTCCTTTTATATTGACCTCGCTTGTGTTGGGAGAGAATTTTCCTTTGACGTAAATTGCCGTTCCTCTTCTTCGTTCTTCGGTTTTATCTTGTCGGTAGGTTTTATATCCCGCGATGTTGATATTATTACGCTTTGTCACGTTCGTCTCACTGATAAGGGCGATGTCCGGTATGTTGTTCTTCATGAACAAGTTGAATGACGTCCTCTTCTCCAGGCTGTATAATGAATTTACATTATACGTCAGAGTGCGGAGCTTCTTTACATACATAATTCAAAAATGAAGGTGGCCAATGCCATTGACTTTTCCTTTTCGCTCAGTTGACTGTAGTGTTTTGGAACGGCACTTCGAGCTTTCTCCATAACTGACAGAAGATTAGACCCAAAGATACGCTGAACTTCGTTGTTGAGGTTCATTGACGGGGAAGCTGATGTATGTTTGGCTGGTTTGCTTGGCACTGTCTTTGTTAGATTGTTTGGTTGCTGTTGGCTTGGAACTGTTACTGGTTTGGTGGCCGTATTTTGCTTGGCCATTGCTGCGTAGCTGACGTTTGGGTGTGTAACCAGGCATGCCGACTTTGCGACAAACTCCTTGTGCGCTTTTTTCTCAGCTATCGCCTTGTTCCTCTCAGTAAGTCGAGCTTTTAGTGTGGGACAGCCCTTAAAGCTGGCTGGGTGACCCTTCTTCTTGCAGTTGGCGCACCATACGTCTGATCCGGTATTTTCCTTTCTTTGACACTCTTCAGGTCCATGATTTTCTTTGCATTTAACACACACATACTGACGTCCACAGTTGGTGGCAACATGTCCAAAGCGTTGGCAGTTATGGCACTGAACAGCATCGTTTGACTTCAGTCGTTCCCAGTGTACTCTCTGGTTCATTATTAGGGTCTTAGTATATACTTCTCTAATATCACTTGTCTTTGACAACTTTACTACAAAGTTGTTGTAGGCTTTACCTTGTGCCTTCCGCGATTTAAATTGTGTCACCTTGACGACTGATAGCCCTTCAATTCGTAGTTCCTCTTCTACTTCGATGGCGGCATACGAATGGTGGATACCTTTCAGTAACAGAAGGTTCTTCCTGTCCTCAACAACAACGTCCAAGGCATTTGTTTTGTATGGTATGGGAGAAAATTTTAAACCTTTATTCAATAAATTTAACTCCTCTTCATTAAACACTTCACTTGACTCATTAATCACAAAATCTTGAATAAACTGAGGTTCAAGTTGTATACACGGATTATTTTCAATTAAATGACTTAATTTTTTATTTAGTTTAACTGTTTTCTCTTTCACCGTATTTTCTTTTCTCAAAGCTACCGTTCTATCAAAACTATCCCATTGCTCACTTTCATCTTTATTTAATTTTTTTGTTAATTCGAGATGTAGATTATATAATTTTATTTCACAATCGGCAAGAACAAAACTCTGCATGAACCAAAATATCTTTCAGTTTCGGGAAAAATATACAGAGTGGAATTCAGTACCAATATGGGCAACCCACTCAGCCCACTGATATCTGAAATGTTCATGTCCGCGTTTGAAATAAGATTAAAAAGACAGAATCTTCTTCCGCGAGTGTGGCATCGATATGTAGATGATGTTTTTTCAGTTGTAAATAAAGATGATGTTCCAAAAACAATAGACATTTTGAATAGCCAATTCGACTCAATAAAATTCACATATGAAATAGAAAAAGAAAGAAAATTACCTTTTCTTGATTTAGAAGATCAATATGTGAATAATAAAATTGAATTAGGTGTATTTCATAAGCCAACAAGTACGATGAGAACTATCACCAGTGATTCGTTTTGTCCAATACAGCATAAGCTAGCCGCATACCATTCGA
Organism: Baccha elongata; assembly: GCA_951217065.1. Taxonomy (NCBI): domain Eukaryota; kingdom Metazoa; phylum Arthropoda; class Insecta; order Diptera; family Syrphidae; genus Baccha; species Baccha elongata. The sequence goes on from OX578274.1 coordinate 83,328,991, forward strand.
TGGTTCATAGATTGTGTCGTCTACCCCTCGAGATAACTAATTTCAAAAAAGAGTATGAATACATAAAAAATACTGCGCTCATCAATGGTTTAAGTGAACAAATGATAGACAAATTAATTTATAAACATACTCGAAAAGTGAATAATTATAATATGTCGAACTTTTTCTCACAAAAGGAAAAAAATCAAAATAAAAGGGTGGCTTTGACGTTTGTACCACAAGTAACAAACAAATTAAAAAAAGTTTTCAGTGATCACCAACTAGATATTGTGTATAAAAACGACTAGAAAATGCATAGTGTGGTTGTCTCCGGTTGTGGTGTAATAATATGGAAAATGAAAATAAAATCGAATATTAAAATTTATATTTATTATTTTATTTTATTTTTAACAATAATTTTCACAACTTTAAATTTAATGTATCGCGACGCGTTTCGGATATTTATCATCCATCATCGGGCGTAAATGATTTACGCCCGATGATGGATGATAAATATCCGAAACGCGTCGCGATACATTAAATTTAAAGTTGTGAAAATTATTGTTAAAAATAAAATAAAATAATAAATATAAATTTTAATATTCGATTTTATTTTCATTTTCCATATTACCAGAAAATGGTTAATATACTAGGTTCGACAAAAGATAAGATACCTCCCTTAAGTAAATCGGGTATTTATGAAATCGAGTGTGGTGACTGCAATTTAAAATATTATGGACAGACAAAAAGGAGTATTGAAACAAGGTTTAAAGAACATATCTCGTGTATTCGCCTTAATCAACCGTAAAAATCTGCAATTGCATCTCATGTGCTAAATAATGGCCATGAAAATATAAATATAGACAATTTGACTCTTATTAAACAAGTTAATGATCATAGAAGATTTGATGCCTATGAATATTTTTACATACAAAAAGACCCAAACGCACTGAACTTAGACAACGGCAATATTGAGTCTTGCCTAAATAACATTATGTGTCGCAGCAATATATAAAACTACGAAAAGGAAAGTATTGACCTTTGATCATAGCTGTGTTCTATGATACAAATTCATCAACAGTACTTCAATTATATGCACTCAACGTTTAGTCGTGATTGCTGAAGATGAAGCGCAAGAGCTTCGAAATGCATTCAAGTTAGTTACGTGTTTGTTTTTATTTTTTATTTTTCATTTTTGATTTTAATGTTTATTCGTTTCGTGTTAAATGAAATGCATTTAAGTTAGTAACGTGTTTGTTTTTATTTTTTATTTTTCATTTTTGATTTTAATGTTTATTCGTTTCGTGTTAAATGTTAATGTTAATTAAATGATTAAAAACGAACAAGTACCGACTCAAGTGGAGTTTAAGGTGTCCTTTTAAATCTATGAGCTTAATTTATAGAACTTCACGCCATTCAACATTTTTTGTGACTAAATTAATAACACCTTTGAAACCGACTGGTCATGATAATAATAACAATAAAAAGCATCTTCTTGAACTTGAATCTTAGTTCTTGCCTAATTTATCAACCTCTTTGAAAGAACTTGGAAAAAAATTAAGAATCATATAAGAGATACACTAACAACACTAAATGACCGCTTGTTTCACTGTGAGAATGAAATAACTGAGCTAAAGAAGGAGAACAATCTAATCAGAGAGCAACTAGAGGACCATCAACGTGTGCAACGCTTGAGTGATGTAATTGTCTGTGGTTTACCTAAAAACATCAGTGCAATGGAACTTGCAAAAAAGCTTGCTGCTAAACTCAACCACCCGCTCACTCCTCACTTTGATGCCTTCCGATTGAACACAGCGAACCCAAACAAAGATCATCCTCTACTCATTCGACTATCCTCTCCAGCCGAAAAAAGAAATCTGATTTCAGGTTTTTTTTTCAAATTAATTTTTTTTTATTTTCAATTTAACTTGTAACTACTTCCATAACTGCTAGACAGAAACCTTAAAAACTAGCTTACAGAATAACTTAACTTACTTACTGGCCCCATGCGGGCGCTCTAAATTATACTATAACTAATATTAAAAATGCCTTTCGGCGTAAAGACTAACTTAAATTAAAATTCAATATTACTGAACGAGAAAATTCTTTAAAAAATCGTTTTTCTACGACATTTATTTTATATAAAAAACTTAAAACTACCCTTTACCTAAATAAAACTAAATTAACCTAAATAAAACTAAAATATACGTAAATATACGTAAATAACTGAAAACTACTTAAAAATACTTAAAATAACTTAAAACTAGAACACCCATCAGCAGGATTTTTTTTCCCGCAGCAGCCTATGCATATGCGCACACGCTTATAAACATGCATATATTGACATATATGCATATGTAACAGCGCCAAATGCACATACCCACAGACAAACGGTTTTTTGGATTTTTTAACATTTTTTTTGGTGCCACCGTCACTGTCCTACTTACCTTTGAAATACGTAGGTCGGCCAAGGCAACAACTTTGACTAACCATCAATATCAAGGTGGTCACCCAACCACCAGTATTTTGGAACTTGCTTATCCAAGTCCTTTTTGTCCCGAAGGGGCACAGCTCTACTGAACCGCAGACGCTCTGCTCCGTTCCCAGAGCCGACGTCTCGACCATACAGGATTCGCCGATCCACAGTTCTACGGCCGACGTGGTAGATTAACGGAACCACCAATCTACCCTGTATCAGCCCCCGACTGTCTAAATAGAGGAATGTCTCGGGCGGGATGAAACCGTTAAGACAAACGCTCTCACTATATTCTTCATTGGGGTAGTAAGCCCCGAAAATGAGTCCATTGGCTGAGGTCATCGCTCTTGCAATGTGACCCCGAATCAGCTTAATTAAAAAGTTATCTATCCTGTTTACATTGGCCCCGTTGTATAAGACCTCGTTGGCATAGTAATGTTTGTACTCCGACTCTGGTGTTCTGTGTACTCCAAGACAGGTCCTAAGACACTGCCTCTCAAACACCCGAATTTTTTCCATTTGAGATGGGGCAACGTTAAACCACACAGGGCACCCATAGACAATCATCGGCCTGATGAGGGCCATGTAGCAAATCACCTTTACCCTGTTTTCAAGGCGGCTGCTATAAAACAACCGTCTTGTCAGAGCAAACGCTCCCCTAGCTCTGTCCAGAGCAGCATCTATATCTCGGTTGAAATATAGATAATGATCTAGCCAGATAAAAGGGTACTTTACTACATCTTTACTCGCCAGTGCATGTCCACTTGGTCCAACGATCACTAGATTTCTCCAGTTCTTTCTTGTATCCCTAGAAGCCATAGACAAAGGAGTTCTAAACAGGATAGTTTCTGATTTCTGAAAGTTAATTTTTAACTTAAAGTCATCACAATATCGATGAATCTTGTCAAAGTCACGCTGCAAGAGAATTCTGATGACTTCAACTTTTGGACCCGTTCTGTACGCTGCAAGGTCATCGGCATTCGCATGAGTGAGACTACCTATCAGATCGCTGGTGTAAATATTAAAAAGAATCGGCGAGTTCACAGCTCCTTGCTGTAGACCGTTTTTAATATCAAAAATTGTTGCGGAAGTTATATTGCCACTTTTGACAACAAACTTTCTAGTATTGAGCATGTCATGAAGCATATATAACATTGGTTTACTTATGCCAAATCTAGTTAATTTCAGATAAAGACCCTCTAACCATATGGTGTCGAAAGCCTTCTCTAAATCAACAAGAACGGCATCCGTGCATTGATTTTTCGCTTTGTTCCATTGAACATCAGAAACTAACTTAGACGCGGCATGAATAGTGTTTGCCAAGTTTTCGTCATTAAACCCAGTAAAACCAGTGTTCTCAGATCGCCATTGCATTTTGTTATTTCCAAGATAGAAATTGTGCAGCAAGCCTCTGTTCTCCAGGTCATGATTCGGACGAATGCTAGCATTCACCTTATTCACTTGCTGGAAAGCAGACCCTACAGCTTCTACCTTTTCCTGAGGATCTTCTATCATATAAAAATTATCATCGAAAACGGCACCTTCCGGATCAATTCCCGCAATCGTTAGTACGTCTTCGTTATCTGTTGTCCTCTGGAGTTTAAGACAAGGAAGATCGTTTTGATCATTTCTTCTAAATATCTTATTTATTTGGGGAAACATACTAGGGTTGCTAGAGTTGACAGCCCGAATTCTGTTATCCCAATATAAATTAATAGATAATCTATAGTTTTGTTTTTAACAGAACGTTAATGTTTTTGATCGACGACTTCAATGTCCTAATCTCCAGATCACGTGTGTCCATGAAACGTCTGTAAAGAAGTTTTAATCTAGTCAGCAGTCCACTTTTTTGTCGGTGTAGTGCGTCGATTGTCGCGTTCTTGTATAAACCAGTAGGGTCTTGTTCCTTATATTTTGGGATTGTTCTGTCCATTGTTCGTTTTATAGTCGTATCCATTTGAGCCAGGTACCCGTCGATCTCGACGTTCGTCAGGTTCCTGTCATTTGGTGGAGAAATGTCATCGGAACGTATTTCTCTTGCCAAGGCGTTGGAGAAGAGTGGCCAGCGCGTCTTACTGAAATTGTAAGAGTGCACAGGCACTTCTCATCCAACTCCACAAGGTCGCTCGGAAGCTGTATTACGTTGGCAAGTCCGCAGTGATCACTGTCGTATTCAATTGTTCGTAAACAGTTTCTTGTCTGTTGATTTCTTGCGTCAGTTATAGTGTGTCAAGCAGTAAAAGATCCAGAAAACTACCACTTCTCTTTTGCTCAGTGTTCTTATTTGAAGTGATTATGTTTTTTTGTCTTTCTTAAGTCATTAAATTTTTTTTTTTCAAATTGATATATTTTTTTTATTATCACTCCGAAAATTGATGTGAGATCTAAGTCTAGTAGTCACTGTTTTGAAATTTCACTTTCAATTTTTTTTTTGTTTTCCACTTTGATATATTTTTGTATATTTTTTTCTTAACTTCTTTAGCGGGGTTATTTTTTTTTCTTTTAATTTCATTTAAAAAAAAATTGTATGTATTTCCTTTTTTTTAAAAAAACATCTTCAGGGGTATAATTTTTTGTTTATAAATTCACTTTAATTTTTTTTTGTTATTCACCTTGATATCTAATTTTATTTTAATTTCTCCTTTAAATACTTTTAATGTTGCACTTTTTACTTTCTTTAAGTAAACTTGGCTGTTTTTTGCCTTTGGCTGGGAGCACTCACTTAATTTTAATTTTTTTTCTTAAATCTGTGTTAATGAGGCATCTAATTGGCACTTCACTAATTTGAACAACAACAAGAACAACAACAACAAGAACAAAAAGAACAAGAAAAACAAGAACAAGAACAACAAGAACAACAAGAACAACAAGAACAACAAGAACAACAAGAACAACAAGAACAAGAACAAGAACAAGAACAAGAACAAGAACAAGAACAAGAACAACAAGAAGAAGAAGAAGAAGAAGAAGAAGAAGAAGAAGAAGAAGAAGAAGAAGAAGAAGAAGAAGAAGAAGAAGAAGAAGAAGAAGAAGAAGGAGAAGAAGAAGAAGAACAACAACAACAACAACAACAACAACAACAACAACAGCAACAACAACAACAACAACAACAACAACAACAACAACAACAACAACAACAACAACAACAACAACAACAACAACAACAACAACAACAACAACAACAACAACAACAACAACAACAACAACAACAACAACAACAACAACAACAACAACAACACCAACAACACCAACAACACCAACAACACCAACAACACCAACAACACCAACAACACCAACAACACCAACAACACCAACAACACCAACAACACCAACAACACCAACAACACCAACAACACCAACAACACCAACAACACCAACAACACCAACAACACCAACAACACCAACAACACCAACAACACCAACAACACCAACAACACCAACAACACCAACAACAACAACAACAACAACAACAACAACAACAACAACAACAACAACAACAACAACAACAACAACAACAACAACAACAACAACAACAACAACAACAACAACAACAACAACAACAACAACAACAACAACAACAACAACAACAACAACAACAACAACAACAACAACAACAACAACAACAACAACAACAACAACAACAACAACAACAACAACAACAACAACAACAACAACAACAACAACAACAACAACAACAACAACAACAACAACAACAACAACAACAACAACAACAACAACAACAACAACAACAACAACAACAACAACAACAACAACAACAACAACAACAACAACAACAACAACAACAACAACAACAACAACAACAACAACAACAACAACAACAACAACAACAACAACAACAACAACAACAACAACAACAACAACAACAACAACAACAACAACAACAACAACAACAACAACAACAACAACAACAACAACAACAACAACAACAACAACAACAACAACAACAACAACAACAACAACAACAACAACAACAACAACAACAACAACAACAACAACAACAACAACAACAACAACAACAACAACAACAACAACAACAACAACAACAACAACAACAACAACAACAACAACAACAACAACAACAACAACAACAACAACAACAACAACAACAACAACAACAACAACAACAACAACAACAACAACAACAACAACAACAACAACAACAACAACAACAACAACAACAACAACAACAACAACAACAACAACAACAACAACAACAACAACAACAACAACAACAACAACAACAACAACAACAACAACAACAACAACAACAACAACAACAACAACAACAACAACAACAACAACAACAACAACAACAACAACAACAACAACAACAACAACAACAACAACAACAACAACAACAACAACAACAACAACAACAACAACAACAACAACAACAACAACAACAACAACAACAACAACAACAACAACAACAACAACAACAACAACAACAACAACAACAACAACAACAACAACAACAACAACAACAACAACAACAACAACAACAACAACAACAACAACAACAACAACAACAACAACAACAACAACAACAACAACAACAACAACAACAACAACAACAACAACAACAACAACAACAACAACAACAACAACAACAACAACAACAACAACAACAACAACAACAACAACAACAACAACAACAACAACAACAACAACAACAACAACAACAACAACAACAACAACAACAACAACAACAACAACAACAACAACAACAACAACAACAACAACAACAACAACAACAACAACAACAACAACAACAACAACAACAACAACAACAACAACAACAACAACAACAACAACAACAACAACAACAACAACAACAACAACAACAACAACAACAACAACAACAACAACAACAACAACAACAACAACAACAACAACAACAACAACAACAACAACAACAACAACAACAACAACAACAACAACAACAACAACAACAACAACAACAACAACAACAACAACAACAACAACAACAACAACAACAACAACAACAACAACAACAACAACAACAACAACAACAACAACAACAACAACAACAACAACAACAACAACAACAACAACAACAACAACAACAACAACAACAACAACAACAACAACAACAACAACAACAACAACAACAACAACAACAACAACAACAACAACAACAACAACAACAACAACAACAACAACAACAACAACAACAACAACAACAACAACAACAACAACAACAACAACAACAACAACAACAACAACAACAACAACAACAACAACAACAACAACAACAACAACAACAACAACAACAACAACAACAACAACAACAACAACAACAACAACAACAACAACAACAACAACAACAACAACAACAACAACAACAACAACAACAACAACAACAACAACAACAACAACAACAACAACAACAACAACAACAACAACAACAACAACAACAACAACAACAACAACAACAACAACAACAACAACAACAACAACAACAACAACAACAACAACAACAACAACAACAACAACAACAACAACAACAACAACAACAACAACAACAACAACAACAACAACAACAACAACAACAACAACAACAACAACAACAACAACAACAACAACAACAACAACAACAACAACAACAACAACAACAACAACAACAACAACAACAACAACAACAACAACAACAACAACAACAACAACAACAACAACAACAACAACAACAACAACAACAACAACAACAACAACAACAACAACAACAACAACAACAACAACAACAACAACAACAACAACAACAACAACAACAACAACAACAACAACAACAACAACAACAACAACAACAACAACAACAACAACAACAACAACAACAACAACAACAACAACAACAACAACAACAACAACAACAACAACAACAACAACAACAACAACAACAACAACAACAACAACAACAACAACAACAACAACAACAACAACAACAACAACAACAACAACAACAACAACAACAACAACAACAACAACAACAACAACAACAACAACAACAACAACAACAACAACAACAACAACAACAACAACAACAACAACAACAACAACAACAACAACAACAACAACAACAACAACAACAACAACAACAACAACAACAACAACAACAACAACAACAACAACAACAACAACAACAACAACAACAACAACAACAACAACAACAACAACAACAACAACAACAACAACAACAACAACAACAACAACAACAACAACAACAACAACAACAACAACAACAACAACAACAACAACAACAACAACAACAACAACAACAACAACAACAACAACAACAACAACAACAACAACAACAACAACAACAACAACAACAACAACAACAACAACAACAACAACAACAACAACAACAACAACAACAACAACAACAACAACAACAACAACAACAACAACAACAACAACAACAACAACAACAACAACAACAACAACAACAACAACAACAACAACAACAACAACAACAACAACAACAACAACAACAACAACAACAACAACAACAACAACAACAACAACAACAACAACAACAACAACAACAACAACAACAACAACAACAACAACAACAACAACAACAACAACAACAACAACAACAACAACAACAACAACAACAACAACAACAACAACAACAACAACAACAACAACAACAACAACAACAACAACAACAACAACAACAACAACAACAACAACAACAACAACAACAACAACAACAACAACAACAACAACAACAACAACAACAACAACAACAACAACAACAACAACAACAACAACAACAACAACAACAACAACAACAACAACAACAACAACAACAACAACAACAACAACAACAACAACAACAACAACAACAACAACAACAACAACAACAACAACAACAACAACAACAACAACAACAACAACAACAACAACAACAACAACAACAACAACAACAACAACAACAACAACAACAACAACAACAACAACAACAACAACAACAACAACAACAACAACAACAACAACAACAACAACAACAACAACAACAACAACAACAACAACAACAACAACAACAACAACAACAACAACAACAACAACAACAACAACAACAACAACAACAACAACAACAACAACAACAACAACAACAACAACAACAACAACAACAACAACAACAACAACAACAACAACAACAACAACAACAACAACAACAACAACAACAACAACAACAACAACAACAACAACAACAACAACAACAACAACAACAACAACAACAACAACAACAACAACAACAACAACAACAACAACAACAACAACAACAACAACAACAACAACAACAACAACAACAACAACAACAACAACAACAACAACAACAACAACAACAACAACAACAACAACAACAACAACAACAACAACAACAACAACAACAACAACAACAACAACAACAACAACAACAACAACAACAACAACAACAACAACAACAACAACAACAACAACAACAACAACAACAACAACAACAACAACAACAACAACAACAACAACAACAACAACAACAACAACAACAACAACAACAACAACAACAACAACAACAACAACAACAACAACAACAACAACAACAACAACAACAACAACAACAACAACAACAACAACAACAACAACAACAACAACAACAACAACAACAACAACAACAACAACAACAACAACAACAACAACAACAACAACAACAACAACAACAACAACAACAACAACAACAACAACAACAACAACAACAACAACAACAACAACAACAACAACAACAACAACAACAACAACAACAACAACAACAACAACAACAACAACAACAACAACAACAACAACAACAACAACAACAACAACAACAACAACAACAACAACAACAACAACAACAACAACAACAACAACAACAACAACAACAACAACAACAACAACAACAACAACAACAACAACAACAACAACAACAACAACAACAACAACAACAACAACAACAACAACAACAACAACAACAACAACAACAACAACAACAACAACAACAACAACAACAACAACAACAACAACAACAACAACAACAACAACAACAACAACAACAACAACAACAACAACAACAACAACAACAACAACAACAACAACAACAACAACAACAACAACAACAACAACAACAACAACAACAACAACAACAACAACAACAACAACAACAACAACAACAACAACAACAACAACAACAACAACAACAACAACAACAACAACAACAACAACAACAACAACAACAACAACAACAACAACAACAACAACAACAACAACAACAACAACAACAACAACAACAACAACAACAACAACAACAACAACAACAACAACAACAACAACAACAACAACAACAACAACAACAACAACAACAACAACAACAACAACAACAACAACAACAACAACAACAACAACAACAACAACAACAACAACAACAACAACAACAACAACAACAACAACAACAACAACAACAACAACAACAACAACAACAACAACAACAACAACAACAACAACAACAACAACAACAACAACAACAACAACAACAACAACAACAACAACAACAACAACAACAACAACAACAACAACAACAACAACAACAACAACAACAACAACAACAACAACAACAACAACAACAACAACAACAACAACAACAACAACAACAACAACAACAACAACAACAACAACAACAACAACAACAACAACAACAACAACAACAACAACAACAACAACAACAACAACAACAACAACAACAACAACAACAACAACAACAACAACAACAACAACAACAACAACAACAACAACAACAACAACAACAACAACAACAACAACAACAACAACAACAACAACAACAACAACAACAACAACAACAACAACAACAACAACAACAACAACAACAACAACAACAACAACAACAACAACAACAACAACAACAACAACAACAACAACAACAACAACAACAACAACAACAACAACAACAACAACAACAACAACAACAACAACAACAACAACAACAACAACAACAACAACAACAACAACAACAACAACAACAACAACAACAACAACAACAACAACAACAACAACAACAACAACAACAACAACAACAACAACAACAACAACAACAACAACAACAACAACAACAACAACAACAACAACAACAACAACAACAACAACAACAACAACAACAACAACAACAACAACAACAACAACAACAACAACAACAACAACAACAACAACAACAACAACAACAACAACAACAACAACAACAACAACAACAACAACAACAACAACAACAACAACAACAACAACAACAACAACAACAACAACAACAACAACAACAACAACAACAACAACAACAACAACAACAACAACAACAACAACAACAACAACAACAACAACAACAACAACAACAACAACAACAACAACAACAACAACAACAACAACAACAACAACAACAACAACAACAACAACAACAACAACAACAACAACAACAACAACAACAACAACAACAACAACAACAACAACAACAACAACAACAACAACAACAACAACAACAACAACAACAACAACAACAACAACAACAACAACAACAACAACAACAACAACAACAACAACAACAACAACAACAACAACAACAACAACAACAACAACAACAACAACGGAGGAGG